>OY731406.1:16883263-17408571 GCA_963425845.1 Sphenostylis stenocarpa
GATTATGTATGACCACTTATTCTGTTAAGTGATTTTAACAGATTGAAAATCCTTTTCAACAGATTGAAAAACTTAGTTTGTTCTTTTAATACTTAGATGTTAGTTTTTCATGCGGAAAAATGATTTTCAATGGGATGCAACATTATAAGGTGCTTATCACAAAATATAATGGACTATCAAGAGATTAAGTGCTTAAACTAAAAACCTAATCATCTACACACCCACAACCTAAGCTATATCTATGTCTTCATCAAATCCACCAAGTGCTTCAAGTTGATGATAACTCAAAGCAATATAATGGGGAGAGAGATTACGTGTAGAACATATACCTTTTCCAAGGGCAATGGGAAAGTCAGACTCAGGTGTCAGATTTGGAGGAGACAGAGTAGTTGACACTTGAGTGGAGTCACATGGTGGTGGTTGTGATTGGTTTCGACAACTATAAACCTGAAGAGGCGGTGGAGAAGAAGCTAACTGTAGAGCAGAAACTAATGGTGAAGAAGACACAGGTAGAGGATCACAAACAACATAAACATTAAATGTACTAGGAGTGTTGACATGATTAAATGGAGACAGAGGTGAAGATTGAATTTTAAAATAAAGAGAGAACTCATCAAATGTGACATCTATAGTTGACACTTGAGTGGTTGACACTTGAGTGGAGTCACATGGAGGAGACAGAGTAGTTGACAATTGAGTGGAGTCACATGGTGGTGGTTGTGATTGGTTTCGACAACTATAAACCTGAAGAGGCGGTGGAGAAGAAGCTGACTGCAGAGCAGGAACTAATGGTGAAGAAGACACAGGTAGAGGATCACAAACAACATAAACATTAAATGTACTAGGAGTGTTGACATGATTAAATGGAGACAGAGGTGAAGATTGAATTTTAAAATAAAGAGAGAACTCATCAAATGTGACATTTGTAGACACAAAATAACGATTAAGAGAAAGATAAAAACATTTGTATCCTTTTTGTGATTTTGTAAACCCTAAGAAAACACATTTATGTGATCTAGGAGAAAGCTTGTCAAGACCAGAATTAAAATTATGAACAAAACATGTAGACCCGAAAACTCTTAGAGGTAAGGGATGAAGTGGTTCATGAGGGAATAAAATGGAATAAAGTATTTTATTATCTGAAATCGAAGAATTGTGATTAACAAGATAACATGCAGTAAGAAAAGTATCACTACAAAAATGTTGAGGAACCTCTCCATGAATTAAAAAAAGTGCGAGTTATTTCAATAAGATGTCTATTTTTACGTTCAGCTACACCATTTTGTTGAGGTGTATAAGCACAAGAAGTTTGATGCAAAATACTGTGAGAAGCCATGAATTGTTTAAAAGAATGAGAAAGATATTCACGACCATTATCACTGCGCAAAACTCTAATAGAAACATCGAACTGAGTTTGAATTTCATTTTTTTTAAAGATATGAAATAATTCAGAACAATTTTTCATCAAAAATAACCAAGTGCATATGAAATAATCATCAATGAAAGTAACAAAGTATTGAAAACCTAAAGTAGACTTAATGCGGCTAGGTCCCCAAATGTCAGAGTAAACCACGACAAAATGGGATGAATCACTACATGTGACACTACGAGGAAAGGAAGTACGACTCTGTTTGCCTAATTGACACGATTCACACGCCAAACTAGACAAGTTGGACAAGGCAGGGACAAACTTCTATAACTTAGCAAGACTTGGATGAACTAACTGAGCATGAAGAAGAGAGGAAGACTCCATAACTGCATCAACATGTGTAAAGGGACGAAGATGATAAAAACCATGAGACTCACATCCTGTGTCAATCACCTATTTCGAACTCCGGTCCTGTAAACATACAAAATTGTTGGTAAAAGAAACAATACAATCAAGAGAACGAGTTAGACGACTGATGGACAACAGGTTAAAAGGAGACCCAAGGACATAAAGAACATTATCAATGGTTAAAGAAGGAAAAAATTTAACAATTCAAACACCATGAGATGATACTCTAGAGTCATCAGTGAGTGTAACAGAAGGTAAAAGATTAGAAGAGGATAAAGAGGAGAACAAAGATTTGTTACCAGTAATATGATCAGTAGCTCTTGAATAAAAAATTCAAGAATCAGGAGAAGAGGATTGGGTCAGACTAGCAAAATATGTACCTGTGTGTACGATAAACGTAGTGGAACTAGAAGACTGTTGATCCTTATACTATTTGAGAAATTTGTTGAACATATTAGGTGTGTCAGATGCAACAGAAAAAGGAGGATCCCCAACAGACAAAGATGGGGAAAGATTGGTCTGAACAACTCCAGTAGATCGAGGAGGACGTCATGT
This sequence comes from Sphenostylis stenocarpa, assembly GCA_963425845.1. Lineage (NCBI taxonomy): Eukaryota > Viridiplantae > Streptophyta > Magnoliopsida > Fabales > Fabaceae > Sphenostylis > Sphenostylis stenocarpa. The sequence goes on from OY731406.1 coordinate 16,885,596, forward strand.
AATGCATAACACTTATTAATCTTGCGACCTAACTTGCCATAATGTTCACACTTAGGACGTCATTTTCCTTATTTGTGAGGGCGAGTCCGATCATCACGGTGAGATGCCAACGCAGAAGAATCATTAACAAAATTAGAAGTAGTAGAAGGAGTGGAAGAAGTCATGAAGGGCGGGAGAACAAACCCTAAAAAAAATCCAAAGTAATTCAATCAACCCACGAAGCACAGATCCAAAATGAGAAGACCAAAACAAGTCCGTCGAGACTAAACGGCGCAACAAACAACGAATGACCAACTCCAATAGTGGTGATCTCAATGGCACGATGGTCGCCTAACCAAGACGAGCAAAATTGTATGTCGCCGGTAAAAAATGAAACTCTGATGGCGACGACGGCGGTGACAGCGGCATGAACTAGTACACTAGGTAAGTTCCCAGGAAAGAGAGGTGAGTCACACTAATGGACACACTTAAATACCAAGTCTTTCATTGTCAGAACCTTCCTAGACATGTACTTTCACACTACCAAATAATATCCAGTAACAAAAATAACTCTTTTCTGATGTGGAAGATCAATTTAACTGGCAGCGGCGGCGATGGCGGCTCCAACAGTGGACAAAGACGAAAAAATTTCAAAGTAACCTTAAGCTCTAGATACCATATTGAATATAGAGGAAATAAGGTTTGAGATTAATCTCCCTTGTGTATAAACCACACATAGAGTAATCTATTTATAATAGAGAAAAGTACAACTAAAAGAGTAACCGAAAGTAAACAGAATAAACAAAAGATATTGTTTGATATTGTAGTTAACAATATCTAATAATATCATAACAATATCAAACAATATTTAAACAATATATAACACACTAAAATACAATTTTCCACACATGTGACAACTTTCAACTTAGTTTACGAAACAGATGCCATGCTTCCCATTGAGGTGTTTGAGCCTATTGATCGAGTAGTTAGATTCACGGAGACACAAGACAAAGCTCACATATGAATTAAAGTGACAAAATGTTGTATAACCCTCACAAACTCCGCAAAAACTCGCCCTAGAGCATTCTGAGTGTCGGACCTTGTCTTAAGATGGGCCCAACCAAATCAAGTCCACAATAAACTCTCGACCCAATGGTTAGGCTCATTCCGTGTGACAAAAGTGATTAGGATGATGTGTATAAGTTAGAGACCCTTAGCGGGGGACTGATCCCTCAAACATGGAACGCTGCCGGTCTATAGTTGATTTACTTTTGTTTTAAAGTTCCTTCCGTGAATAAATTCTTACACTAACAATCTTGGAGGTTTTTTCTTCCCCCTCAGGGTTTTCCCTTCAAGTCAGCAAAATAAAATAAAAATATTGTGAGATGCTCTACACGATGATCCTATGAGGTCGTTTTATTCTGCGATGACCTTATATCTACTATACTTTATGCAACTAATAACCTAAACATAGTCTATTCATCACAAATAGTGAAAAAATAGAATTTCAGTATCAACATAACTAAGAAACAATAAGTATTCATCACAACCAACGAAAAAACAAAATTATAGTATTAACTTACCCACCACATTATCAATGTTTATACATACAATGCTTAAACAAAAGGCAAGTTCATGCTACACAATACTTAACTATAGAACGAGACACCCTTACTCTTCCTCTTCCACAATCCTCACATCTACCACACTTTTAAACAACCCCATGGTAGAAAGGTTAACACCAGGTAAGAGGATGACAATTTGTTCCATTGCACCGGAAAAACCAACCTGTACATATTTGCGATCTTGGTCTTTGTGGCATCTTTGGATTGTTGGAGATCGCTCTTCTCCTTTGCCAACAAAATTCTCTTCTCCTCCGTATAGCTAATCTCAACCTTATGAATTTGATGGAGAGCTTTGTGTGCCTTCCTCTTAGCCAACAAGTGAGCATTCATTTTCCTTTTGCACTTCGATTATAATCGCATGGGCTTTCACGGATTCATCCAACTTCTCCAAGGCACAAAGCTCGCCCGCCTCAGCCTTCTTCCTACCTTTGAGAGTGGAATTCGTCTCACAAGCCTTTTGCTAACTTCGCAAAGCAACAAAATTGGTTGTAGTTAGCAAACTCTACAACTTTAGAACCATCTCCACTCCACTCATGTGGGGAATTCAGGAAAGCATTTCCGCGAAAACATCTCCACAACAACCTTTAGTGGAGGCTTAGGGAGTCAAGGTAACCACAATTGCTTCAAACAAAAAAGCTACCTTTCGCTTCCGAGTCAGTTGAATGTTAGACTTGGTATGCTCGGAAGGCACCCTAACTATTAACACCTTACTGGACTGTTTTTTAGCAGCCATAGCCTCTTGCAAGCGGCAACTCATCTTCTTTGATAAGGCCATTTGTCTCTCTGCAATATCGGAAAAAGCCATAAGAAAGCTTACACTTCAAATACCAACAACAAATAGGATAGGGAAGCTACTAATATACATTTTAAGGTATATAACTCAAAATTTTAACTTAAGGAGCATGGATGTATCAAAAAGAATGTTCAATGGTTCGAGCATCATGCAATGTTTAGCAAGTTGAAAATGAGGTTTGACGGTCTAATAAAGGGGAAATCCCTCCACCAAAGTTGAGTTCGATTTAGTGGCACAAATTTTAACAAACCGACCCTTGAAATGTTTATAGGATAACTGAAATAGGGAAAGGAGACGTCAGTTAAGTACTCTGCTTACAAAGACCCAAAAAGTTCTCTTGGAAGTTTGACAGTAAAAAAAATATAAAAAAACATATTTATGGATGGCACAACACCAAAATGGGTGGAGAGAATATCGAATGCACGAACAAAAATCAACTACTAAGATATAAGTGAACTGGGGCAAAGGATCATCTTTTTATCCATACAAACTGGTTCAGCAGAGTTACACACTTTGAAAACTAAATCTTTATCATTACCAAAAAGACATAAAGATTGACTATTTTGAAGGCGTTTTAAGAAAATATAACCAGAGGTTTTGTGGAGGATTTCAACAATAGCCCAAGAATACAATATAACATCACTGATTTCCTTAATCTCTTACCAGCCATGCTCTCCTTGGATAAACCAACAAAAATAGTGAAAGGCACACGGGATTGACGTTTGAGCTTCTCAAAAAGGACAAAGATGGTAAAGAAATGATACTTGAGCTTTTTAAAAAAGACGAAGACGGTGAAACGATTGAGCATAGGTCAATTCATCCTAAAAACTGAATAATATCAAAATGACATGACTGGTTGACTTAGTTAAATCCTTGACGTGTGATACTTGAAATCAGCTATGTAAGTCACATCGTCATATGATTAAGGTATGAAATCAGCTAATCTCCAAATATCTGTCTTGTAGAAATATAATGAAAATTTTTCCAGAAATCGCACCTGTTACTTAAAGAATCGCATGTCATTACATATAGAATAATAACCAACCATAGAAAAGCTCGGAAGAGGATTGGAGTACGCAGATAAAAAAGAGTTTTAAGATTGGGAAGAAGCAAGATTTTGTTACTTAGAATTCTATCTCGAACATCAAGCATATGCTTAATGCATTTTGACATGAGTATATGTGGATTAATATTTCCCTATAATTATTTATCTCTACTTCATACTTTAGATTCTAATTTTATATAATATTTAGGAGGATAAAATATTACATCTTGAAACAAAAATCTCCGTTACGTTTGTATAAATAAAATTATACGAACATATTTTTCGACTTATTATTTGTACTAGAAAGGACCTTTTAATTTAATGCAACTGAATGAAATAGTTATATAACCTTTTTTATAAAAATCCTTAGTTTAATATATGCTATTAAGTAAAAGAATGTAAAGTTTAAAATAAATCAATAAATAGCTTCATCATCTTTCTTTGAGAAAAAAATGTTAAAAGTTTAAAAAAAAAAAGAAATTACAAGTAAATAACATCCATATTTGTTTTCGTTACAACATTACTAATAATGGATCAGTTTGTTTAAATTTAAAATAAACCTTTTTTACATAGTAATTTTTATAGAAAATCATTTATTTAAGAAGCAAATATGATTTCCTTCTTAAAGTATATATATATATATATTGAAAGGGAACAAAACCATCTCTATCACCCGTTTAGGGTGCACATAATGTAATACTTTTTTTTTTTAATAAATAAATTAAGGGGCGGTGTCTAGATCAGATATTGCGTAAGGAAACTTGGTCTTCTTTCCTTTGGGGTTAATTTGTTAATTTAAGCATGCGTCATTATTATGCTTCAAGGACAGAACAGAACCTAGAGGGCAACAAGAAAAATTGATTAAGAAATCGTTGATAATAACGATAATTACATGATTTTCACAATCAGCTTTCCTTTCTTTTCCTACGTGTTCGTGTTGAAGGGGTTTCAGATGAAGAATCCAAACCAAAACATTTGAGAAATGCTACCGTGGCTACTTGAAAATAATGGCATGGGTGAAAATACAGTGATGAATCTTCCTCCTCCATAATCTCCTCTTCCCTTCTCATGCTTGGACCAGTTGCTATTTCTCCTTCTATAACTACATTCTCCTTACCCTGTTACCATACTCAAAGTCAGTGCAAATGCCTTCTTAACTCACCTCTTTCTAATTATAATGCATCAACTTTTAGTAAATAATATGAACTAGAGTTCATGAAAGTAGGATAGAATAAAACCTATACACTTAGATATGAAAACAAGAAAACAATTCACCATATCTTCATATTTTCACAATCTTTATTGTGTGAACTATGACATGATCTGTTCAATCTTGTTGTGAGAAGATTGAGTGAACTTTCATAAACTTTATTTGAACCTTACTTATCTAGTGTCCTTTCAGAAAAAGGGTAAGACATTCTTTCACAAACAAAATCAAATCTCAGCACAACATATAATGTTGGTCAACATACACAAGGCACACACATGCTAATTTTAGATTCAATATCAAACAATAGCATTCAACATTTCCCAATTATCACTTAAATCCGGTGTTTTGTTATCAAATACAAGTCACCAAAATTTAAGCGCAATGTCTTAGAAATGTCCTTTGATCTTTACATACCAAAATTAGAATTTCATCTCTGATACCCGTGTAATATTGGTGAACACTAATTATGTTACTACAAACATATCCAATTTCAACTTCTCCTGCCCTTGTTTCTTCTTATTATTAGAAATATTTCTTCCAGACCGTTAACAAACTTCTCTTACAATAAATAAACCCCAAAATCAAAATATCATATCCAAATAAGCAAATATCAAATGCAGCACGCCTGGGACAGGATGGTCATATCCATTTTCCAGTGCAGACACCACCATCACCAACCTTAGGAAAACGTAAAATGACTAAAACTCAATCGAAGAAAAGCTGGACTGCATCGAGTCCCAAAGATGAGCACAAGTTTGTGCAGCAAAGCAATTTTCTCACTTTTTCCCTCCCAGTTAAAGGATGCAACACGACCAATTTAGGGCAATAACACACAAATTAGTCAACAAAACTGATCCAATTGATAATAAACGAGTTCGATTTTCACTAAAGACAGGATCTTGCTGAATCTGAGACCTAACCATTTCATCTAAATTTTTTTATTTTGTTTTAAATAATAATAAAAAAAAAAACAGATCTATATTTTCCCTTGGTTACAGGATTTCCAAAACCGACCTCAGAAAGAGAACAAAAAAAGTTCCTTTCGTAAAGTTTTGAACTTAACTAAGCAATCAACCAGGAATAACAAACAAGTAGGAAATCAACAAAAGAAAGAAGACAAGTACATGGATTTTTTTTTTTTCGTGCAGTAAAAGCGAAAATTAAAATCTAAAAGATAACTTGGTGAGAGAGAAAAGTGGGTGACCTGCAGCTTCCGGTGCTGTTGAAGAGTAGTTGTTGAATGAGAGGGTGATGAACCGTGAATAGCGACAGGCAACTCAATCTGCTGAATATGGTCAAAGAGGAACACATTGGAAGAGGTCGAAGAAGGAGGGGTGTCGGCGTTGACGAGGTTGTCGTCGGGATCCAAAGGGAAGATAACGAAGAAAAAGAGAAGTGCGAAGAGGAGAAGAAGAAGAACAAGTAGTTGAGTCAAAATGAGCCATGGAATTCTGTTGCTCTCTACGGTGAGGCCTTCCTCACCGAACCCGAACATGTTAATCTGGGAACATGGGTTTCGATTCGATGATAATAGAGAGAGAAACCGAAGAGAAAAGTTGCAATTTTGCAACTGTAACAAACAACGTTAAGAAAGAAATTTAAGAATGAACGAAACGACGACGCACGGGCGCTTCCTTTGGACTCTCTAGAAGGTAAAGAAAGCGAAGCAGAAGTAATAAATAAAATAATAACGAGGGTGCCTGCGTCACGCGCCCCTCCACGCATCCTTCAAAAAATGAGAAACAACAACAAATAATGCTTTAAAAGTGAAGTTAATTCATTTACGCACTGGATTTTGTTTAAAAAAGTATGCAAGTGAAGGTGTGAAATCATGACAGTGATGCATTTCTTCTTTAAATAGTTTTTTGGCTTTATAGTGCCTTTTAATTTTAAAAATAAAGATACTCTTATATGAACAAAACAAATGCTTAAATTTGTAATGATATAAAATTATTACCTCGATTAAATTTAGATTAAATTATTTATTATTGATGTTTACTTATTTAAAAGTTTAAAACGATAGTGTAGGTTAAATAAATTTTAACTAATCACACATGCATTATAAGCTTAAATATGTTTTTAAACATATTGTCGTGTTTTATTTTTAATTTTGTTAGAATTTTTGTACTTTTAAATTGATATATTTTTTAGTTTTTATCCTTATTTATCTTAAAATTAGAAAATATTAAACAAGATAATAAATGGTATTTTAAATTAACATAAATAAGTTAATTTAAAATTTTCATGATTCAATCAAATAATTTATTTATTATTTTTCAATAATGAAGATGGTCATATATAATAATTTTTTTTAATATATTATGAACATAAGTTTATATTATTTTTTAACTACCTTAACTTTTTTTCGCACAATATTATTCAAAGAAGGTGATTAAAGAGCATAATTTAATTACTTTTTTTATTGTTTTTAAAGAAATAATACAATTATATATAATATATTTTTAGTTTTTAATATATTATGAACAATAATTTTATATTAATTTTTTTAAACATCCTTACTATTTTAAAAAATAGTATTTTATATTCTTGTTGAAAAAAAAAGATATATAATAAATAATGATAAAAATAATTGGAATGAATCAATCTTGATCAAAGACTATATAATCTGTTTGAATGAGAAAAATATGGGGTTGTATCTTAAAAAATATATCAGACATAATTTATATACTTCTTATAATATTATTTTAAATATTAAATGTTATCTATTAATGTTAATTATTATATATTTAATATAATATCAAATAAGAATATTTTTTATGTATTATTGTTATAATGTACATTGAATGAAAGATACGTGATATAATAATCTTGAGAGGAAGAATTTATATTTTATAATTATATATTTATATAAAAAATATCAGAAACAAAATATATTTAATAGATCATGAAAAAAAAGATATTATTTTTTAATCGAATAATAATAATAGAAAACACAATATTATTTTTTTACATTATAAATAATTTTAATATATTGCAGTAATTTTAAAAATATCAAACATATTTCATAATTTTATTATTTTTATATTTAGAGTTAAAAGCATCGTTTATGAAATATGAAATATATTTACAGTTATATAAAATTAGAATATGAAAAATAATATATAGAACTATAAATGTCTTAAAAAAATTATAGTTTCTTTAACGAAAATGCAATGTTAAACTAAAGTTATGAAAAAAAGGTAAGAATAATATATATATATTAGTTATATTAAATAATAAATATATACTTAATTGAATTAAACATCCGAAAATAAATTCATTATTTCAATCTAAAATAAGAGTTATTATTTTAATTATCTTAATAAATATTTTCTATTTTTAAGATATTTTAAAATTTAATTAACGTTGATATTTATCAATTACTTTCATTCAATTATAAATATTTCAAAAGTTTATTTTCAAATTAAAATTTCTTAAACATAAAAAAAAAAAGACAATAAATAAGTCTGTAATAAATATCTTAACTACGAATTTAGATGGATAGTTTTTTTTTTTTTTTGAGATTAGGTTTATTTAGAAAAACCATTAAAGAAAAAAAACAAAAGTGTGGGCCAAACAAAAACCAATAACCATCAAGGAAAATGTTATGCCTCCATAAAGAGTCATTCAAACATACCAAATGAAACTAGTCTATGTTTGCACATTGGTTCCCTCCTTCTGTGCACAAAAAATATGAAAATCCTTAAGCTTAGTCATCAAGGAACTATTTAGTCTCTAACCATCAAGATAGAATCACGTTTAAACAAAAAAAAAATATCCACCACCATTTGTTATGAGCAATTTCAATATATTGAATAACACTCATCATTTTTGCGAAATAAAATCATCTTTAACTCCTAAAGATTTTTAATATATAACTTATCATGATAGGAGGAGCTAGACAAATTAAGTCGGGTGACCAAATTAAAAAATATATTTCTATTATTTGAAAATAATAATTACTTTGTAAATCCACAAATTTTAATAAAAAATTTAATACGTAGGATTTTTTTTTAAGGATGTAGGGTTACTTTATAAATTGGTTTTTTTTTTTATATACACATCGAAATAAGTTTATTTGATTTAGAAGATAAGTTTTGATTTGACTATTTCTATTATATATATATATATATATATATATAATTAAAATGAGTTATTATTTTTACATCATTAAATTTAAAAATTAATTATAAAACCAATTAGAAATTTAAAATCTCTTTTCTCTCTATATATTTCGTTATATTATCATGGTATTAGTTTTTTTTTTATAAAAGACAACATATTAATTTAATAACTAAAAAAAACTGAAATGCTGTATAAATTTTGATATTTTTTTTATAGTTTTCATAATTCTAACAAAATAAAGTAGTATAAATCTAATTCAACCAATCTTGGTACGAAATTAGATATAAAAAAAGATGTATACACACCAAAAAATAAAATAAGATCAATATGAGTACAAAAACTTAGAATATATTGTTTTAGAAATGATGAAACACTTAACTCAATCTTATAAAATCGATCCAAGTATAGTGATTATTGTATTCACCTATATACTATATATTGTATTTTTAGTTGATGTGAGATTTCATCACATTCTCTCACTTTTCTCATATCTCAACATCGTTAGAGTAGACTATAATACCATAATAGAAATGGTGAGATACCTAACTTAATCCTACAAAATCGGCTTAGTATGTTAAAAATTGTACTTACTATATATTATGTTATCAAGCAAGATTTTTTATCATACGGAAGAAGATTTTTTATTAGTTCATGAGTCTTATATTATTTAGAAGTCGATATAAATGATAACTTATATATAACTTCATCTCTTAATCTATTAAGATGCCTTTTAAGAAAAAACAACGACGAATTAGAATTCTAAAGTTAATAATACCTTAAACGTGATAATTGACTATATCAATGCTACCATAGTAAACATGACACTAAGATACTATCTAATTCCTAGACGAAACATTAGTGTCCACCATGAGATCGAGAGTAGAATATCGCTCCACTCATATATATCCCCTTAGTCCTCGATTGGGGGACTATGTTTTGATACGTTTATGAATTTCATATCGCTTAGGAGTCGAGATCAAAATAGTTTATATACATCATCTTCTTTTAACCTATTGAGACATCTTTTAAAAACAAAATCGTGACAAACTAGAGTCTAAAAGGAATAATACCTCAGATGTGATAATGAACCATAACAATAATCTTAACGGACATGAAATCGAGATAATCTCGTTCCTAGACAAATAGAAGGGTTTTTCTTATATACTTATTATATTTTTATGTCAATAAAATTTATTTATTTATTTATGAAGAGAAAAAAGACATATATTTGGAGGACTATGACCTCAACAAAGCTTTAAGGTAGCTCCTCCATCACAAATGTTCTATGATTTCTAAAGATACCACCCTCCCTTTAACAAAACACATACTATTTCTACTATGCCAAAATTTGAATTTCAGCCACAAATTGATAATGGCACTTTGCAATATATTATATATAATTTTAAATCTTAGTAATGTGAAATGAAATAACTTTACCAATTTTTTCTTATATAATTATTGTGTTTTTGTAAACATAAGCCCATACATTAACTTTCTTAGAGGAGAGAGGTCATTGTCTCATCTCAATTTTTGAGGAATATTTTTATCAAAATAATTTGTAAACATTTTTTCACGTGATCGGTGAGTATATGATTGAAAACATGTTTTTACGTGTTTGTGGAGGTTTAATTTAAATATAAAATAAAATGCTATTTTGAATTAATGTGCAATAAAAACCTGTTTTTGTTGTCTATTTTGAATTAATTTATCACATATTTGTGTTGTGCAACTTTAAATGATGTCTTTTTATAGTCTTCTTACAACATCTCTTACATTTACTGCTATCTAATATCGTACCTAAGAGGAAATATAAATAAGAAATAAAAAAAGTTTAATGTTGAATAAAAGATTTTTCATAAGCTTCTTGACAGAGCTTCCTTCATCTTTATTCTGTTCGTGGAATGAAAAATTACGGTTTGAAGCATTCAATATATTACTATTATAAAATAAATCATACTATTTATCTTCTCTTTCTAGAATTAGAAATTTTGAGAAGAAGAGATGTTTCTTTTAAATATGTGAATAAATGCATTTCGATTTTCTTTCTTGCTGATGGACACGTCTTTTAAGTGATAAAAATAGGTGATGCATTTTTGCACTTTCTCGTGGAGGATCGCGATTCTCGGTGATACAACAAATTATATGCGTCACGAGGGTACATGCATTCAACTCAGATTATGAAGAAAGTTTGATTAATCAAAATGCTTAACTAAATATATAAGATTTTTTGTGTTAAATGAAAAGAGTGAAGTTTGAAATATGAATAAGGTTAGAGTAAATAATAGAAGCTATTTAAAGGGGATGGATGAAGAGAATGGAGAATGAATATGATGAATAGGTGGTGAAGGAGTAAGCAGATAAATAGGAGAAGTGTGTGAAGATGGATGCGAAGCCGCAAAAGCAGAAGAAAAGAGAACGTGGAGTTTCCAAAAGTTGAAAGAAAGAAAGAAAGGACCTTTGTACCTTCCTCTGTCTCTCATGGCAATCATCTTCTCTTCCTGCAGGTTCGTCAAACCCAACCAATGGAGGAGCCAGGATCTGAACCAGCACCAACACCACCGCCACCACCACCACCCCCAATCTCCCTCGTCCAACCCTCCCAAAAAAAGCGTCTCAGACCCAAAGTAATTCGTGTCTTCCGCTCCGTCTTTCGCTCCCTTCCCATCATAACGCCCTGCAAGTTCCCCTCCATCCCAACCGACACCAACAACCACCATAAAACCGTCAACAACGGCACAAAAGTCTCTGGCACCTTCTTCGGCCGCAGCAAGGGCCGAGTCAGCCTCTCAGTCCAGGAAAACCCCCGCTGCCTCCCCACCCTCATCGTCGAGCTCTCCATGCAAACCAACTCCTTGCAGAAGGAAATGGCCGCCGGAATGGTCAGGTTGGCGCTCGAGTGCGAGAAGCGTTCGGAGAAGGACAAGACCATGATCGCGGAGGAACCCTTGTGGGCCATGTACTGCAACGGGAAGAAGAATGGGTACGGCGTGCGGAGGAACGCCACGGAGGAGGACTTGTACGTGATGGAGGTTCTGAAGGCTGTGACGATGGGCGCCGGTGTGCTTCCGTTGAAATCCGAGGCTGATGACGGCGGCGGCGACGGAGGAGAGTTGGCGTACATGCGAGCACCGTTCGAACACGTAGTGGGCTCCAAGGATTCCGAGACTCTGTATATGATGAGCCCGGACCTGCAGGGTAATAGTGGTCCCGATCTTACTATATTTTTTGTCAGGGTTTAATTCAGGATCAGTTAAATAATGTAAGTGAGTGGTCGTTTTTGTGATTTTGATGAGGTTCACATCTCAGGGTTCATAGGATTGATGAGATCCAGGTTTAGGGGACGTTGTCATCGAAGTTATTGTATCTACTAATGCCTTCATGTCTTGTATATTTGTGTTTCTCTTTCTCCTTTTTTTTGCTTGCTTTATGATACCAGGTGAAGTTGATGAAACTCACCTTACAGTTCTGAATGACAAAAATGAAAGAGGGAGGTGGAAACTCGAAAATGATACAGTGGGGTCAAGCTTGCAACTCAGTTTCACCTGAGAAAATAACTTCCTGCCACCATTAAATAGGCTAATAAGACTTTTTGTTTACTTTCACTTTAGAGCTATTCCTATTCTCTGTTTTAGGTTAGTGATTTGTTGTATATAGTATGAAAACATAGTATACATTGTGTTGAGTTTACGTCAATCCCCACTACTCCCTGCTCATATACAGATAAAGATCAACATATACCCAGAATTTGAAGGCACCCACTCCTCATTCACTGAGTTGATCTTTTTTTTTTTTTTATGTCAATTCATTCTCATTTGTTGATCCCTTGTAGAAACCTTACTAACTGGAGAAATAGTTGCCCGTGTGTCGCACTGTCCTTGTTGAAAGCAGACATTACGTACTCGCGTTGTCTTCTCTTGTCGTTGCCAGTGTTCTATTCTCCTCGTCGGCATTGCGTTGTCGTTGTCGACGCCGCCTTTCGGTCATCAACGTCCGCATTGTCCTGTGCTCGTTGGCGTTGAGTTCTATGTATTTGCGCTGTGTCCGCATCTGTTATCGGTGAGTGTTTAATTCGGGTCCAAAAACGTTAATTTGTTTGAGGGGATTCAATTTTTGGGTAGTTGTATTACATGTTTAGGGTCTTGTCCTTGCTTGATAGATTAGTTCATAGATGTCAGTCTGTTGAAGTTGTTATTCAAATTCTAGACACCGAACTGTTATTAAGGTCGTTGGTTGTGTAGCAATTATTATTTATCATAATGTGAAAGTCTTTGAAATTTTGGGAGAATGCTAGCTTGATTGATGGTTGAGTCATTGGTTTATGTCCAGTGATAGTGCATAGAAGGTGTTTGAGTTAATGAAGCAAAGAGATATTGTAGCCCAACGAAGGCTTGACTCTGTTTAGAGAGATGAGTGTGTATGGCGTGGAGGTCGACGTGTGGCTGATTTGTTCTCTGCTTGTGTTGAGCTCGAAGTTGTAATTGTCATGGTATACGAGTATCAATTTGGGACTTTCTATACAGACGAGTGATATTAACAAAATACATTTATTAAACAACCTTATTTATTAATATTATATTTATAAAATTATTGAATTAAAATTGATAAGAACAGAATGTACGGTTATAATGACCGTATCATGCGTAAATGATTTTAACTTCCATATTTATTTAGCATGTAATGTATAATAATTAGATATCTAGATAGAATAATATAGTGTAATTTTAACGTAGATTCATTATATATTACCATATCATGATCAATATAGCACGACAGTTTTGGAATACAGTTTACCATGGTATTAGAGTTAATCTAACTACGATATCCAACAACCTGAGAACGCATTTGCACTGCTGAAATATTTTGAAAATGCAAATACATAGTTACTAAAATTTTTGAGGACGATAAAAGAATAAGGAATTTCAAGATTAAAAGATTTATATATGTTTGAAATTATTTCTAATAATTCTATTTTGTCATTTTGAATTTGTAAAAATATAGTATATGATAGCTAGCATTTAATCTGTCTATAAAAACTTTATTTTTATCAAGGTCGCATTGGAATAATCGATTATCACTTAGGATAATCGATTATTTTAGATAAACTTTAGTTTTTCTGAGAGTGACTCTAGAATAATCGATTATCTTTGTGGATAATAATTATTTATGGTTGTTAAAGATATAAATTCAAAATTGGCTTTGAAATAATCGATTATCACTCAAGATAATCGATTATCCTGGACAAAATTGATTTTCTTATATTGACTTTGTGATAATCGATTATTACTAATGATAATCGATTATTTGTGTCAGTTATGAATTTGAATTTCGAATTTTAGACCTAATTTTTTAAAACCCTAAAACTCTATTTAAAAGAGTCTCGTGCACTCAGCAAAGTGACAAACCTTTTTCATACTTAGAAAAGTTAAGAGCTGTGATTGCTGGGAGAACTTTGAGTAGGGAAGAAAAATGGACTTTGAAAACCTAGTGTGTGCTAGAAGCGATAAGAATCATTGAGTGAGATTTTCAGTGGATTGAGTGTTGTGTCATCTCTAGGAAAATTGTCTTCATCCTTTGTGGCTTCAAAGGAGGTGTTCATCTCTTGTGTGATTCTTTGTAATATGTTTATCGGAGAACCATTATTTTAGTGACTGAGTTAATTCTCTTTTTGAGTGATTAACCACTGAACGTAGGATCTTTTGATCCGAACCAGTATAAATTACTTGTGTAATCTTCTTCCCTTATCTCTTTACTTTTCAAGTACTCTATTATATTATCGTTTAATCAGTAAAATCTTGCATAAAATTTTTAAAGGGATAATTATTTATAAAAAACCAATTCACCCCCTGGTTTTTGTCTTAATGCAAACATTCCGTTGCGCGATACCATCAATTGGTATCAAAACTTGCTTTGATAGTTTTTCAAATATTTGAAAATGGCCGGACAAAACCAAACTTTTGCTGAGGGTGCCTCTATTAATAGACTCACACTTTTTGCTGGTCAAAATTATCCTTTCTATAAAGTTAGGATACAAATATTTTTGGAGTCTGTTAACAAGAGTGTTTGGGAAGGTGTCGTAAATGACCCGTTTATTCCTAAAATGATTGTAAATTAAGTAGAGGAACCAAAACCCTTTTTTAGATGGACTATTGAGGAAAATAGAAAGACACAATATGATGTTAGGGCTAGAAGCATTATTTCATCTGTCTTTACCCTTAATGAGTTTTTTACAAGATATCAGTATGGAAAAGTGCTCAGGAGATGTGGGAAATACTCAGAGTGACTCATGAAGGAATCGACAATGTGAAAAGAGCAAGAAATAACTTTTTGATTTAAGAATATGAAATGTTTAAGATGCAATAAGGAGAAACAATTTTTGATGTCCAAAAACATTTCACACACATTGCGAACCATCTCTCTGGGTTTGGTAAAAATTTTGGTATTGATGAATTGAATGTTAAAATACTAAAATATTTGGACAAGAAATGACAACTCAAGGTGATTGTCATCACAGAATCACAAAACCTAGCAACTATGACAATGACAACTCTCTTTGGAAAATTGAGAGAACACGAGTTTGAACTAGGAAGATTAAATGATGAGGAAGACCAAAATATCAAGAGAAACCTAGCTTTTAAGACTGAGGTCTCAAAAAGCAAGAATAAGAAGGAAGAAGAAGATCCTGAAAATGAAGAAGATGAGAACTTAAGTCTCATGATCAAGAAGTTCACTAAGTTTATGAAATCAAAAGGAAAGCAACCTTTCAAAAGCAAGAGAAAAGAAAAAGAAGGATTTTCATCAATTTTCAAATGCTATGAATGTGGTGAAATAGGGCATGTGAAAGCAAATTGTCCAAACAACAAAAGAGGTGATGATTCAAAAGGAATAAAATCTTTTAAAAAGAAAACTTACATTACGTGGGAAGATAGTGACTCTAGTTCAGAGTCAAGTGATTCAAATGTTGAAGCAAATCTTTGCTTGATGACTAATAACAATTACTCTTCCGATTGTGAGGTGAGTGATTCTACTGTTCTTCTAGTGACAATGAAAATGATTATGATGAATTACATAATGCATATCAAGAACTGTTTACTGCTTTTAAATATTTGAAATCTAAACATAAAACCCTGAAAAAGAGTTTGAATAAATAAGAAAAGGAAGTAAAATCTTTAAAAACGAAAATTGTGTCTTTAAAAGAAAAAGAAGATGAACCAATTGCATGTGCATCATATAAGAACTATGAATTTAACATATGCATACTTGAGCATTTACTAGAAAATGCTACAAAAAATATGTGTGATTGTAAAAAGGATGAAAATCAAAATTTTGTGAAAACTGAAGCTAATAGTCATGTTTCTTTGAAAAGAACGAAAAATCAAAGAACCCCGCAGAGTATGGGTTGTGAAAAGAACTATACCTCCACAAAATAAAGTTAAATCTTGTTCAAAAATAAAATCATCAAATACATGTTTTTATTGTATGAAAAAGGGGACATACTTCAAATAATTTTGGTATTCCTAAACAAAAATATATTTGAGTTCCTATAATTAAATAATTTGATTGGCTTTAATCCTAAGGACTCAAAAGTTATCGGGACCTAAAATTATTGTATTCTTATTTTATAGGTAATTTTAAAATCCAAGAAATTTATGTGGTACCTTGACAGTGGATGTTCAATACACGTTACTATGATAAAAAAAATTTTGTAAAAAATAATTATCACAAATGTACAACGTATAAGTAGGCATAAAGTATAATTAGGTATTATTCGTCCCATCTCATCGTTATTATATCTTTTGTGAAAGATATTTGCAACGTTAATGATACTTATACTGATAGAGTGTGTGATTGATTGTTAAACTATATTTCTTGATGACGGTGTATATATAAGATCCAACGTGAATGACGAAGAATTAATAAAAAATAGTAAATGCATAATTAAAAAATTTAAATAGATAAAAAGTTTTAAATCATATTTCACAAAATTGTTTTTTAAAGTAAGAAAAAGAAATATAAACTTAAAGATTAATTCTATATTTAAAAAAATTATATTAGACAATATTTATATGAATATAACAATCATCCAAAATAAACTTCGGCCATATCTAATTTTAAAAAAATAGAAATTAAAGTATAACAAAAATAATATAGAAAATATTTATACCAATGTTGAATGATTTTTAGTTTGGTGGTATTATTTAATAAAAATAATACGCTCAATACTTAGATTTCATCATTTATTTAAACAATTTAATTTTTTAAATATTGTTTAAAATTTGTAAAAAATAATTATCACAAATTTACCATATATTTTCAATTCATTATACAAAAACATATAACGAATAATCACATTATAATATTTTTGAAATAATTTCTACAATTTTATATTATTCATAAATTATTCTAAAAAATATGAAGTATAAAAATGTCTATAAAATATCATAAGTTTATTTGTTTTAATTTTATTAAATAATTATTTTGTATTAAATCATATATTAATTTTAATTTATTCTTATTAAAATTATATAAAGAAATATTAAGCTTTAAGCTATAATTGATGGTAAAAAAAGAAAGATTCACCTAAAAAGATACTTTAAATTTATATAAAAAATAAGAATAATATAATAATAATATATAAAAATAAGATGATATAGAAATAATACAATAATCTCATATATAAAATTCTTAATAAGTTATATTAAATAATAAATTACATCTGTATCAATATTATATAATGTATAAAATTTTCTATTTTATAATTAAGTAATTAAATATATTATTTTATTGATTATTATTATATTAATGTAAATTTAAGAGGAGTTGTATAACAGAACAAGAGGAGTTACAGGAGAGAATATTTTCTTAGGTTGTTTATATAATATTAGTATATTTTTTTTCTAGCAATTTAAAACTTTTTACAAACCATAATAATAATAAAAAAACTAAAGTGAGAATAAGAAAATTAATTTTAGGCTTCATTTGGATTGAGAGTGAAAATGAGGAATCATGTATGTTTCTAACTATTTGTGTTGATTTGAGAAAATGGATTAGTAGATCCATTATACTAGAAATACTTTCATATATACAAAGAAACTCAAGAAAATATTGTGAAATTTCTCTCCCGTCCCTTAAAATAAAATTTTCTCTCACTCTCGTGTGCATCTTCATGAGAATTTTATAGAAATTCTATAAGAAATTTACTGCATTGAATAACTAATACAATTAAAGAAAAGAAATATTACAATTATCAATAATGCACCCATTGATATCAATTATAATAAAATAAGTAATCAATTATGCTTGTTTTCTTGATGCATGTCTGATTGATAATCAATTATAATAAAATAAGTAATTGATTATGCTTGTTTTTTGTCCCATAATCGATTAGACAATATATATACTTATGTTATATCTTATAGTGATATTTTATACAGTAAATATGTGCTAAATCAATAATTTTATCATTATTATGTTAA
Source organism: Sphenostylis stenocarpa (assembly GCA_963425845.1). NCBI lineage: Eukaryota > Viridiplantae > Streptophyta > Magnoliopsida > Fabales > Fabaceae > Sphenostylis > Sphenostylis stenocarpa. Next base: position 16,903,846 of record OY731406.1, read on the forward strand.
TCTTAAACTTTCTTTAAACTAAATTAATAGAATTTATGTCTATTTGTATTTTATAGGATTTATTAATTTTAAGTTTGCACTATTAAATAATTACAAAAAATTAGTTTATAGTGTTAATTTATAGAAACTAGATAATTAATTATAAAATAATTTATTTTTATTTTTATTAAATTTATACTTATAAAATTAATTATATCATAAATATCATTTTTACTTTATTTATTTATTTCAATAATAAGGATATTTTGATTATTAAAAAAATTATTATTCAATCTTTATGTCCCAATCCCAATCCAAACACTTAAGGACTATCTTGATCGTTACTTAGTATAATAATCTCACACGGCTTCTTTTTCTTTTCATTTCTTCCATCATCACTAATGAAGTGTTCTTGTCAAATAATATTCTTTTTGAAAAATTATATTGTATTGTGAAAATAATAAGGTTAACACAATCAATTTTGTTAAATAAAGTAACTATGCAAGGCACATAAAACACATGTACTAATCAGAACATATTTCACACCAAATGATGCAATCATTATTCAAAGAATTGATCATAATGACACTGAATATGGAAAACCCAATCTTCAACATCGTCCGTTCCCTGATCTTTCGTGAAGATGATCCCATCCTGTGTTTCATTTTGCTCCACAATTAACATATCCCATCATCGAAATGATTAATTAAGCTACTTTGGCAAATTTATTTTGAAATATTAGTTCATTTCAAGAATAATCTCCAGAAATTTAAAAAGTAAACAAGATGGTGCAAAAGTAAGTCATAACACAAGTTCACTGTAATAGTAAGTAATAACACAATATCGTGTGTGCACACTCACATCATTCTTGTCGGTTGGGTTTGCCACGGATCACACGGTGATGACAGACAGGTTCTGTCTGGTGCTGCGTTCACGAGTTTTCTGCCACCGCTTACTCTTCTCCTCAAGAGAACGCAACTGCTGAAAACAAAAGTTTCTAAATTCGCACTGAAATTAGTAGATAGATAGAGATTAGACATGGCTCTCGCATTGAACATCTCAGTGTGTTTCCCACACCACCGTTGCCCTACTCTCTCAAAACCCTTCAAACCAACTCTCTCCTTCCCCATCGCTTCCGCTTTATCTTCTTTAACTCAACTCAGCGTTTCCGTTGGTGAAGATTTACCTGACAATTACAGCGATTGGATTCCCAACCCCGACCTTCGCAGAAGATGCGGCATTCTACTCCATCCGACGTCGTTTCGTGGCCCCTACGGCATCGGCGATCTCGGTCACGAGGCTTTTCGTTTCATCGATTGGCTTCACCGCGCCGGTTGCTCCGTTTGGCAGGTTCTTCCTCTCGTGCCGCCTGGCAGAAAAGCCAACGAAGAAGGATCCCCTTACTCTGGCCAGGTTAGGTTCGGTTCCTTTTTTTTTTTTTTCCGCTCAACTATTTCGATGTAATGCATTCACTTTTACATTTGATTTTCAGGATGCCAATTGTGGCAACACGCTCTTGATCTCTCTTCAAGGCCTCGTCGATGATGGGTTGTTGGAAAAACACGAGCTTCCTCAACCAATGTGAGTCGCGTAGTTTTTTCAGTTTTCTTTGATCTAATTTCCCTGTTTCAACGATTTGTTAAATGAATGCAGTGATGCAGAGCGCGTCAATTTTTCTCTCGTTGCTGACCTTAAGGATCCTCTGATAAGTAAAGTAAGGTGTTTACAGCATTGTTATTACTAGTATTGTTGTGCACCTCATCCATCTACCTTTTTTCCTTCTTTTTGGGACTCTTCCTTTGTTTCATAGGCATTTTTGTGTGTCTGGTGTTTTATATTAATTTTTCTCTTGTTGAAATTCCATATGTAGGCGGCAGAGAGGCTCATTTCAAGTGAAGGAGAACTCAAAACGCAGCTCGAGAATTTCCGAAGGGACCCTGACGTATCAAGTGAGGCACTCAGTTTTTTGCAATTCTTATTTAATTTCGATGGATGTCTTTTAGCTTCAGTGCTTCGCCTTTGAAATAATAATTTGTTTATACAATTATTTTAAATTATTTATATGAACAGTTAGTTTGTGTGCATATTTTCTTTGTTATTTTACCTTTTTTCTTCCCTCAGTTTTGGGGGATTTTGTCCACCTATTTGTGTTATTTCCTCTGTTAATGCATCATTTTGTGCATTGAAAACAAATTCAACTGGGAAAATAAATACAATCTAGAAGTTTGTTGTGATGGCAAATTTGAATTAAATAATTGCAACAAGATAATCAGTTCCACCTAGAAAAAGTTAAATATATGAATACTTGTGCATGTTTCTTATGGATGGTTGCAGCGTGGAGACAACTTAGTGATTTTTGGATTACGTGTTGGTGAAGTTGGAAGGAAAGATTTGTGGTGGTAATAAGTAAAATACTGAGTGGACCGATGACTTGAACATTGAAGATACATGCATCTGTCAATGTTACCTAGGCATCAGTTTGCGAGACTTACCTTGCAAAATCTTTAAAAAAATCATTTTGTTTCTTCTGTAAGGTTGTAACTTGTAATATCTTCTCAATGCTATAGGCTGGCTTGAAGATGCAGCCTATTTTGCTGCTATTGATGACAGTTTAAACACATTCAGCTGGTACAATTGGCCTGAACCTTTAAGAAATCGCCATCTTGTAGCTCTAGAAGACATTTACCAACAGAAACAAGATTTTGTAAGGACATAAATAATCCTTATAGCTCAAATTATCCTATTTTTTTTGTCATCACTAACGTCTACTTATAGCCAGAAGGGGGTCTTGATGAGTCATTTATACTTTTGCATGCAGATAAATGTATTTATTGCCCAACAGTTCTTGTTTCAAAGGCAGTGGCAGAAAGTCCACAGCTATGCACAGAGTAAGGGAATCAGCATAATGGGAGACATGCCAATATATGTTGGTTATCATAGCGCAGACGTTTGGGCAAATAAGAAACAGTTTTTACTGGTCAGTAGTCCCTAAAGAATATCTCTGACGTCTGATATAATCTTTATCACTTTTTGGAGGATATTGTACCTTCGGATCATAAAATAATCTCTATATTTATCTGGCAGAACAAGAAGGGCTTTCCTCTTTTAGTTAGCGGTGTTCCTCCTGATGCATTCAGTGAAACTGGTCAGCTTTGGGGCAGGTTTGAAGTTAATGCCATGATAAATATTTTGGTTAAATCTCAATTTTTCACGTTTTTCATTCAATTATTGTCCTGATTCTTTCTGCTTATTCTGTGATAATGGTCAAAAGGTATATTCTTTTGACTTGTCTTGTCTCAACTCAATTTAGTTCCTCTCCTTTCTCCTTTGTGCTTTAACCATCTATGCCCTTATACGACAATATATCCGGCTTGATTATTTCTATTAGAAAGGGACGGGAACTAACTCGACGGGAGAGGATTGCCTAGGTCCTATATCAAGCATTTTGGCCATATTTTTAGTCAATGTAGGATATTTATAGATCCTATTTCAGCCTTTTTCTCCTTGGTATTTTCTTTTCTTTATTGTAATAAATAACTGTTATCATGTAATAGTAATACTGTAGTACATTGTTGTAGGTTTCCTGTTCCACATAGATTACTGATTTCTCGTACTTTATACTGTCAAAATTTAATGAAAAAGCCCCCTATATGATTGGAAAGCCATGGAGAAAGATGGATACTCGTGGTGGATACGTCGCATAAGACGGGCACAAAATCTATTTGATGAATTTAGGATTGACCACTTTCGAGGATTTGCTGGATATTGGGCAGTTCCCTCTGGTAAATATACGCTCTACACTAAGCTTATTTCACGTGCTTGGTGTGTTGTTGTAACATGTGTGTGCTCTACAAATGTGCAGAAGCAAAAGTAGCTATGCTTGGAAAGTGGAAGGTCAGAACCTCTCATGTTGTTCTTTTTTTAATCTATTTGGTCAAACTATAATCCACTTTGTATCATTTAAATGATAGGTAGGGCCTGGAATGTCCTTATTTGATGCCATTTTCGAAGCTGTTGGAAGGATTAATATAATAGCAGAAGACTTGGTATGCATTGTTAAAACAAACTCAATAGTTGTTTTAGGTTTAAATATGTTTTTAGTCTCTGAAATTTGAGCTATTTTTGTTTATGGTACTTTTAAATTGATCTTTTTAGTCCCCAGTAATTTGAAAAAAAAAATGTTTAAGTCCATTTGTTCAAGCATCTTATATCTAAACCTAGTCAAAATAAATACTTTGAAAGGAAAATAAATGTGGTTGGGTATTTGATGGTAAGAATGCAAAATAGAAACAGATTGTCATGTCAATGATTTATAATTGCTTGTTACATAAGCAAAAAATTTAACAGTATTTGGACAAAAAGACTAAAACAAACATTTATCAAATTAGAAGGACTAAAAAGATCAATTTTAAATTTGAGAGACTGAAAACTTGTGGGAATAAAAGCATAGTTAAACCATCAGGTCATTGCTTTTCATTTATTCCTGACTCTTTTCTTTGGGTTTTTTGTGATTTACAAAAGGGAGTTATCACTGAAGATGTAGTCCAACTAAGGAAATCCATTGGAGCACCTGGAATGGCTGTTCTCCAGTTCGGTAATGATTAATTACTTAATTTTGTTTACCATGCTGGTATCATGCTCTAAGTAATTCAAAGTCAGGCTGCCTGAATGTTTTTATTTTACTCTGTCCAGCGTTTGGAGGTGGTGCTAATAACCCTCATTTGCCTCATAATCATGAATGCAATCAAGTTGTCTATACAGGGACTCATGATAATGACACAGTAAGAATTTATTCTGCCATACATCTACTGGTGTTACATATCTATCTTATAAAAAAGGGCCTGGATATACTCTGCAGAAATCAGTCCAAGATTGTGATAGGGAAGGGATCTGGTATATTAATTATAAAGTGTGGGGAAGAACTTTAAATATACAAAATAGAACAACCACACTATTGAACTTTGAGGGTCAGCACCTCTTAATGTCTACATATTACCTCACAATTGACAAGATGTTCCTCCTCTAATCCCTTTTTTCTTATTTATATGCAACATGCCTTATTTTTCTAATTATCTCAGCCCCAACTAACTCTCTCATTAATTATTCAACAACGTGTTATCTCACAGATTGCCAATCAGATAAGATTTTTGATATGGAGAACCCACACTCTCTTTTTTATAGAATTTTGAAATTGATGCATGCGCCTGACATGTATAGCTTAAGATATCTTAATTGTTTAGCTTGTATACTTTTTTCATGTCATAAAAAATATTACCTGTCAACACTAAACCTTGAGAAGAATTGTCTTTCTGCTACAGATCGGAGGCTGGTGGAAAGCTTTGAATGAAGAAGAGAAATCCAATGTAGGTTTCGTAGTCTTTTAGAAGTAATGTAATGTATTTTTTATTTGAGAGAGTTCATCTTTCTCTTCATTTTCATATTTCAGGTACTAAGTTATCTTTCATTAAATGAGGCAGAAGACATTTCGTGGGCGCTAATCCAAAGAGTATTGGGTTCTGTTTCTCAAACAGCAATAATACCTATGCAAGATGTTCTTGGATTGGGCAGTTCTGCCAGGATGAATATTCCCGCAACTCAGGTAAAATGTTATGCATGATGTTCATTGTTTATTCTAGCAACATTTTGGTTTATTCAACCAGAAAAAAAAAATTTAATATATATTAGAAGAATTGTAACTTCTGGACAAAATTAGATCCCTCTCACAAAAATAAATAAATAAAATCATGACATTGGTTGATCCCCTGACTGATGCAGTTCGGAAACTGGGGTTGGAGAATTGCAAGTTCGGTGAGCTTTGATAGCTTGGAGAGAGAAGCAGACAGACTCAGAGAAATGCTTTTAATGTATGGCCGGCTTTGAATATGGAATTCCTTTTTGAGTGTAAAGTTGAAGAGTTTTCTTTGTAAAGCTTAATTGGAAAATGCATGATGTCGATAAATCAAAGCTGGGTGCTAGTGTGGGGGTCAAGTACTTCGAGAATGCTGGATGCTTCAATGGAAGTTTGTAAAAAATGATAATGCCTGTCTCTTACTTCTTGTAATGCTATATAACTTGCTTATTTAAATAAGAAAAAAGTGTTGTGTCATATAATATTAATTTCCATTTCATAGAAATGGTTTTCACAAAAAATATTAGAAGATTTGAGTGTCATAATGTGAATGTAACGCAGGCGCACAATCACTAATGTTTTGCATATGTGAGAGCTGGTTGCAGCCGTAACTGCATTCATCCTGATGAAATAATTTCGACACAAATTTAGGATGTTTGGTTGCTAAAAAGCAAAATCGAGCTAGTAAAATCCATGTTGTGTTTGAAGTATCCCATGTAATTTTTGCTTCATCGAGAATTCTTTTGCCCTTTTAGCGGATGCAATTTCTCTATTTTGCTCTCCTTTATCATTTATTTATTGCATGTTGCATTTACTCTTCATGTTTTCTTGCTGGATGCTTATTTGCTCTGTTCTTCTGCTATTTGACGCGTTCTTCTTCTTACTCTTCTTGTTTATTATTATTCTCAACAACTATTCTCTTTTTATTCGTTAGGGCTCACACTTTTGTGGCTTAGGTATTTAATGTGAATGTTAAGCCAACTCCATGGACTGTATAGGATTGCACGAGTCTTAATTTTTTCTTGAATTGACCACAATTTTTCCTTTGTGGATGTAGAAGCTCTTAATTCCCTGTCCAATAGGCATAAGTAGTGAGTTTGATTTGATATACATAGCCTTACAATGTTAAAGTGAACAATTTGAATAGCAAAATTCTACATTCTGTTTCAATGCTTCAAGTTCTGCTGTACACATTTTCATTTGGTAGTCAGACAGTTAATATGCAAAAGAAAATTTCTCTTACAAGCAAGCTTCAAGTTATCATGTTTCTTGTCTTAATGTTACCTGTTGGAGGGCCTTTAGAATTCAGGATTGGGTTAAGGTTAGATGTCTGCAAATGTTAGATACTGTTGATCCTATTGGGTTTTTAGTACAAGCAGAATTTGGATTTATAATCCTGCTGCTGTGCGAACTTTGAACATGTTGTATATAGACTTAGAAACTAAACTTTAAATTCATCAAATAGAGCTTTTCAACAAATAACTTGAAAGTGTTAATTGTTAAGTTTTCAAACTGTTTATAAACTAATTTTTGTCTGACACCATAAATGTCTGATCCCAACTCTAATGCCAGTCAATCATGTATCGCTTTCATTCTGAAGAAGCATGGACTCTAATTGTTTTTAGGTTCATTCGTGATCATTATGAATGAAACATATTCAACCCTGAGTTAAGGCCCAAGTAGCTAACAATAGGTTACATCGCATCACGATGTTACTTCCAACCTCCAGAAGATGACACATTTGGACAAAAAATTAAAACTAATGAGAGAAATGAATAAATAGATAAGAGAAATTCTAGGATATGCTACCTACACGTTTGGTTCGACATGTGTGTTCCTCGTGGATTATCTCTATATATCTATATTTCTAATGTTGTGTAGCGTGGACAAAACAAAATGCATGTGCTCATGTGCTTGTTTGAAATTAGTTTTAAAATAGATTATTATAATGTTAAAGAGAAAATAAAAGTCATGGGGTGCTGAGAAGAACAAAAGCAGTGATGTATCAGCAGTGGGTTGTAATTCCCCACCAACAGGAAGCCATGTCAAGCCCCTCTCTTTTCGAACCGGAAACAGAGACACCGACACCACCCAACAACCTCATCCCCTCCCTCCCAGACGACGTCGCTTTGAACTGCATAGCACGCATCCCTCGCTGCCACCACCCAACCCTATCCCTCGTTTCCAAACCCATCCGCACCCTCCTCTCTTCCCCTCTCTTATTCACCACCCGCTCGCTCCTCAACTGCACGCAATCCCTCCTCTACCTCACTCTCCGCTCACGCGCCTCCTCCCTTCAGTGGTTCACGCTCCACCGCACAGTCCCTAGCCCCCTCCTCGCGCCCCTCCCCCCGATTCCCTCCCCAGCCGTGGGCTCCGCTTACGCCGTCCTCGGCTCCACCATCTACGTCCTCGGCGGCTCCATCAACGACGTCCCCTCTCCCCACGTCTGGCTCCTTGACTGCCGCTTCCACCGCTGGCTCCCGGGCCCTCCCATGCGCGTCGCCCGCGAGTTCGCTGCCGCGGGAGTTCTCGACGGAAAGATCTACGTCATCGGCGGCTGCGTCGCCGACACGTGGGCCCGCTCAGCCAATTGGGCGGAGGTCCTGGACCCGGACGCGGGGCGCTGGGAGAGGGTGGCCAGTCCCGCTGAAGTCCGGGAGAAATGGATGCATGCCAGCGCTGTCGTCGGCGACAGGGTGTACGCGATGGCGGATCGCGGCGGCATCGTGTACGAGCCGCGCAGCGGATCGTGGGAGAGCGTGGGCGGTGAATTGGATAACGGGTGGAGGGGGAGGGCGTGCGTGGTGGAGGGGATTTTGTACTGCTACGACTATTTGGGAAAAATCAAAGGGTTCGACGTCGGGCGCGGTGTGTGGGAGGAGTTGAAGGGGTTGGAGAAGGGTTTGCCCAGGTTCCTGTGTGGGGCCACCATGGCTGATTTGGGTGGGAAATTGTGTGTGGTGTGGGAGTGCCAAGGGAATGGGAAAGATATGGAGATTTGGTGCGCTGAGATTGGAGTGAAGAAGAATTCAAACGGGGAATTGAGGGGTCAACTTGGATGGATTGGGAAGGTTCTCTCTGTTCCCAAAGGCTCTTCAGTTGTGCATTTATCTTCTGTTGCCTTGTGACTTATACTGTTGTTGTATGCATTCTTTAAATTTTGCATTGAATTTCTGCCACTTGATCTTATAAGTTCCTTTTGAGTTTGTAAGTTCTTTTTGAGTTTTCTGCCACTTGATCTTGTAAATTTCTTTTTGAATTTGGTGGCATTTATCCCCTTGTGTTTGTGTGATTACATGTGATGTTGTGAATACATAACTGGAGCTGCTCAAGTATTAGAGCGACTGCAAGTAAATCTAGCGATGTAATCGACTTTGAATTTCAGCACTGGATCTGAGAAAGCAATACTCTTGTTGCATAACATGACATTCATTTGTCAGTTATTTGGATGATCGCAGGAAATTTGTATTTATGCCAGCTTATCATATCTCAATAAAATATTTCCTTTCATGTTTGTACATTCTCACTCTGGCAGTGAATGATGTCAGTTTCTTTAGCAAGTGAATTATATGTCATATTTGGCAAGATGTAGTTGTGAGTAAGTAGAACAGCTGGTTTAATTTAAACCAACAAGGTCCAAGAATACCTACATTCTAGCAGCTTTTCTTTAGGGACATTTGAACTCTGGTTGGAGCCCAAATTCGTATGTTCGCTATATTTGGTCCAAAAGGTTCAATATTCTTGTGAATACGAGTTTAGCATTTTTCTTGTCAAAATGTGCTTCCACAATTACGCCTGAACACTAGATATGCTGTGTTTCTTGATGATGCATGCATCATTCTTTTTCCAAACAAAAAGATTACCATGCTATAATTATGAAGTGAAGAGGGAAATATGCTGAACTAATTCACAGGATAAATAAGTATCAGTGATGCAAAGTGTAGAACAATTTTAGCTCTGGGGATGTTAGTCAGGATTGAAACTCAGAAGGAGATGGAACTCAATAAACTCGTGTGAAATAACATGCGAGTTAGGTAATAATACTAAATAAAAGTAATATTCCATAGACTACTTAAAGAAAGTAGGATTGAAAATGAAACATAATCCAACAATAAAGGTGGACCTGACGCTCCAAATGTCAAACCAAACACTCACCCAATCATTTTAATGGTTTTGTTTACTGTGGATTTTTCGGTTTGGTTAGGACAGTTTTTATAGCATTGGATTTGCACAAACTGATTTATCCAGTTCGGATTTCACCAATCATCACATTTACCCATAAATATGAAAGAACAAAAAAAAAATATTTAAATTAAAAGCTGCATACCGTCTACCTATGTTTATATTACACATAAATTCTAAATATTTTTGCATCTTGATCATGCATGCATTATTATGTTTCCAAACAAAAGGATACACAACATTGCCATGCTCAGCTCTAACTTTAATTTGAACAACAAAACATGTTTGTGTTGAAGATTGTGTTAGAACGTGCTTAACAGCCATCTTCACTCACAAGAAAGTCTTTGATTTGTTCTAGCGCCTGAAAATACATAAGCACCAAATAAGTATCAATTTTGCAAAATGTAGATATGATTTTAGCTCTAGAAAATGTTAGTTAATCACAAGCAAACTAAAATGAAGTTTAGAAGATGGGGCAGAAGAGATAGACCTCCATTGCAATAGCAGCTGGAGATAAATCTGACACATTTCCATGACCCAGTTCTGCAACCATATCTGTACAAAAAGTGCATAACTCAATAATAGATGCATGCTATGTAGAATGCGGATGATGAATGAATAATACCTAGAAATCTGAAAAATAAAGCAACATGAATTTTCATGCTTTAACATTGGACAATCTGTAAAAGCACCTACCCAGAACACAAGACCAGAAAATTTAAGTTGCAGAAGTCAAAAGAGTTTGCCTTCCATGTTGTATTCACAATGATTCTGGATAACTATTCTTAATTTCTCATTTAAAAAAAAAAAAAAAGAATAACAATTGCAGACATACTTTCCAAGGAGACCCTAACATTGGCTTGTGCATATGCTTCAGTTCTTTCTTCAAAAAGGGCAGACAAACGCATGAAAGTCTGCAGGTGAATTCCAGAAGGTAAAATACAAAATTCATTTAGTAGAAAAAAAGTATTTTTGATGCTAATACCCTACTTTGATCGTTCCTCTAACTATATTAGACTCTTCATATACATTTTGAGGAATCATATACCTTCGTGTATGCATCTCCCGGTTCATAGTGTAGTAGTGGGCGAGAATCAGTTCCTACAGCTGTTATCCTCCGAGCCAATGCTTCTACAGGTACATCCAACCAAACACTAATTCCTTGGTGCATATACTTCCTGCCAATCCATGTATAAGTATGTGTGAAGACTAAATTGAGAAAAGTTAATGCACAATAGGAGGTAAAACTTTACTCATTAGTATGTTAGTTATTATACCAATTACTGGCCCTCACAACAGCACCTCCACCAGTAGAAAATAACATGTCTTTGCACCATTGACAGCTTCCGCAATATCTCAGTCTACAATGGTTAAATAAGCACAGAAAATGAACAGATAACGTGGTCAATAGATAGTTGAGCCTGGGAGAAAGACAAAACAATTCAAGACACTCGTGAATGTTCTTATTGTATTGATTTGCTAGCACATGTTCTCGTTAGATGATGGCAAGGCATCCACTTGGCGTTTTTACATAACAAGGTTTAAAATCCCAATTTTATGTGATAGGGTCAAAATTGAAAAAAAATACAAAAATGGGTGAATTTGTGCTTGGAAGCATGGTTCCTTATGCAATAGTTTAAATTAAAATCGTGCTTCTAACTACAAGTTTCTCTATACAGACCTAAAATCGTGCTTTAAAACATGAGTTTAGTGTGAGATGCATGCTAGCACTTTAAGATATTCCAAAATCGTATTTTGAAGCATGAGTTTAGTTTGCACCAAAATCGTGTTTCCTGAAACGAATTTAGTTGACCACTTTGTACCAAAATCGTGCTTGCAAAAGTTCAATGAAAGTTTCCTCAACCTACAATGTTGGCCTATAACTTTGGACGAGGAGTGTGAAGGGTGTTGTTGATGTTGTAGACTTTTGAGGAATATTAATAAAGGAGTGTGCTTTTAGGTTGAACATTCAATTTGACATTGAGTATTATTTTGAGATTTTATCATCTAGGTAACTGTTGTTGCTGCCTATAAATACAACAGCATATTGCATTAATTTTCATCCCTCTCCTATTTGTTATCATATTCCATATAGTTGCCATTTTTTATTTGATGCAGCAACACTATCCAACATAGGTAGCACGAGTTAAATAAAAAAAGAATACCTCCAACTAAAATCAATTTTAGCTTTACCCACCGAACTTTTCCTTGAAAATACGAAGAAAATTATGTTCTAAGCACAATTTCATCAATTTATGTAATTTTGTTTGATTTTGACCCACGTAAAATTGTTTTTTTTTTTAACATGTTATATTTTCGTTAGGTTTTAAGTCCAACTCCATTTGGGAGCTATTGTGGCACTGTTGAATACCCACGTATGCCACAAAGCGAGGAGAAAGGGTGCGTGGAGAGATGAGGTGGTGTGACCTACAAACGGAGAGGAGTGAGGTAAAATAGGGAAATTGTGATATGGAAGGGATGTGTAGAATTGAGTGAGGAGGAGTGTTTCTTCTTCGAAGGATCAACCATTCATTATTTCTTTCCATCACAGTCATAAAATGCTCCCGCCAGAGTTTATATTTTATTTCTTGACAAACCAAACTCAACTAATTTTGTTTGCCAAAATCCAAATTTCCAAATGTAAATGATCTTCAATTATTATATTAAATTTGGATAGAAGAGTGAGGAACAAGTGAACTGGAAATATTGTGTTCTTTTAGCTGACCTCTTTATTACGAAAAAATGTCTCTCCATAGTACTTGAATATATCAGCTACAGATGTTCCATCAACCTCCTCCTCCACCAATGCATCACTGCTCCCAAATGCAAAAAGGAAAACATAAAATTTCCAGTTGAAACTTTGATGTGTGCATGAAACAGAATAATTCAACTGTGATACGCAAACATTTACATAAGGAATATTTTATACCAAAGACAGACCCGACTTTTATCCTATTTATACAATACATTTGTTGCATATCCGTAAAGTCAGATGATAATTGAAATTGTTTCCCTGTTGTGCTAGTTATGTATTGGAAATTCAAATGTTGCATGCTTCAGTTACCTTCAATACTCTATTTTTCACTTTGAAAAGAACATAGGAGGGTAACAAACCAACCTATCAAAGAACGCATAAGAAAGCACTTGTGACAATATCTTCGCCACGGTTGTCTTCCCGGAGCCCATCATTCCTACATGTCAAATCCAAAATATTTTGTGCTTGCAATGTATTTAAGCAAAAGCACTTCTACCAAGAAGAGACTTACCAACAAGATATATACAGCGCCCATTTAAATATGGCTCCATCTCTTGTGATTTACTCTGCAATTTTATGAATTCATGTAAGATAATGACATGTTGATGCTCAGACAGGTAACAACTGAGCTAAGATTACCATGTCTACATGGTGTCTTGTAACCTAAGGTTGCAACATTATAACACTAAAATGCCTTAAAATCAACTGAAAGTGAGAAAGGGCATCGTGTCATAAACCTTCAAAATCAACATTTCATCAACTGGAGCTTGAAAGTTATCATATTCCAATATTCTCACTATAGGAGTAAACATTTGAAAAATTATGTTAGGACTCAAAATGGACAACTATCAAGTAAAGTTTTACCCACGTTTAGTTCGCTTTGATATAACCAAATCTTATATGGTACACAGAAACGGATCCAAGGGGTGTCAGTTGTCTTGACATTGTCCACTAAAATTTTATTTTTATTTATTAATATAATTTAGTTTTAAAAAAAATATTTTTCTTTTTAAAAATCAATAACATTTAAATTTTTATTTTATTTAATAATTTTTCTCTCTTAATTTTATAAAATAATAATAATAATAAATATTATTATTTTATTCTCTCACACAATTTTCAATTTTGTCTCTCTCATCCTTCTATTTATATGTTTATACATTTTTCTCTCCCTTTTTTGTATTTTCTCACTTCCACTTTCACAATTTAACCTTGTATCAAAATTTATAAATTTTTTTCTTTATTTTTTTATATTTTCCTCTTCCATGGTTTCACCTTTATAATATAAAAAAAAATACTTTAAATTTTCTTATGTAGAGACAGAGTATTAGAAACCAAAAAATAAGAAGTTCAAAAAATAAAGATACTCAAAATATTTGTCTTGATCTAAATAAACAAATAAGAAAATATAGTGTTTTATTCACTATTATAACAAAGATATTTAACGACGTTAAAAATGGTCTACCATATCGATTGTAGACCTTTGTTATTGTATGTGAGAGATATGATGGCAGTTAGGACCATCGTTATATAGAAGTTATATAACGACGATTATTTATAAATAACTGACATTGTATAACAAATACAATGATGAGTTTTATGAATATTCATCGTTGAATCCTTGCGTCAAGTATGTTTATGACGATAGTTATGGTATGAACCATCGTCATATCTTTTTTTTTTTTAAAATAAACAATATGTTTTATGGATCTATCTTATTACCTGCATATTCAATCAACCAAGACAGTATAATACAGATTTTTAACATATGTACAATATATAAGCAATCATAAATATGTACAATAGTTAATATTTATTAGAATCCTATAAAGTCGTTATAAACATCTACAATGTACAAGAATAATTAATTAACTATCCTAACGTTCAACCAAAATATCATGATCATATTGTTAAAGCTAGATAATGTTGTAGTTGTTAAGCTTATTTTATTCAATGAAAGAATGACAAGGAAATAGAAAAGACATAAAAAAAGGGACCCATGACTAGGTCATGCCTACTTATGCGGAATAAACAAATAACAGAGAATCATATTCCTAGATAATAGGTTTATTAAAAACTAACAAGAAGCAACGTACACACAACGACATTCTTCCAACAAACCCTCCCTTAAACTAGACTATTATTAAGAAAAATACAGATTCCTTCAATGCTGCACATTCCAAGTTTTTCTCTCAATTTTACGAATACTTCAAGTTTATATGTCTTGGTCATGATAGCAGCTAGTTGATCTTCGTACCACAATGCACTAATTCAACTTCTCATTAATTTGACAACTCTCGAAGAAAATGAAATCGAACATGAATATGCTTACTCTTACCCTACATGACTGGATTTTTTGAAAGTTTAATCGTTGAGCTGTTATCACAAAATATAACGCACTTACTTTGTTTAATCCCCAATATGTCAAGTACATGCATCATCCAAATACTTTGGGTAGTGTACGCTGCTGCAAAAATGAATTCAGCCTCGGTGGTGGATAAAGACACCACAAGTTGCTTTTTTAACTCCAAGCAACTAAACCATTTGACATCTTAAAAAGATACCCTCAAGTACTCTTTTGATCATCAAGGTCTCCAGCATAATTACTATCACAGAAAGCTGAAAGTGATGAAGATCTTATTAAACCATATGATAGATTGAAGATCTTAATGATTTGATGAAGTCAAAGGTTACTTGGGTTAAAAGGTAGAGTGATTAGTGAGTCAACATCAATATTAATAGGTATAATCATTCATATCTCTCTACTACATGAAGATTATTCATTTTGGAAGAATTTGAAAATGCCTCTTAAAAGTTTTTTTATCTGTTAAAAAACAAATTAATCGATTAATATGTTCTTAAGAAATAGTTTTAACTTATACTCTTTAAGGTTAATCGATTAAAATAAGCTAGAAACATTCTTGACAATATTTTAAGCTGATATAACTTTGAATTAATCGATTAAAATCACTTGAGAAGTTTTGAAAAATGTTCTGTCAATATTTTAATTGATGTAACTCCGAATTAATCGATTAAAACCACTTGAAATGTTTTGAAAAGTGTTATGTCAGTATTTTAACTGATATAACTTCGAATTAATTGATTAAAATCACTTGAGAAGTTTTGAAAAATGTTCTGCCAGAATTTTAATCAATTAAAACAATTTAAGGAAATTTTTGTCAAATGTTTTAATCGATTAAATTAGGCTTTCATCAGTTAAAATCACTTATGAAGTTTTTGAGAAAATGTTTGACAGAATTATAATCGATTGAAATGCGAATTAATTGATTAAAACAACTTAGAGAATTTTTGTTTAACTGTTTTAATTAATTAAAATGTCGTTGGATCAGTTAAAATAAACCTGAAAAATGATTAAGCACATTTTAACCGATTGAAAGAAAAATTAATTGATTAATCAAAATTTTGGAACATCTTGTGCTGCAAGCATACATCTCACCATATTCATCAAGGTGCAATTTCTTCCTTCGGCAACTCCATTCTGTTGTGGTGAGTAGGGCAGTGAGTTGTCTTGAGATTCCAGAAGTGTTGTAATAGTCATTGAATTGTGATGAAGTGAACTCTCCTCCTCTATCAGCGCGTGAACACGTTATGCTGTATCCTGTTGCTTTCTCAACCAATGCCTTGAACCTTTTGAATGTATCAAAGGCTTCGAACATGGCCTGTAAAAATAAGACCACATTTTTCAACTATAATAATCTATAAAAGTAAGGATATGCCTCTTATGACTATAAGATTCAGGAGTAATGGTACCACATATGTCTGAATGAATAAGTTGTAGAGGTCAGGATGCTCTCCAAGTGCTATTTTTTTTAAAAGGATCACGATGCTGCTTTCTAATCATACATATTGTGCACAACTGGGACTGATTCTTTAATATTGGCAGGACTTGAACCATCTTCCGGTAGGCAAGAGTCCACAGTCCTTTCATGTTGAGATGACCAAATCTTTCATTCCGCAAGGTTACATTAAAACAAACTGCTTTTGATACATCAGTAGAGACATGGGGAATAAATGCCAAAAGCACAAACATACAATTTGCAGATATCATAGTTCATATTATCAGACCTTTAATATCCTGATAGATGCTACAACATTCATTCTTAATTAGTATAGACAAATTTCATTCCTAAAGTTGCCCAATGCTAAGCAAGTTTGATTTAAGATCAGGAATGTAAAATACCTTTGTGATAACCATAACTCATCCATCTATTTTCATTTGAATGTTGCCTTTTCCCATGACATCCAATTTGGAGTCATTTCCCAGCTTAACTCTCTGTCTAAACGATAGATCAAGGTCAGTGAACCACTTTTTTTCTCCACTCATGTGATTGTTACATCCAGAATCAAGAAACCATATTTCATCTTGTGTGGCTCCTTGCATTTTCACATATGACATGAGTAACATCTCTTCTCCTTCGTCTAGCTCTGTGTGATCTGCATAATTTGATGGTATAAAAAAAAGGCCAAAAAACAAATATAACAACTTGACAAAGAGTAATAATGCAGCGGAAATTCAATCCCCCTTCTTGCGAGAATCAGCGAGGAGCACCAAACAAATAGAATCCAAAGCACAAAGAGACACCAACAATTTTAACGTGGAAAACCCCTCAATGCAAGGGTAAAAACCACGAGTCGTCCAGACCAAAGAAAAATCCACTATGATCAATAATGGGGTACACAAGAGTCTCCAATAATAATACCAAAAGGTATTTTCAATAAGCAGAATTAACTAAGCACAAATGCTTACAAAAGAGAAACAAAGAAGATGAAAAATCTCCAAAACAGGGCTGCTGGTGCGGGACCAATTTCTCCCAATCTAGACCTTCGATTGACGATCCGAACGGTCAGAATGAAGAACCATATGTCTGGAACCTACTATCCAAAAATCAGCTCGATCCAACGGTGAACGACTTCACAGCGACGAAAACACCAGTGCAGATTTAGGGTTATGCGGAGATGACTTTCTCTCTTTCTTTTTCTCTCACTAGACTTTTTGTCTTTTTTCAAATGACTCTCTTGTCCTCTACTAATCGACCCATCTCATTTTACCCAAATGAGACATAATGGACCACACTATTTGGGCTTATTCTCCACATAGGAAGGGAGCCCAATAACCCAACAAATCTCCCCTCACGACTATGTGGAGATATCAGCCAAGCCGGCGATCTCACAACAAACTTCAAACTTTCCTCTTGGCAATGCCTTGGTCATCATATCAGCACCATTATCATCTGTATGAACTTTAGCTAGTTCCACCAACTTAGCATCCAAAACATCACGTATCCAATGATACCTCACATCAATATGTTTGGATTTAGAATGAAAAGTTGGATTCTTACCAAGATGAATAGTACTTTGATCTGTCACAATACAACAAGTATTTATCTTGCACAAAACCAAGCTCCTGCAAGAATTTCTTCACCCATAACAACTCTTTGCATGCTTCGGTAAGTGCAATGAATTCTGCCTCGAGTAGTAGACAACGCCACACACTTTTGCAACTTTGATTGCCAAGCCAAAGCTCCCCCTGCAAACTGAATCAAATAGCCTGAAGTGGACTTTCTGGAATCAATGTCTCCAGCCATATCTGAATCTGAGTAACCCACCAAAGTAGGTTTATCACCTCCAAAACAAAGTCTCAAACCTCTAGTACCACGAAGATACCTCAAAATCCATTTCACGAGCATTCCAATGCTCTCTACCTGGATTTGACGAAATCGCTAAGCTGTACCAACGAGCGTGTGCAATATCGAGGCCTTGTACATACCATTGCATACATCAAACTACCCACCGCAGAAGCATAAGGAACTTTTCTCATAGCTATCTTCTCAACTTCATTTGAAGGACTTTGTTTAACACTCAACTTAAAATGAGTAGCAAGAGGAGTGCTTACAACCTTAGCATTCTCCATTTGGAATCTTTGCAACACCTTCGAATGTAGTGCTCCTGTGATAGCCAAAGTTTCTTCTCTTTTCTATCACGAGTGATACTTATACCAAGAATCTTCTTAGCGGCTCCCATGTCTTTCATGGCAAATGACTTGCCCGAGTTGCTTCTTCAACCTGTCAATTTTGGAAACATCTTTTCCAACAATAAGCATGTCATCGACATATAACAACGGGATAATGAAATCATTCTCGAGAAAATTTCCGACAAAAACACAATGGTCGAAGTAGTCTTCTTGTAGCCTTGCTCACACATAACGAGACTCAAACTTCTTATACCACTTGCCTTGGAGCTTGCTTCAAACCATATAGGCTTTTTCGTAGCCTACACACATAGTCTTCCTTGCCTTCGACAAGAAAACCATCCGGTTGCTTCATGTAAATCTCTTCCTCCAAATCACCATGAAGGAAGGTCTGTCTTCACATCCATCTCGCTCAACTTCCAAATCAAGAGTAGCAGCTAAACTTAACACGAGTTCGGATAGATGTCATCCTCACCACAGGTGAGAAAATCTCATTGAAGTCAACACCCTTTCTTTGTCTAAAGCCTTTCACCACTAATCTGGCTTTATATCCGGTAGATGTAGAATTGCTCTCTTGCTTCACCCTGAAGATCCACCTGTTCTCTAAGGCTCTCTTACCCTTAGGCAACTTCACCAAGTCATAAGTGTGATTATCATGCAGCGATTTCATCTCATCCTGCATTGCATCCAACCACTTTTGCTTTTCTTCACTTTCAACGGCCTCCTCATAACATTCGGGTTCTCCTTCATCGATCAACATCACATACTCATTGGTAGAGTACTTCTTAGAAGGTTGTCTTGGCCTGTCGGATCTTCTAGGTTGAGTTTCGGGTAGCTCAGGTATATCACCAAGACTCTCATCATGTGATACATCATGTTCCTCTTCATCAACATTATCAATAGGAACATCCAAGCTATCTTCAACCTGTTGATTATCAGTATCACCATGTTGTTCATCATCATGAGCATCAATATCCAAATCATTAATAGACAACCGAATTGGATCAACATCATCCACATTACCATTTCCTTTAGGTGTAGACTTCTTCTCCTTATCAATATCTTCAATGGTTTGATCTTCCATGAATTGCACATCACGACTTCTAACAACTTTCTTTTCAACGGGGTCATACAACTTGTAGCCAAATTCATCCTGACCAAAACCAATAAAGATGCATTGCCTTGTCTTCATATCCAACTTGGATCTTTCATCCTTCGGAACATGAACAAATGCTTTACAACCGAAGACACGTAAATGATCATAAGTAACATTCTTGCCAAACCAAATCTTGTCCGGCACCTCGAGTTCAAAGCAACTGCAGGACTTAGATTAATAACATGCACTTGCTTGTAAACAATGCCTCACCCCAGAAATGCTTAGGCAATTTTGCTTCAGAAAGCATACACCTAACTCTTTCAATCAATGTCCTGTTCATCCTCTCCGCTAAACCATTCAGCTGAGGAGTTTTAGGAGGAGTCTTCTCATGTGCAATACCATATTGTCTACAATAAGCATCAAATGGTCCACAATACTCACCACCATTGTCAGTACGAATGCGTTTCAGCTTCTTGCCTGACTGCCTCTCAACCAAAACATGGAATTCTTTAAACTTGTCCAACACTTGGTCCTTTCTCTGTAGTACATAAACCCAAAGCTTCCTGGAACAATCATCAATAAAGGTAACAAAGTAAAGTGCACCACTAAAAGACTTTACCTTCAATGGGCCACAAACATCAGAATGCACCAATTCAAGCAACTCTGACTTCCTGGAGGGAGGATGCTTCTTGAAGGATACTCTGGTTTGTTTACCAGCCATGCAATGAGAACATTTCTCCAAATCTACATTCTTCAATCCTGAGAGAACATCCTTTTTAAATAAGCAGTTAAGCCCCTTTTCACTGATGTGCCCAAGCCTTCTGTGCCACAAAGATGACTCCATATACACGGAATTCACACTATCTTTAGCAACCAAAGCTTTTGTCCAGTAAAGCTTAGAGTTTTTCTCCCCTTTAGCCACAATCAAGTTACCTTTGGTGAGCTTCCACTTTCCAGAACCAAAATGGTTATAATATCCACCATCATCAAGTACACCGCAGAGATCAAGTTAAAGCGAACATCCGGAGCATGTTTAACTCCTCTAAGCAACAACTGCATCCCCATGTTGGTTTGCAAGTGAACATCACCAACACCAACAACTTTAGACACCCCATCATTACCCATCTTCAATACTCCAAAATCACCAGGTGTATAAGATGTGAAGAACTCCTTCCTGGATGTAACATGCGGTGTAGCACCACTATCAATTATCCACATGCTCTCATCGGATACAAGACTAATAGTGTCATAATCACGAAGACAAACAAGGTCACCACATGTAGTAGTAGTAACACGATCACCATCATCATTATCTTTTTCTCTTTGCTTACCCTTTTTGTCTTTGCTCTCTTTCTTCCACAAAAACAGTTTTTCTTTATATGTCCTGTTTTGTGACAATAGTGACACTCCACATTCTTGTACCGAGACTTGGACTTGCTCCTGCTTTTATCTCTACCACTTGTTTTGTTCTTTCTTTTGGTTTCTCCCCTATTCTCTGTAATAAGCACTTCGAATGAGATGAAGTACCCTGTGTCTTCCTTCTCATCTCCTCATTAAGAGCACCACTCTTTGCCATTTGCAAAGAAATATCACCATTAGGGGTAGCACTTATCATGGAAACCCGAAATGTCTCCCACGAATCCGGTAAAGAGTTTAATAGGAATAAGCCCAATAGATCATCATCAAATTTTATACCCACTCCAGCTAATTGATCATAGCGTCCTTGAAATTCACTCAAGTGATTTGAAACATGAGTTCCTTCCTTGTACTTCAACTCCACAAAATTTTTCAGCAAGTACAATTTATTAGTCCCTGACTTAGAAGCATACAAGGACTCAAGCTTATCCCATAGGCTTCTCGCATGTGTCTCATTAGCAACAAAATTATAAACATTATCATCGACAAAGCTGCACTGATAAATCCACATACCTGTTGATGTTCAAAATCCCATTCTTCATCGACTTGGATTACGGCTTATTGGAAGCAAAAACGGGAAGATGCAAATTTTTCACAAATAACAAATCCTTCATCTTGCCTTTCCATAAGTGATAATTTTCTCCATTCAACGGAATCAATTTTGTATGTGCCTCCATCATTCACGCAAATTAAACAGTCCCTTAACCTAAGAGCTCGATGCCACTCGATGGTATAAAAAAAGGCCAAAAAACAAATATAACAACTTGACAAAGAGTAATAATGCAGCGGAAATTCAATCCCCCTTCTTGCGAGAATCGGCGAGGAGCACCAAACAAATAGAATCCAAAGCACAAAGAGACACCAACAATTTTAACGTGGAAAACCCCTCAATGCAAGGGTAAAAACCACGAGTCGTCCAGGACCAAAGAAAAATCCACTATGATCAATAATGGGGTACACAAGAGTCTCCAATAATAATACCAAAAGGTATTTTCAATAAGCGAGAATTAACTAAGCACAAATGCTTACAAAAGAGAAACAAAGAAGATGAAAAATCTCCAAAACAGGGCTGCTGGTGCGGGACCAATTTCTCCCAATCTAGACCTTCGATTGACGATCCGAACGGTCAGAATGAAGAACCATATGTCTGGAACCTACTATCCAAAAATCAGCTCGATCCAACGGTGAACGACTTCACAGCGACGAAAACACCAGTGCAGATTTAGGGTTATGCGGAGATGACTTTCTCTCTTTCTTTTTCTCTCACTAGACTTTTTGTCTTTTTTCAAATGACTCTCTTGTCCTCTACTAATCTGACCCATCTCATTTTACCCAAATGAGACATAATGGACCACACTATTTGGGCTTATTCTCCACATAGGAAGGGAGCCCAATAACCCAACATAATTAGCATAAGCGGAACATTCATACTGGAAGTGTCCTTGCTTGTGACATCGATAACACTCAATTGTGGATTTGTCAAATGCTCTCCCTCGACCACGACCTCTGCCTCTGTTATCAGATTGTTCATAAGTTTGGGAAGCAGAGTTGTCTTCTATGATTTTTAATGTTTGTTCAGTAACTTCCTTCCGTTTTATCTTATGTTCATGGACAAGCAATGAACTATGCAGTTTATCTACTATCATTGCATCGATGTCTTTGGACTCTTCGATTGAGCACACAATATAATTGTATTTGTCAAATAGTGTGTGCAAAATTTTCTCCATGATATGTCAATCGTCTGTGGTTTCTCCTGCTGCTCTCATGTCATTTACAATGATATGACTCTAGAAATATAATCATTGACGCACTCCTCGTTTTGCATTTCGAGAATTTCAAAATCCCTACATAGCCTTTCGCAGAGTGCTTTGGAAGTGGCTTTGTTGGTGATTGTTTTCAAAATATTCTTGTCAATAAATTGAACCAAATAATTCTTTGCCCTCAAGTCCTTCAGCTTTTGTTCCTCCAAGGAGTGATGTTCTGCACCGGTGAATGACTCTAGGGTTTTAGGCTCTTGATAGCCTTGCTCCACCACACTCCAATATTCTTTTGATCTTAGTAGGTTTTCCATTAACATGGACCAATGACCGTAATCTCCATCAAACTTTGAAATACTGAGGAAGTTATTATCGTCAGCCATGGTTCTCTCATCTGTGTTTCACTCAGCTTTTCTCTCTCTTATGCGTTTCACTTTTCACTTGTGCGTTTCCCGTAGCTTTTCTCTCTCTTGTGCATTTCACATTTCTCTCTTGTATCAAGTCCGTGTATTAGCTCTGATACTACTGTTAAAGCTAGATAATGTTGTAGTTGTTAAGCTTATTTTATTTAATGAAAGAATGACATTATATAACTCGTACAAGGAAATAGAAAAGACATAAAAAAGGGACTCATGATTAGTTCATGCCTACTTATGCAGAATAAACAAATAACAGAGAATCTTATTCCTAGATAATAGGTTTATTAAAAATAAACAAGAAGCAACGCGCACACAACGACATTCTTCCAACACATATACATAATGTTGTTTTAACAAAAAGTTAATTATCCTAATGTATTAATCAAGTTGATGAAGTATGTTGTCCATGTGCGTCTAATATACTCTATGGCAATTTGTATCCATAGGAGGTGTGTCCATAAAAAATTACAATATTTTAGTATGATTATAACTGACTTTTGATGTACAGTCATCTTTAAAATTTGTCTTACCTGATCCCAACCTCTTTTATTCCTACTTGGACAATGGTTATCATCCATTGTATTATGTAATAATCACATTCATATCCTCCAATTTGTCTATTACATTCTTACTCAAATCATAGAAATTAAATAAGTTTGTTAGTACAAAAATAAACTAAAATAAATATTTATGATTATACCTTTATATGCAACCACGTGAGTTTTTGTGGTCTTTCACTTGACCTACCGCACATTATGTTATATTCAGAAAAAATAATAGTAACATATACACTTAGTTAAAACATAAAAACATAACTATAATATAATTATCTATAAAAACAAACAAATTTTGTTACCGATCTGCTATTTATTTAAGGTATATACGTGACTTTTTGTACAATGAACAAAATCATGTAGTTGTATTGTCAATTATAGATATGACAAACAATTGTCAATGATGACTATACATTGAAATATATTGAAATAATTAAAATTATAATTGAGTAAAGATAAATTATAAAGAGAATGTACTTATTCATAAACATATGGTGCAAAATAAATCTTTTTTTTTTCTATAAGAGAGTATTTGTGATATATGTTTGTATTCCTACTTTTGTTCACTATTATTGCATGTGTGTATGTTAACTCATAAAGATTAATTATAAGAATTGAAAAATTATCAACCAAGATAAAAGGATCCAAGTCTATAGACTTAGTTGTATAATTGATGAGCTAGAAAATAGGCAACTACCCACGTACTAATAGCATAGTCCTAAACGTCGAAAACATAAAACACCAAAACGTGGGTAATAAAAAATAACGTATTTAAAAAAATTAATAAGAAGTTAAATCTCTAATCTAGAAACACTTTGACTAAGTCAACATTTCCTCTCTTAAATTGTATCCTCCTTGAAATAGTTTATCTTAGATTCTTCAAGCATCTCCAAAGTCCAAAGCACTTCATAGATGCTAGAAACTATCAACTTTAAATGATTTTGTCGTTATATCTATTAACTGCTCTCCTATACTACAATCATTCAACTCAATATCATCATTGTTGCATAAATCTCTCAAGAAATAAAATTGCACATCAATGTGTTTACTTCTTCCATGTAAGACTGGGTTTTTGGATAATTTGATTATAAAAGCATTATCACAAAGCATTACTATAGCTCCTTCCTAACAATGATCTAAATGCTTTAAAATTCTTGTAGGTCAAATACATTAGCAAACACATAATACAACTGCTATGAACTCTGCTTCAATTGTGGATAAGCTAACCATTGGTTATTTATTTGACACCCAAGCAATCATACATTCTCTCAACATGAAAGCATAACCAAATGTTCTCTTTCTATCTTCAAGATCTCATGCATAATCATTATTAGTATAAACAAGCAATTCCTCACTTCCTTCAACTTTGTAGCAAATTCCCAAATTTTGAGTTCCCTATAAATATCTCAAAATACACTTTGCTACCAAAAAATGATTGTCTTTAAGATGCTCCATAAAGTGACTTATCAAGCTAACTGAATGTGCAAGTCTTGTAACATTCCTATAAGTCGCTTGAATAAAGTACTATAAACCTCTATTCCTTTGTCTATTTTTAGCAACTTATTTCCTAAAACTATAGGATTCTTCATCAAAATATTGTAAGTCAACTCCATCCAAACCAGCCAATGCAACAATTTCACTGACATCAAAATTAATATTACAATCACAATACATCACTACTCTCATTCGTCTATTATTCGCCCATCAACAACACTTTTAAAGGGGGCCCATGGCATAAAGGTCGATGCTAGGGAAGAGAATGATGACCTGCCCCAATAAATCCAGTCGCATACATTTTGGTGATTTTGGTCTTGGCGGCGTCTTCTGAGCGTTGAGGCTCATTTTTGTCCTTCACTTGAGCATCAATTTTATCCTCCATATAAGTTGTTTCTGCTCGGTGGCTTTGGTGAAGCGCCTCCTGTGCTTCTTTCTCAACCCTCAAATCCCCCTCTACCTTGCACAACACCTAAGTCATGGAAGACTGAGCTTTTAAGCAATCATCCAACTTTCCCCATTAATTGAACTTTCTCAAACTCTACTTGTCTTTTTTCTTCTGCCCGAGTCTCAAACTCCAAGGCCTTCTTCTCAACGTGTGCAACAAGTGAATTAGTTGTCTCAAGCAAGTTATGTAGGACCCAAACCGTTTTAGTACAATCCATCTCCGGTAGCTTCACTAATATGCTAAGGAAGCTTTCCCTAGATGGCAAACCTACAACTAAGGCAGGAGGTGAGGTAATGACCCCTGATTCAAGCTCGACAGTCGCTTTCAATTTCTGCTTAAGGCGAACATCGCTCTCGGTCCTCTCAGACCCAGAGCCAACATCCTCCACCCGAACCGGAGCAAAAGCTTCATCGTTGGTTATTGCCTTAGCAGGTTGTTGCTAGTCTCACAAAGACGTCAACTCATCTCTTTCTTTGATAAAGTCATCTGCTTCTCTGTAAAAATTTGAATGAACGTCAACCACTCAATAGTGAATACACTAAGAATAAGAAGGAGCCTAGGAATACCTATATAAACTTTAAGATCAATAACTTAAAATTCTAATTTAAGAAGTGTGGAGGTAACAAAAACAATATTCATCCGCTCAAGCATACTATAATGATTAGCTTCATTATGCTCCAGCTATGCTAATTGTTTAGTAGTTTGGAAGTGGGGATTGGTCGTCCAATAGAGGGGGAATCCTTACACTAAAGAAGAGTCAGACTTAGGGGCTCAGATTTTGGCCATACACTCCACTCATCAAAATTGGGACAACACCAAAATGGGTGGAAAGTATATGGAAAGTTCGAACAAAGGTCCAACTATTGGGATGCAACTGAGTCGGAGTAACATTCAACACAGTTAAAACTTCTTTTTCAAAATTACACAAAGGTAAATGTAGCCCTAACTTGATAAATAAAGTATTATATACAAAGAAAAGGGGCTCTGGGTCATCCTCTTGGTCTTAGCAAATGGGCTCAAAGGGATCACACACCTACACACCTGTAACACTACATCTATATCATTATCGGAAAGACTCAAAGGATTGGTTATATTTTTAATGCCTTAATAGTTTTGCAATGGTATAACCAGAGGTTTCATGAAGAATTTTGATTTTAGCTCAAGGGTAACTGAGAATTGGGATGAGACTAACACACCTAGAAAAATAAGCTTGCACGAGGAAGGAGGAAAACAACAATGAAGGAAGAAAGATATAACATAGGCGAGAAAGTAAAGATGAAATGAGGAGGGAAGCAACGAAAGGAGAAATAAGAAATACAAAGGAGACGAGGGATATGAAGAGTCAAAGGATGCGACACCTGTGTGACACGTGGATGACGTGACTCAATGGGATGTTTCAACCATCTCGAAGAATAGTGAGAGAATTCTCGCCATAACGAGGTAACAATTGGAGTTAAATATCGATATTTGATGTTTGTAACAAAGTGTATGAGTAAAACACGAACTTGTGAAGTCTCGATATCTAATACTTGAGACTGAGGGTTATATAATGTCGAAATAGTTTGACTCAGTACATGACCGATCTATTGAATCGGTCACGTGACGAGTGGTTTAGTTATAAGTTCCTAAAATAAAGCCTAAATATCTTATATTTGACTACAAAGGGGGAAAATAAGTAAAGGTCCGAGAATAAATATAATAAGAAAACTAAGATTAAAGACAAAGACAAAAAATATGATAAAAAAAATTTATGAGATTGGTGCATTATCACACTGACTTCATGGAAGAGTAGTCAAACTTCTAATCAATCTTGATGATAAAAAAATATTGATGCAATTTTATTTATTTATTATCAATTAGTTATTATTATAATATTTTATTTTAATGTCAAGATATATAAAATAAGATATGAGTTAAACTTTATAAACATTTAAGAAAAAAAGAACTATAATCTTATTTTTCAAGAGAAAAATAAATAAATTGTTATCAAAATTAAATTCAATAAAAAAAAGTAAAGTATGGAATTCAAAAGTAAACTAAACAATAATCAATAAATGGTACTATCAAAACGGTGTGGGCCGCTAGTATAATGTAAAGTCACTTTCTGTATTGATAATTGCATAAACACTTTGCAATTCTTGTGTCCGTGATTCCAAGTGATGAAAAAAATGGAGCAAGACGACAAAATGAATTGAGAAAATAGAGTTAGTGAATCTGGAATGATGGTAAACAATTATAATAATTGTCCTATTCTTATATCCTTCTTAAGTATTTATGGGAAAAATTATAAACATAAAACGAGCGTATTCTCTTTAAAATTGGATGTAACCGAGTAATTCACTACGTAAGTTGATGTTAATTGGATTTAAGTGATAGTTTCGAATTATAATTTTAGACGTGTAATTACATTAAAAAGAAAAGTTATGTTATCATAATAGATTAGTTTTGTTCGATTCTAATAGAATTTTATAACTATTTTGATAGTACATATTTTATTTAGATTCCATTTTATTTTTTATTAGTTATTTCTTATATTATTTAATCTTTAATTTATATACTTTTGTTTGATGTTACTATTTTACGAGCCACATATTTTTTATTAAAATATGTTTTCTTATATAATAATGATAAATATTTATGTTCAATATGATTAAAATATTTGATTATATTACTAATTATTTCATTAAAATTTTAATCATTATTAAAAAATCATTAATTTTATATTACATAAACTATTAAATGATGTGAATATTCTTATAATAGTGAAGTTAATTGTAATGAAATTTTGATTTTATTGAAAATAATGACTAAAAGTATATGTATAAGATTAGAGTTGTCAAGTTTACAAAATTTTTTCTCGATGAGTTTTGACATGATAGTCATATTTATTAAATCTACAGTATTGAATATATATAATTATCTATGTGCCATTAAACTAACTCTTTTTCTAACAAAATAATTAAAATATTGATAAAGTAATTAATAAAATATAAAAATCAAATAAAATATTTTCATTATACTAATAACAAGTATTTATTATAATTATTGTATAACAAAAACATAGTTTTTTTAGATTTTTTTCTCTAACTCTCTTGATAGGTTGTTGGCGTGCTTGTAAAAACATTCAAACAAATTGTGTACAAAAGTATTCCAATGTTCAAGTAAGATGTAATAAATGTATAATAATGAATAATACTTATTATAAGATTTCTAGTTATTTATAATATTCTTAATAGAGTTGTACCTGGTGGGCCTTAAACATTTATTCAAGAATGCTAAATCACTTTGTGTTAACATAATTAGGTTGATTATCTGTCTTAACTCCCATTTGAAAGGATCATACTATATTCCATATATAAAATCCCTAGACTTAAGGAAGTATTAAGTGAGGAAGAGCTTTTACAAGGGAAAGAAAATTACACATTAATTTTTTGGTCTTTTTTGGTCAATAAAGTGTCCATCGAAAATTTGAAAATTGATCCAAATTGAATTTTTTTACATTAAATTTGTTTAAAATCGATTTGATTCGATTTTTTATTTAATAGTGAACGGTAATATATATATATATATATATATATATATATATATATATATATATATATATATATATATATATATACTGAAATTAAATGACATTTATAGAGAATAAACCAGTTAAAACATAAAATATCGCATAAAATATAGGAAAAGACAATGAGTGACCCAATAAAATATAACTATCCAAATTCCAATTATTCAAATCTATTACAGTGCAATAAAATACTACATAACCATCGAACTTCCAATTGTACAATTTTATCCCAAAAAAATCTAATACAATTTTATCCAAAAACAAAATCTAGCAGCAACCCAACACTTTCCCCAAAACAATACAATATTGTTTGTAATAACTGAATAGTAAGTGCAGTATCATGACAACAAAATCCAATATGATAATATATTTCACTTACATCAAACAATATTTATATAAACTATTAATTGATTATTTCTTATAACTTAGAATATTAGTTATTATTTTATTTCATATGAAATATGTAATTTTATTTTATATCTAACTTTAATTTCTTATAATTTAGAATATATTATTATTATTATTATTATTATTATTGAATGTAAAAGCGTATGTTTATTTATTTAACAAGTATTTTAATCATAAAACCGTCCAAATCATAAAAGCGTATGTTCATATTTGGTTTTGATGATTTTTTCATACAAAATCGGAAACGCCCCTATAAGTAGTCTCGCTGGTGGAGAAAAGAAATAAATTAGAAATTTAACGTTTCCATTTTTAACATCCAAAACCAAAACTCCAAATGTCAAATCAAAGATGTAAATACAGCATTGGATTTGAGCCATGAGCCCCCTTATCTTGCAAACTCTGCGAATAAGGCATGCATATAAACTGATTTATCCAGTTCGGATTCCAACAATCATCACATTTACACATAAATATAAAAGAACTGAAAAAATATATGTAAATTAAAAGCTGCATACACCGTCTAGTTATACTTACACAAATTACGCATAAATTCTAAATATTTTTGCATCTTGATCACGCATGCATTATTATGTTTCCAAACAAAAGGATACACCACATTGCCACGCTCAACGCTAATATTAATTTGAAGAACAACAATAACATGTTTGTGTTGAAGATTGTGTTAGAATGTGCTTAACAGCTATCTTCACTCAAAAGAAAGTCTTTGATTTGTTCTAGCGCCTGAAAATACGTAGGCACAAATAAGTATCAATTATGCAAAATGTAGATATGATTTTAGCTCTAGAAAATGTTAGTTAATCCCACAACCAAACTAAAATAAAATTCTGAAGATGGGGCAGAAGTGACATACCTCCATTGCAATAGCAGCAGGAGATAAATCTGAGACATCTCCATGACCCAGTTTTGCAACCATATCTGTAAAAAAAGGGCATAACTCAATAATAGAGGGATGCAAGGTAGAATGCGGATGATCAATGAATAATACCCTATAAATCTGAACAATAAAGCAATATGAATTTTCATGCTTTAACATTGGATAATCTTTGAAGACTACCCAGAACACAAGATCAAAATAATTAATTTGCCCAAGTCAAAGGAGTTTTTAAAGAACAATTCCCTTCCATGTTGAATTCACAATGATTCTGGATAACTATTCTTAATTTCTTATTTAAAAATTGAAATAAAAATGGCAGACATACTTTCCAAGGAGACCCTAGCATTGGCATGTGCATATGCTTCACTTCTTTCTTCAAAAAGGGCAGACAAACGCACGAAAGTCTGCAGGTGAGTTCCAGAAGGTAAAATACATAATTATTTAGTGAAAATAAAAATATTTTTTATGCTAATACCCTACTTTGATCGTTCCTCTAACTATATAAGACTCTTCATATATATCTTTTGAGGAATCAATTTTACCTTTGTGTATGCATCTCCCGGTTCATAGTGTAGAAGTGGGCGAGAATCAGTTCCTACAGCTGTTATTCTCCGAGCCAATGCTTCTACAGGTACATCCAACCAAACACTAATTCCTTGGTGCATATGCTTCCTAGAAATCCATATATAAGTATGTGTGAAGACTAAATTGAGAAGAGCTAATGCACAATCGGGGGTAAAACTTTACTCATTGGTATGTTAGTTATTATACCAATTAATGGGCCTCACAACAGCACCTCCACCGGTAGAAATAACATGTCTATGCAACATTGACAGCTTCCGCAATATCTCAGTCTACAACGGTTAAATAAGCACGGAAAATGAACAGATAACGTGATAAATAGATAGTTGAACCCGGAAGAAAAACAAAGCAATTCAAGACACTCCTAAATGTGCTCATTGTGAGACAGAAGAATAGTAATTGGCAGATTCATCAGTGATTTGCTAGCACATGTTCTCATTAGATGAAAAGGCATCCATTACAGTATTCGGCAAGCCTAAGGTTGATATCAATCAAACTGTTACATCAAACGATCATGAAATTTGTGAGATCAAACTAACTGTAGAACTTAAAGAGTGAATACTTGTGTCCCTAGATAGGATTGTCGTTAGGTTTTATCTCCAACACCATTTAGGAGCTATTGTGGCAGTGTTGACTACCCACAAAAAAGGGTTGAGGTGTTTGAGACATGCCACAAAGCGAGGAGAAAGGGTGCGTGGAGAGATGAGTTGGTGTGACTTACACACGGAGAGGAGTGAGGTAAAATAGGGGAAATTGTGATATGGAAGGGATGTGTAGAACTGAGTGAGGAGGAGTGTTTCTTCTTCGAAGGATCAACCATTCATTGTTTCTTTCCATAACTACATTTGAATAATACACACATTACATCACTGTCATAAAATTCTTATTGCAAGATTCCTGCTCCTGCCAGTGTTAATATTTAGTTTCTCAACAAACCAAACTCAACTAATTTTATCTGCCAAAATCCAAATTTCCAAGTGTAAATGTTCTTCAATTATTATATTAAGAAAGGAGAGGAGTTAGTGTGTGGGATAACAATCCATGAAATTAATGAAAAGAAGCTATGCTGTATCATTCATCAATTGATACTTTAGAATATACTACTGCCATTTCCTTTTTGCAGCTTACTTTAAAAAGGTACACATGCTGCATAGATTAAATTTGGATAGAAGAAAATGATGAGAGTATTGCATAAGGATAGAAGAGAAATAGGAAAACCTAATAATTCAAAAACCTTAGCAAAAATCTTTCATATATTGAAGAATGAGGAACAAGGAACTATTGTGTTCTTTTAGATGACCTCTTTATTACGAAAAAATGTCTCTCCATAGTGCTTGAATATATCAGCTACAGATGTTCCATCAACCTCCTCCTCCACCAATGCATCACTGCTCCCACAAATGCAAAAAAGAAAATATAAAATTTCCAGTTGAAACTTTAATGTGTGCATGAAACAGAATAATTCAATTGTGATACGCAAACATTTACATAAGGAATATTTTATACCAAAGATAGACCCGACTTTATCCTATTAATATAACACATTTGTTGCTTCTCCTTAAAGTCAGATGATATCAGTCTCCTGTAATCATCAGTTGAAATTCTTTCCCTATTGGATTCAAAGGTTGCATGCTTCAGTTACCTTCAATACAATATTTTCACTTTGAAAAGAACATAGGAGGGGCAATTAACAAACTAACCTATCAAAAAACGCATAAGAAAGCACTTGTGACAATATCTTTCCCACGGTTGTCTTCCCAGAGCCCATCATTCCTACATATCAAATTCAAAATATTTT
This sequence comes from Sphenostylis stenocarpa, assembly GCA_963425845.1. Lineage (NCBI taxonomy): Eukaryota > Viridiplantae > Streptophyta > Magnoliopsida > Fabales > Fabaceae > Sphenostylis > Sphenostylis stenocarpa. The sequence goes on from OY731406.1 coordinate 16,936,821, forward strand.
GTACTTGCAATGTATTTAAGCACAAGCACTTCTACCAAGAAGAGACTGACCAACAAGATATATACAGCGCCCATTTAAATATGGCTCCATCTCTTGTGATTTACTCTGCAATTTTATGGATTCATGTAAGATAATGACACGTTGATGTTCAGACAAGCAACAACTGAGCTAAGATTACCATGTCTAGATGGTATCTTGTAACCTAAGGTTGCAACATCATTACACTAAAATGCCTTAAATTAACTGAAAGTGGGAAAGGGCATCGTGTCATATACCTTCAAAATCAATTTTTCATCAACAGGAGCATGAAAGGTATATGATTCCAATATTCTCGCTGCAGGAGTAAACATTTGAAAAATTAAGTGAGCACTCAAAATGGACAACACCAGCAAGTTTTCCAATTAATCAGCTAAGAGAATTGTGACTAAAATGCAGATGATTAAAGGTAGCTCAAAATTAATAAAGCCACGCCTAGCTCACCTTGATAGAAGCAAACCTCATGGATGCAGAGCTGGTAAGAACATTACTTTTCCTAAGCCATGTAATGATTTTCAATATAGTCTCAAATAGTTGTGTGCATTGATTTCAAAACAAATTAAATAAATTAAAAACAAACTTCCTATACTTATTTTTCAAACTACATTCTACTAATTTCAAAAGTGCTAAAGCTCCGATGAAATTTCATTTCATTTTTCTGCAAATAATTCACCAGGGAAGCAGCGAATAAGATATTAAAACAGGGAACAACAGAAAACTAATGGGAAGCTACCTTTGACGGCAGGTTAGCAATTTCCATACGATTACGAACCGTAATTTTTTATCCTAATGTTCTGACATTTACAATAAATATTACTCCTTCCTGTAATCAGTAGTAATTCAAAATTTGGTTTGCAAAATAACCAGTTCAAATTATATATTCCTTTCTGCAATGAATCACACTAAATACTAAAATCGAGAAGAGAAAACGCGCAATTCTCGTTTGAAACCAAAATATATTATTTAATAAAATCAGATTTTATTATTATACTATTCTCATAAAGATTAGTACGAATAACGTACAAAACAGATATATAAGGAAGTTTGAAAGCTAAAGGCAGAAAAAAATGGCAATCACTGTTAACAAATAGTCAAAGTGTGAATACTTTCGACAACAACCTGGAATATTCTCATGCGAACATGCAACCATCAAAGATGTTGTCCTTCGCTGTATCCTCGTTGAAGGTCTTGCTGGCCGAAACGTCGACTAAACAAAAAGCTGTTTCTTAAATCCACCCAACATTCTGAGAGAATCATTTGGCTCTGTTCTCTCAAGCTTCGTGAAATGCGTCATAGCTGAAAAATGCAAGGCTTGAACCGCTTTAGCTTCCATGGCGCTTCGCCTTGAAACTATGGAATTCAGAAGTAAAGTAATCAATGAAGGCACAATCAAAACGGTGTCGGCCGCTATTATAATGCAGAGCCACTTTTTGAATTGTCAACTATTGCACAAACACTTTCCAGTTATGTATTCATGATTCCAAGTGGATGAAAAAATGGAGCAAGACGACAAACAGAATTGATAAAATAGATTTAGTGAAACTGGAATGAATGATAAAAACTGTACCGCATGAATTACCAGATTTGATATTATAGTAATGTTTTGTCATCTTCTTATAACCTTCACAACCTTCACATATTTTTGGATTCAAGTAAATAGTTTCGGATTAAAATTTTAGATGCGTAGTTACATTAGAAACAAGAGAGTTGTTATCATAATAGATTAGTCTTGTTCGATTCTCATAGAATTATTTGTTCAAAACTAGGGTTGAGTTAAGTATTGGTAATTTTATAACTCTATTTTATTTTAGTGCAGATTCTTTTATTTAGGATTAGTAATATATTACATTATTTTAATCCTCCTATCACAATGAAAACAGTATCCGTTGATATTTGCAGATATGTTATTAAATAAATATGTTAAATAGATTTTTAGGATATTGCATACTAGTATTTTAATTATTTATTTATTAATAGAACCGTACATATATCATGATATTCAATTTACATATATTTATTAATATTTTTGTAATAAAGTTATTAACGAGAAAAATATTAACTATTTTTATTTTTATTTTTATTTAAATTATATTTTATAAAAAATTATTAAAAATATATAATAAAATAAATATATTTCTAAATTAATTTTTAAATAATTCTATTTCCAATATATATATATATATATATATATATATATATATATATATATATATATATATATATTCATATTCTCAGAGTAATGTTGTCATCCATGTTTATAAAGATGTATTTTTTATCATAAGATAAAATCGTGATGAGATGAAAGTTTTAAAATGGATAATATTTATTTCCAATATATATATATATATATATATATATATATATATATATATATTCATATTCTCGAGTAATGTTGTCATCCATGTTTATAAAGATGTATTCTTTATCATAAGATAAAATCGTGACAGATGAAAGTTTTAAAATGGATAATATTTCGAACATGAGAATTGATCTTAACAATGTTATCATTGCGAACATGAGGTCAGAACATTCTCATTTCTACACGAAACATTAGCACTCACAGTGGGATTAAGAATAAAGTTTTATTCCACTCATACATACCCTTTAATGCTCGATTGGAGGTTTATGTTCTTATACGTTCATGAGTTTTACACCACTTAGAGCATCTCCAATGAGAGTTGGAGAATCATTTTTATTCCTAAGCAACTCTTGGTAGTCATGATCCATATTTAAATAAATAGTATTATTAAACATGATTCTCAAATAAAAAAAGTTATATTATTCAAAATTCATATTTTAAGATTTTTTATATTAATTTTTTTAAATTGTAATATTCAAATAATTAATCTTGTAACGTGATGCACTTGACCCTATGATAAACGATAATGTTACGTTACGTTTAAGAACGAAAGTGTCTTAATTTTATGTTTGTCATGATAATATCATTAGCATAAATTCTCGTATCGAATATATAATCCATTTTAAAGTTTTTATTCATCACCATTAAGATTATATATATATATATATATATATATATATATATATATATATATATATATATATATATATATATAAACTATGAATACCTAAATTCTCTAACTCCAACAATTTATAATAAGTATAATTAAAAAATTAAAACATAATTAATATAATCTTGAATTTATCAAATTATTTATTTTCTAAATACGTCTTGTCACAGATTTTATGACACATCCACATAATCGCGTCAATATCAATATTAGACAACTTTCTTTTAAATAATTTAATAATATTAACAAAAGTGATAATATTTTTTCTTTAATTAAATAAATAAATTAAAACAATAATTAAGCGAAATTTAAAAAAAAATTGAAAACAATCACCTGTAGAAATTTAAAATTATATTTACACAATTTTTTGTTTAAAATTTAACGTCTTTCACTTTCTTCATTAATATTTAAACACCAAAGTTTACGTTTATCTCTCTTCCTTAATAAATGTTTAGATAGTAAACAAAATATTTTTCATGACGCGTTTCGTGTTAGTTAATCCTGGAATAATCAGGAGTCGCAACATAAATTTCATTAATCTGTCTCTTTTACTTTTCTCTGACGAATCAGACAAACGAGATTAACACATACAATCTAATCTTCTTCAAGCATTTGAAAGTTTTAAAAGTGATGGCGATGGTAACAATGAGACAACACAAATTAGACAAAAGATGCAGATATTTTTACAGGTAATATCACTGAACAAAGCCATTTTCAGCCGATGAAGGCGCAACCCGTTTTGCTTGTTCCTCTTCTCCCTTGTTCTCCTCTTTCACAGCCAACACAACCAGAACCAACAACAAGGGATAGCTAACAGTGGTCAATACCCAATTCACAATCAACTGAGTCATAGCTGACACCTTCTGGTTGTCAATTTGCCAAGCCACTGCAGCCCCTGCACTTTGTACGCCTTTATAGAACCCTACATACCTGCATAACCATCACCACGAATAATAGTTAATTCCCAAAAATTCCAACATCATCAGAAGTATATTCTCAATGAATAGCACGCCTTTATAAATACAAAAATCAATCAAATAATTGAACATGAGAGACCAAGTGAATCTTAGTAGTCAGATTCAAATCCTGATTATTGAACATGGAGAAAATCAGGAAGGCGTATTTGTTTATGAGTGTTAACTGAAATAAATACTCCTTGCAATCATATGCTTTGAAGAAAAAATAGAACAAGAGAGATTCTGCTACATATGTTGACTTACCTGCTAAGAATCTCAGAATCGTTGGCGAGGGCCCCAATAACCCAATAGACCATGCTTTGGAACATGGCATCAAGCAAGCCAAAACAGAAAAACAAGACAAAGGGTCCAGCATAGCGAGAACCCTCCTTAAAATCCAAGACCGCAACGAGGTCACGATTAATCTGATTAGCAAGTGCACCACCCCATATACCAGAAGCTAGAAGAGCAACCACACACACTCCCACAACCCCTCTTTTCCTGCGACTCTTGAAACTGAAATCCATCACATAACCAATCCCAATCGAACCAAGCATCTGCGCCCCCCAATAGAACACGTTGTTGAACCCTCTAGTCCTCAAATTGAACTGCAGCTTATTAACATGGTTGAACTGGTAGGTGTAGAAGAAGTTACTACACCAAGCAGCGGGAACAATGAGAAGCATCTTCCAATTGTAGAAAAGCTTGAGAATTTCAAAACATTCGTTTGTCACATTGGAGTACAACATGTTGGTGCACCTAGTGCCATCATCGCGAACAACCTTGCTGGCTGGCAAAATGGTTAACGACAAAACAGCCCCAGCGGACATAAAAGCCATGAACCCTATGTAGGTTCCGTCGTTGACGGTGGCAGCAGAGTCACCACGGTTGTAGTTCAAAATGAAGGGAATTAACCCACCGATGACACCCCCCATGTTGAAGATGCTCCAGAAGATGGAAATGTAAGTGCCTTTGCGATTTTCCGGCGGGTAAGAGGTCATGATGGCGCCCTGCGCCGCCCAGAGAAGGCCAGCGCCGATTCCGAGAATGGCGCCGGCGGTGATGGCGAAGAACTGGTGCTGGTAGTGGTTGTAGTAGAGGAAGGAGCCGGCGTAGAGGACGTAGGTGGAGCAACCGGCGAAGAGGGTGAGGTGGGGTCCGAGGATGTTATAGATTCCACCGCCGAGGATGCCGAAGACGGCGAAAGTGGTGTAGAGGGCGGTGAGGGCGTTGTTGGATGCAGTGGTGTTAAGTTGCCCGCCGCCACCCATGCCGGAGAGGGCGTTGAACATGCCGGGGCAGCAAAAGCATACGAACCCAATAAGAACGGTCTGAATCAACGGCGAATTGTACCTGAAAAGGTAAGAACTTTTTGCGCTCTCAGGTATCTGGGTGCTTGAATCATCATTTCCGGGGGTACCCATTTGAAAAGGAGAATCGAATTGGCACAGAGTGTGAGAGGGGAAGAAGAAAAAAGTGATGATTGTCTGGGGAGTGGAAGAGTTTAAGTAGAATAAGAGTATGGGAGGATAAGACTGGGGTCCATAAGAGGACAAAGTTGGAGTAAATTTTCCATTTCTGTAGTTTGCAGATGAAATTGTAGGCACATGGCAGTGAAGAAATGAAGCATTGAAGTTGCTTACGCAATCTCCTTATCTCAGCGGAAACGGCCATTTTCTTCTCCTCAAACTATTTGTTTATGGTGTGACATTGATTTTGGAGCTCCATTGCTCTGATAAACAAAAGTGGGTTATTGTTTTCCTTTAGCGGTGAATCAGTTTTTTTATGTCGTATCATTCAAAGAATTTCTTTACAATTATTTTTATTATTATTATCAATTTGAAATTCTAGCTCTTTTGTAAGTGTTGACTGAAACTTTGTTGGAAATTACACTGGAAAGAAACAAAATATAAATGAATAATATATATATATATATATATATATATATATATATATATATTACTGCTTAATTTAAAATTTATTTTAGATAATACGAAAGAATTTCATATTAACTATCCATTTGATAACGAAGTAAAAAAGTAGAAGGTAAGGAAAAAATAATAATAAAGGGAAAAATATATATTTATTTGAGGAGAAAGTGATAAAAAATTAATACAAATTATTATTTAATTAAATTTTAATATTTATATAATTATAAAATTATTTTTATGAAATAATTGTATAAAATAACATTTTCTTTGCATTTTTTTTCTTTATACATGAGAAAAAAATAGATATCTTCTTTTTTCTTTTTATTTACAAATTATTTTTACAAATTTAAGAGCAAATATTATCCACAGCGTCGTGATTTTCTTAGAACGAATTTAACTTATGTTAAACACTGATAATTTCAAATTTGTTATATAATTAATTAAATAAGAAACTATCATTCAAAACAATACATACTTTTTATTAAATTAATTTTCGTGGTTTTCTTTTTTATCCATCCATTGAATCCTCGTGAATCTAGTCTGGATATTAAGTTGGAGCGGTAACACCAATAGACTAGCAAAGTAGAATACAAATCCAAGAAATCAACGCTGTTTTTTTCTTGTTACAAAAATTAATGTTTTTAAAACTGGATTGATGAGTAATCCGGTGAAGTCATGAATGTTTAAAGATCACCCAATCATTCAGTTAAATTTAATAAAATAATATTTTATAATATAATTAGCATATCATAAATATATTAATAATATTATTATTTAATAAAGAAAAGAAAAATAATAAAATTATTATTATGATTATCATAAATTATAATAAAAATTATGAATATAAAATATATTAAAAATATAATTATTAATAAATCGAAAATACGATAAAATAATTATTATTTAAAATTGATATAATTAATATTAGATAAAAAATAGAAAAATAAAATATATTATATATTTTATAAAAAAGATATTTAATTTTTTTTATTAAGATCGGTTTGACAAAAATACAAGTCGATTATATCCGTTTTGTATCAATTTTTTTTTCAGTTTAATTAAAATCCTAGTATTTGAAAATAACAAGTCAATTTGTAAACAGGTTAAACCCGTCTGTCCAATTTTCAAAAACATGAGAACAACTGTAATTGTTTTTTTTTTTTTTCATTCCTAAAGTATTTCATTTATTTTATTTATAAAAATGTATTGATATTTATCGTAGAAAACGATAAATTAAGATATAAAATAATAAATTTTGTTTATTGATAAAATTTAAATATTAAAAATGTATTATTAAATAAAAATATATAATAATAAATGAATTTAAGAAGGTCAGTCAATGAATTTTAATATATAAATATAAATTACTATTGTTTAAAATTTATTAGGTCAAATTTTATTCAATATTAAAAAAAAAATTTCATTTAAGACATTATATAAACTATTCGGTTATATATAATATTATGTTTAAAAAATAATAATTATTATTAAAATATATATAACTTATCGCATAATACTATGATAAAATATATTCCAATATAATTATTCTATATTTTTATAAAACATCTTATCATTATTATTTTTTTAATATTATCTTAAACATCAAAGTATATTTATAAGTGAATTTTTTTTTCTTTTGATGTTGAATAAAATTGACTCAATAAATTTTAAAATAATAGTCAACTTGTCCAACTTTATTGAAACCTTCTTATATTTATTTATTTATTATTATTTCTTATATAAAATAAATAAATAATAATATTTTACAAATATACATTAAAAACATATCAAGAATGAGGATAAAATACATTAAATTGAAATGATATTTTTCATAATTATTTTAAAAATTTTATGAGATTGTCAACGTTCAACATGAAAGAGTATTTATTTGTAGTTTTGTTATCGTATTGTTGTTTCTGTCAAACAGGGGAAGGAAGGAGCAAGCCAAGCCGACTATGGCCGGCTTCAAACTCAACCATTCCTTAGTTGTTCCCCTCTCTTCAATTATTTGCCCTAATTCTGGTTCTCAGTGTCATAACATCATCCATCACTACTAAATTTTACTTCTTCCAATGACTCTCTTCTACTTGAAGACAATGAAATGTCTTTGTTTAGGGCTGAAAAATAAAATTTTCTTCCATTGTTATCCATGGTTTTTCAACGTCAAGTTATAAGCATCTTAGAGCAAATAATGTTATTAGTCACAATTATTTTATATCCACTCTTAAGAAGAAGAGGTATAAAAACAAGTATCACATAATGAAAAGAGAGATACACTCAATACAAATTATATTTAATGTAAATTTTTTTAAATTAACTAACTCAAACAAAAATTATTGCTGAATTATCTTCTAATACCCACTACTTTCACATTCTTTTCATAATTACAAACATGAAGCCACATGATGACAACTAACACTTTTTTTTCCAGTTTGTTATTTAGTTTGGTCAGCGTTTTGCTTAGAAATAATCAGAAGATTAATATTTTTTTTCTAGGACTGCATAACAAACAGAAATGAGTTTTTTTTTTTCAAATTTAATTTTCTTTACCTTCTTTTTATCAAATGTGTAATATACAAGTGATTCATTTGCTTGCCACTTTCACTTAATTAAATCTGTTAGTTGTGTTCCATGTTTCTGGTAAATAAGAGAATACATTTTTTTTATTAATTTATGAAATTCATTATTTATTGGCTACAAAAGTTATAAAAGTAATTAAAAGCTTTTTTTTTCCTTGAAAATTACTGCACTAGCAATTTTAATTTGATCTTAAAAAGACATAGATAAATTTCACATAAATCTTATATATAAATATCCAATAATCAGTTTTGAGGAGATTTTATTTGTGAAATATTCACATTTCACTTTACATTATTATAACTACAAGGTTCATTGAATGATTTGGATATAGAAAAGGCTGTTGCGATTGTATTTACAATTTTAAAAATATTTATAAATATTTTAAAAATAAAATTATAAATTTATCTTAAAACACAATTAAAATCTACAATTTAAAAATAATTTGATACTAAAATCTTAAAAATGAAAATAGTTATATAATATTTAAGAATAAACTAGTATGAAATTATGTCCCATTTATTAATAACTAGTGGAAATATGATGTCTGTTTTCTTAAAAAAAATATAAAAAATAGATTAAAATATTAATAAATAATTATAATATAAGAAAAACAATTAGTTTTTATAATTTAAAAATGATTCTGAAAATGGTTACTAAATTATTAAAGATAAAATTATAATTTTAAATGAAAATAATTGAATAAATTAGACAAATAATAAAACATTATAAAAGATAAAATATAAAAGATATGTATATATAGAAAAATTATACAACTCAATTTCTTTGTGTTACTTATATTTTTATTATTTAATTTTTTTAATTTAATAATTAAGATGAATTAATATATTAAAGAATAATTTTTTAATTTATTTTATTTTATTTTTGCTCTCTTCTTTATATATTTCTTTCTGTCTTTAGGGAGTACTAATTTGAAGGATTATTGGGAAATACGGGGCAAAATAATATGATATTACAATTTTGTAAAAACTTGCGTTGAATATGACGTATTACAACTAAAAATGTTAACATTGCAACAAAGAAATTGCTGGATGAGTGTCAAATTCCGAAGATTATTGTTAAGAAAATGACACATGAGTGAATAAAAAGACAAACCCATTTGATAGTTGTGTTGGTTTCAATCAATAAGAACGATATTTGTAGATGATGAAAAGAACCATCGAAACCAGTTCAGTAGATGATGAAAAGAAATTAGTGCCAGCAAATACAAAAACTCAAATTCACTGAGTCAAAGACACCACGTCGTATTTCTATATCTATCTTACGGGTATAATTTATTTTCAAATTCACCATATTTAAATAAATAGTATTATTAAACATGATTCTCAAATAAAAAAAAGTTATATTATTCAAAATTCATATTTTAAGATTTTTTATATTAATTTTTTTAAATTGTAATATTCAAATAATTAATCTTATAACGTGATTCACTTCGTGGTTCATGACTAGCAATCAATTCATATTTTAAGATTTTTTATATTAAAATATAAAAAAAAATTATATTGAGAATCATGACTACCAAGAGTTGCTTAGGAATAAAAATGAATATTTTATTATGAATTTTATATCCGAGTTGCTTAAAATTGGAAGAAAGTTGTTTGAATAAGTACCTCTAACCATGTTTTGAGTAACTCAATTGTGGGACCTATAATAAAATATTTAATTTTATTCTTAAGCAACTCTAGTTAAAAACTCTCTTTGGAGATGTCCTTAGGAGTAAAGGTTAAAGATAGTTTATATATCTCATCTTCTCTTAATATACCAAAACGTATTTTAAGGACAAAATTGTGATGAATGATAGTTCTAAAGCGGATAATACATCAAACATGAGAATTTATCATAATGGACATGTGGATGAGCTATACTCATTCCCGAACCAAATTTTGCGTCTACCATAGGCCCAAAGTAGAGTCTTGCTCCACTCATATCCCTTACTCCTTGACTAGATGCTTATGTTTCGGTATATTCATGAGTCTCACATAATTTAGGAATCGAGGTCAAGGATAGTTATATACATCATCTTCTCTCAACCACCGAGACGCATTTTAAGGACATGGACGATAATTCCAAAACGAATAATACCTCGAACGTAAGAATTGATCCTAATGACGTTATCATAGTAGACATGAGACAGAGATATTTTCGTTCCTAGACGGAATCGGGCAGAAATGAGGTTGGGATATTTTCGTTCCGAGATGAAATCAAATGTGACAATTGACTTTAACAATATTATCATAACATACATGAGGCTGAAATATTCTCGTTCCTAAATAGAATAAAATATATACGGTGAACTTCACATAGTTGTAAAAAATGGACGATTCAGTTTATGAGCCCTTGTTAAAAAAAATAAAAAATTAATGTGTCAGTCTAATTTATATTTAAAAACAGGTCATCATTTTTAGTCTAATTTGACTCTTTATTAGACCAATGAACTAATAAATCAAATTTTATCTGATACAAAATTTTAAAAAAATATATTAACGTGTACAAAATAATTAATTAAAAAAATATTTTAAAATTTTAGATTATATTAATGAAATTAGTTTTATTTAAGATATAATAATTTAAAATATAAATTATAGGATAATGGATTTATTCAATCTCATAATAAAATTGAAAATTTACTTAATTATCATAATTCTTATTTTAGTGATTTATTAATCTAAAATAGTAATTAATCTTAATTATTAGATATTGGAATAAGTGATTATTAGAAAATTTCTCTTATATTTATTATTAAGAAATTAATCTTCTTAACAAATTAATATATTATATGTACGTATTATATAAAATAATGTTATTTTTATTTAAAATATTATTATTATTCTATAAAATAAGTCGATCATTAACCTACTATTAATCTAACCTAAGTCTATGTAAATTATGACCTAAACAAATCTAAAAATAGATCCGGTTGAATTTAGTCATAATTTTTTTTATTTAAATTGATTTACTTTTTGAGTATTTCAAATCGGTCTATCAATTAAACTTATTTTGATAACCCTACCTACTTAACACGAGTTAATGTGATAAATTTCCTTAGTCATGATATTTTTGTTTTATATTTATTTAAATGTTCTCTTTATCTTAATGTGAGGGTTGAATCTAAGAGATTATGGGTTTTAATTAATTTATTTTGCTTATTTATGTTTTTAATTTCTCTTTTATTAATTTTATCGTACAAAAAGTTTATCTACTTTTAAGGAAAAAAATGTAAGAATTTAAATGTTGGACTTAATAGATAAATTTAGGTCCTAAATCACAAAAGTAAACTTAATTTTTCGATAAATCATTCTATTAATAAATGTAAAATATTAATTATATTAATTTTACTCAAACAAAAATATCAATTCTTGAGGCAAAATATAATTCTCAAATTTTTTATTATCAATTTCATTTTAAATATATTATATTCTCATTTAACTCTTATTACAAAAATAATGTTTAATTCTCATATATTATTATTATTGTGATTCGATATTATTACTAATGATAATTATGCATAATTATAATGATATATACAGCATTATTTTAAAAACACTGTTTAATATAGAAGATTAAAATATAAAAATTCATGCATAAAGTTTAAGGAATTATATATTTTACACCTGCACTGAATATTTCCTATCTCTGCATATCGATGAAATTATATAGTCTTATATGAATAAATTTGAGAAGTTTACATATAAGATTGAAAATAATTAATTTCACATCGTCTTAAATCTGATTTGATCAAATTAAGCTTATATTTTGATGCAAACAAATTTAAGTGGACTTTTGTATCCTTGAATTTGATTGGATTTAATTTTATTCCCCCCCCCCCCCAAAACCAAAATTATATCCCATTCTTAAACACCTCCAACAACTTGTTTGTTTGCTCAATTTATTTTATTTACCGTGAATTGGGTCAAAATGAAATTCAGGCCCAAACAATTTTCTAGATAAATGATTTTGGGCTTAATCAACCCGTACAGAAAAATGACCCATGTTTGTTTTCAGTTTCGGATTCGAGAATGAAATACTCTACCCTAGGTCCCACCGTAAGCATTTCTGCAATTTTGTCCTAGCACATTCTGCTTCGTCCACCTCTTCTCCGTCGCAACAGAAGCTACGCCGCAGCGATTCATCCCTGCAGAGTTGTCGAAGTCCTGTATCACTTCACTTATCGATTCTTTTTCGTTGCCTCTGAGGTTCTTAGCTTTCTTCCAAAATGGCCACGGTGATGCAGAAAATCAAAGATATCGAAGATGAGGTACTTTTTTTCTGAATGTCATAAGAGGAGTGATAGTGGACATGCGATTTATTCAAGAGGAACGTTAACAAGTTAATCACCGTTGATTAGCTCTTTAAAATAATTTAGAAAAAAAAGAGAGATTAATGTTATGTACCGCAGTGGGGTTTTTCTTTTCCTGTTTTATACATAGTTTTCGATTAGTCTAAGTTTGATTAAAAATCATGTTTTTTTCTTCTACATAACTGTTTCTTGCCAACATAGTTTAATTTTTAGTGTTTTTCTTCAGTCTTTTCAACGTAGTTGCTGCAAACTTAATTCTGCTTTCAATGTCTTTTTTTTTCCGTAATGATTGGTAAATTGTATTTTGCTATTTGCAGATGGCAAGGACCCAAAAAAACAAGGCTACTGCTCATCATTTGGGCTTGCTGAAGGTGAGCACGTCAGTGCATTTGGTTTTAAATAGCATTTGAAAAAGAAGCAAGAGATAAAGTATGTTAATAGCCTGTGTGCTGTTCTGAATTTTTTATGGGTGGTTTATTATATGCATTTTGCTTTAGTTGTGGTTGATTATTGAAGACAATTAAATACCTTAGTTCTTTTTATTTCAAATTTGGCGAAAATATTCTTTCAAGTACTGAAATATTGGCTTGATCTTGTTTGAGTTGATTGACAACATTTAGAAACGCAGCTGGTTCACGGTTATATGTGCTCTCGACACATATTAGAACTTGTAGACATAAGCCACATAGCACATTCTGCTCATGCAACTGACCGAGTTTTTTTCCATATGTAATAAGGATTCAGTGTTCTTTCAAGTTATTTTTTAATCATTGTACTTTCTTCTGGTGCGATCTGCGTACTTTGTTTTCACTCTTCATTCATTATAGTAATTTCTACTGCTTTGTATAGTTATTTATCTATAATTTTGGTTTATGCTGCTTATATAATTATGTCCCTTTGGATAAACGTATACTTATATTTAAAATAAGTAGATAAAACTCTGAATGTTTGGAGTCTTATCCTGCTTATCTTTGTTATTCTTGTTTATATTGTCACATCACATGGATCTTTCATATAAATTTCTTCTGATGTGATATTGAACGCAAGATGGGCAGTTTCTGGATTCTGCTTATATTTATAATTCATTCCTCCCCTTCTCTGACCTTTTCAAGTTTCTTGTCTGATTTCCTGTATCCCTTTGCTGTATTTGGTGGAGGAGTTGACATTATTGGTAACTGTTTGGTGCCAGGCTAAACTTGCAAAGCTGCGGAGGGAACTCCTCACACCTTCATCAAAAGGAGGTGGTGGTGCTGGTGAAGGTTTTGATGTTACTAAAAGTGGGGATTCAAGAGTTGGTCTAGTGGGCTTCCCTTCAGTTGGAAAATCTACGTTACTTAATAAGTTGACTGGGACATTTTCTGAGGTATGATGGTATCTAGGTGTTATAAATTTTCTTCTTTAATGTGAGGTATATTATAGTCTTATCCTTTATTTCTTTTTGTGTTTTGGAAAGTGATTTTGATTTAATGGAGTCCGAGGAAGGGCAACCTTTTGAGTTTTTTACTAGAATTAGGAAATGAGAAACTAAGAGAGTATAAAAATATGGTCATAGTAGGAGGAGTTCTCTTGAGAAATTAACAAGGGCCATTGGACACTGTGGCTAAAATATTGGATTTATATTATAACATTTAAACTTTCTTATGAATAATCATCTTCTATAGCTAGAGAGAAATGTAAACGTAGACTTACCTGTCCTATTCAAGTTCCACTTTTCAAAACAATGTCCATCGTTCAGACTGAATTGCAATATGCGGGAACTATAAGCAATATCAAATGCTCTGTTTTTCTTTTGGATAACAGAGGTTATGCATTGTGTTGATTAAGTAATCGACCATTGGTTTGGATGATGGGATGCACAACAATTTTCCAAATTATCTAAAGTTTAGGTTGTACTAAAGATTAAAGATTTTTCTGATGATTTTACTTGTTTCATTTATAGGTTGCTTCCTATGAGTTTACTACCTTAACTTGCATCCCAGGAGTGATCACATATCGTGGAGCTAAAATCCAGGTATCTCTACAAAAGCTAGCTATATGTTAATAAAATTATGACTTTACTATGCACAAGGGACATTTTTGGATGAGCTTCTCCATAAGAACTTTGGGGAAAGAAAAATAAGAAGAAAAAAAATGAAATGAACTTTCTTCATAAGCTAAAATTAGTTTATGCACAAGTTAAAAGTAAAAAATTTAGAGGAGTTAAATTAGAGAACTTCTACAAATGAGCTAGTGCATAGGCTAATTTCAGCTGATGGATAAGATTAATTGATATGTGAAACTACTCTATATTTGTAGCTTCTGACTATAACCTGCATTCAGCTCAGTTTTTTAAGGAACACTGGCATATGGGTTTTGTTGAATTTTATTTCTTCATCCTCTCATTGTTCATTTTTCCAGTGTTAGTAAATTGTGTTGGTTGTTGGATCAGTTACCCCCAGATGACTTAAAGAGATAAACGCCTAAAATTGATTAAAGCTTAATCTTCTGTTATTGTTATTGGGCTGTTTCTGCTGATATTTTTATGTATATTACCAATTGATATATTTGGAATTTTATTTTGATTGGGCTGTAGATTTTTTAAATCTCTTAAGATTTCTTATACTTGTACAATTTCGTCCTGTCTGTTTCTATTGTCAAAGGCTTCAAAAGATTATAAAGATAAAGTTTCCTTTTAGGCATGAAAGTGTTATGTAAACTGTGTTCTCTGAATATTTCTCTTGAGAACCAAGATAGTCCCATTAATAGTTTTCTTCAAAAATAAAATTTCCAACCTTGAAAGTTTATCCTCCATTAATTTATACTTGGGTATAGTACCATCTTAATCATTGTAAACTTTTTAACATGATTGTGATGTAAATTTAAATTTTTCAATTTTTAAGTAGTAATTGGTCGATTTTGTGTGGCAGTTATTGGATCTCCCTGGAATTATTGAGGGTGCTAAGGACGGAAAGGGAAGAGGAAGGCAGGTAAGAAAAAAAATTAGTTTGTTTTCGTCATGCTTAAACTACATTTTCTATCATTGTAACAATATAATTAGACAACTTCAATTAACCTAGCTAAAGCATCTTTTGTAAGTAAAGTTTTCAATGTAGTCAAAGTTCCATTAGAATATCTTTTATCTTCTTCTTTTCAAAGAGCTGAGTTCCTCACAATCTTAAAAATAATTATGGTGAGATTTGTGGCATATTTACAGAACTTCAGGTTTATGTTCTGTCATAATATGAACTGGGTGGGGGATTCTTGGAAACTGTTTTAGTAGCACACTGATCCAGTCCTTGTTTTGTGCTATCAGGTTTGTTAGCATTGAATATTTTGTAGCTACTTGTACAATGAATTAGATGTGTTATGTGTGTATGATATATCTCTAAAGTTCTGCCTACAAAATAGTTCGTTTGCAGCAACTAAAGACTTCTTTTCCCAATGAACCTTTCATTTCTTACACCTCATTCACACACGTACCAACAAACTCTCATGTTTTCTATTATACTGTTTGCAAATGCAGGTTATTAGTACTGCAAGAACATGCAATTGCATTTTGATTGTCCTAGATGCAATAAAGCCAATAACTCATAAGCGTCTTATTGAAAAAGAGCTGGAGGGATTTGGTATAAGGTAACATAGATATTGATTATTTAATATGTTTATGTTATGTCACTATTCTTGACAAGGCAGGGTTCTCCTCTCACAATTTCCCCCTACCATGTGTGGCGGCTTATACTTGAATGAATACTTCACTTCTTTTGTACTCTTGTTTAAAATGTATTTCTCAATGCAGCATGAATATGATGATTAGTGAAGATTATAGTGGCTAAGCATTTGACCTAAAAACAAACATTTCTGGCTTCACTGATGACAGCAGTTGCACCCATAGGACCGAAATAAGTACTGTAATTTGATATTGGGAGATAATGTGGCGAATTATGATATTGGGAGATAATAATTTAAATCTTGTGGAGGCTTGCTTCCTATGGAGTCATGATGGAGATGACAACTTATGACTTGGCTTTATTATTTAAAATTTCAGAAACCTTGTCTGTTTTATTTAAATATTATTGAACAATGTACTGTTGTACTGGTGGTACTGTTAGTAGTCTCAAATTCTATTTGGCCTCCTACTTTGACTTTGCTTCAAATAAGGAGGGATAGAAGTGCAGCAGGGGTTCATACCTCTCAATAACCAACAAGGGAAGTCTTGCTGCTGCGTGTAACCAACTGTGCAGCTGAAAGGAGGGGTAGGATCAGTTGGGAGGGGATGTCAGTCTGAGTAGATAATTTGTTTTAATTTTTCTTTTATGGACTATATACATGTATATAATGGTGTATTTCATTTACAAATTTAATCTAAAATTTTCTGGATTTCTATTTTCTTCTCATAACAATTTTTCCTCCTTATTTTTAGGTTAAACAAAGAGCCACCAAATCTGACTTTTAGGAAGAAAGATAAAGGTGGAATCAATCTCACCTCAACTGCCACTACAACACATCTGGATCTTGAGACTGTAAAGGCTATATGTAGTGAGTATAGAATTCACAATGCAGATATTACTCTCCGGTATGATGCCACTGCAGATGACCTTATAGATGTCATTGAGGGCAGCAGAGTATATATGCCTTGTATCTATGCTGTGAACAAGATTGATCAGATCACACTTGAAGAACTGGAGATCTTGGATAAGCTACCTCATTACTGCCCAATCAGGTAATTCATAAAATCATTGGTCATATTATCTCAATTCCTTTTCCCTTTGAACAAAAGAAAATTAAAATAATTTTATACATCCTTATGTGAAGGCACTTAGAGGTTATCATTTCTTGTTTATCAGCAATTTTTAAGGATTGTATTTTGGAGCATTCTTGCAATATTTGCACATAGCTAAAGCTACTGGCGGTTTTGCTGTACTGTTGTTTTCTTTGTTAGGGTTTTATTCCATTTTATTTGGTTCCTACTGACTATAATTTCTTTGCCAGTTTACTCTCCTTCACACTCATGCTGACAAACTCCTTATATTGTGTAAATTAGTGTTTTCATTCTTGTTTAAGTTTATGTCTTTAAAGTGATGTTAGGTGATCTCCCTTTCGCGTTGCATCTATAGTATTTTAAGGTAAAATTGTTGCACAGATTACTATATCAAGTATCTTTATCAGAGACCTATTTTTTTAGGACTATGCAAAAGAGAAGGGAGTAGAGCACTGTAACTAGCAACTGTCATGTTACCCCATTTTTACAATAATTGATTCATGAAGTTGGTTTCTTAATAAAAGTATGTGCCATTTTCTATCTGTTCTTCAGTGCACACCTGGAGTGGAACCTTGATGGTCTTCTGGACAAAATCTGGGAATATCTCAGTTTAACTCGTATCTATACTAAACCTAAAGGGATGAATCCTGATTATGAAGACCCTGTAATATTATCGTCGAAGCGGAGGACAGTTGAGGACTTCTGCAATCGCATTCACAAGGACATGCTTAAACAGTTTAAGTAGTGAGTACCTTCTCTTCTCCTAAAACATAATATCTTTAGCTTTATTCCTTCATAATGTAAAGGGATTTTTCCATTGTGTTAATGAGTAAATTAAATTGACTTTCAACTAGAAGTTCTGAATTCTAGTTAGTTCTATTGCATTTCATTAACATATATGAAGCACTCGTTAATAAACTCACAATTGATTTTTAGTTTGATGAATAAACTGGGGTAATGGCATTTATTAATTGAAGAAAAACGTTGAATAAATAAATCCACCTTGCTTAAAGCCCTCCAAATAATTGTTATTTTTTTACATTCATTAAATGCTGACGTTTACCAAATGACACAGTGCGCTGGTCTGGGGCTCAAGTGCGAAACACAAGCCTCAAAGAGTTGGCAAGGTTGGTACTGTACTCGATTAATTATTTTTTGCTGCATTCTCTTTTCTCCTTCCGTGTTTCTTCTACTTTCTTTCTTCTCATTGGTGAAGATGCTTACCTACTAAGTGGAATATGTTGTTACGTCACAGGAGCATGAACTCGAAGATGAAGATGTGGTTCAGATTATCAAGAAAGTATAATTTGTTAAATCAGTAGGAAACCAGGATGACATTTGTGAAAGTCGATCAGAATGCGTGCACTCTCTTTAGATTATTAGAGGATGTTCTGAACAGAATCAAAGTTCTCTTCGTGAGACTTTCTCTAGGATATCATTAGATTATTACATTCTTTTTACTTGTCTTTTTAGGTTCGGGTGAGGTAGAGTACATTAAAGTTGAATCCGTTGTTAAATCATAAGTTTTTTTTTTAGGGG
This sequence comes from Sphenostylis stenocarpa, assembly GCA_963425845.1. Classification (NCBI taxonomy): domain Eukaryota; kingdom Viridiplantae; phylum Streptophyta; class Magnoliopsida; order Fabales; family Fabaceae; genus Sphenostylis; species Sphenostylis stenocarpa. The sequence continues at coordinate 16,955,945 of OY731406.1, forward strand.
ACATCATCTACGGAAGTTTTGGAAATGATGTATCTTGAGGGATTACCCGTGTCAAACAAATAATGGGTAGAATAATTTGGTGTGTACTTGTAAACATTGAGAGGGTTTGCTGAATGGATATATATTATTCAGGTGGATGTGTCACTTTGTCCATGCATGCTGCTGGACATTTTTAACAAAATGATAGCATCAGTTTGGTACAGTACTTACGTAATTTGTTTTTAAATTTATCTAAAATGTACTGATAGTGAAAATGTTTTTTGTGACATTGCCTTTTATATATATAAATATTTATAAAAAGTTTCATTAAGTTTAAAAACTTATATTTACAGTAATTTTTACAAGTATATTTAAATTATACTTTTTTATACAAAATCGCATTGTTGGTGCTTCTCCTCTATCGCTGTTTCATTAGAGCCGAAGCTTCACGAAATAACAACCTCTACCCTATCTCAACTTTTGGCGACAAGGCTCGATTTGGAGCCTAAAGGGATAATTTTGTGTTGTACTTCAGCGAGATGTCACTTCTTCATTATTATCCTTCACCAAAAAAAAAAAACTTGTTCAATGCCACCAGCCGAAGTATTCAAGATTAGTTAACGAAAATAAATGTATAATATTTTTATCATGTATATTTTGTCAAATTATTTACCATTTAAAAAAAAAATTGAATTACCCCTTGATTTCCGTCCACCACTCATTTACTCTCACTCCTCTCCAAACGAAACCCTCTTTCCTCTCCTCATCACTTTTGCTTGCCTTTTAAAAGCCTCGGGTCGTTGTCACAGTCGTCAAGTCACGTCCTCTTCGAATTACACGAGTTTGATTTTTTTTTTTTTATGTTTTTATAATGTCAAAATTGTGTTTTTACTATATATATCATATACAACGAAAATGTATTAGGATATATTTTTTTAGGATAATTTTAGGTTATGGCAGTATTTAGTTGGACAGTAGTAATAGAATGTCAGGCTAGCACCATACTTAGGTTAAGATAATATTTAGACAGCAATAGATTGAGAACAGTATTTAGGGCAGGGAAATTTTATGTTTCGACAATATTTATGTTAGAATAATACTTATATTACGACTACGTTTTGTGAAGAAAATATTTATTTTATAACAGCATTTACTTGACAATAATATTTAGTTTATGACAATAACAATATAATTAGTTTAAGTTAATTTGCAATTTAGAAGAATATTTATTTTTGTATAATATTTATTTAATGCATTTACGTCACGCATTAATTAATCTTAACTACACATGGTTGGCCTTTCAGGTATAATATGCCCACATACGATAATTGGTGGTTATAGAGTCATGAAAATAAAGGCTACGATGTTTTGCCCATCCACTAGGAATGACTTTAAAATTCAATGATTATAAGACTTCGTAACATACACTTTTAAGGTTTTCCATTTTTTCAAGACAAATCCGAAGAAGGAAAGTAACACAATTCTCTATTTGTTGTTCGAGTTCCGTTCAACAGAAAAATTGAGTAAAAAAAAAACGGAGAGAAAAAATTACATTATCAAGGCTCCGTCATATAGTGAGAAGTAATCAATATAAAAAAAATTAATAATAATTTTCTTTATTTGATAAAAGAATAATTAAAAATTTCACTTTTTACAATAATAAATAATATATTTTACTTTTTCAATAGAAACACATTATTTTATAAAATTATCTTTTTATTGATAAATATCTTAACAATCTAAAAATAATCATTTTTATTCACTTTTTTTTTTACTATCCTTTTGAAAGAAGTATATCTTTTATTTTATTGCATTGAACTGAAAAAAATCGAAGCAAAACTAAGGTGATTGAGCTGAATGTACGTGGTCCTCCAACATGTAATAAATGAATGCCAGAGAAACGAAACCAACCATGCAGAATAACAGTAAACATGATTCATCTTTGTAATAAAATTGGATGGAAAGTGATTACAGATTACTCCTGGAGCCGGCTAAATGAACTGCTACTAAAACTGAGAAGGAAATAGCTGAAGACCATTACAATGTCAACAACATACTACTATCCTGGATTAATTCATCATCATATTTTGGAGCTGGTGGTACAGGTTCAAGAGTACTGAGGAGCGCCATTTACATGTTTACCATCTTTACCTCTAATTAGATACACAAATCTCAAGCTGCAACGCAAGTAATAATATAGAATCACCTAGTGAAGATTAGGGCTTAAAGGAAGGGTTTATTTTCCTAAATCAAAAACTAGCGCGAAGTAACTATGACCAAGGGCAAAACCATACTTGTCCCTGTTCATGGCCAGAGGCAGACAAGAAATGGTTATAGATTCCCAGCAGCATCAAGCTTTTACGCAACAGTTGAAGTAGCTCAGGAAGCTCCTCCTTGTCTGTCAAAAAAAATCAAAGATGCAATATTAGACACCATATATCGTTGCCCAATATTTTGAGTATATACGGAACGAATATAACCTAGAAGTTCAACTATATTTTTTAAATCAATAAACAATCACCATATTTTATAGCCCTCCTACCAATGAAATGAATGCAACTACCCCAAACATTCATCCATGTGCAGCAACTTGAATTGCGTGTTGCCTCAGCAAATAGAATATATCTACACAGATATAAATATTAATATTTCCATCCTTTTCAACCTAACCACCGCCCACTCAAATTAGTGCAAAGCATTGAAAGATTATCTCGGGTCACAATATATCCCTTTTTCCTCTGGGTTGAAAAATATTTGTATAAGCTTCTGGTACTACTTTCACTGAAGAAACAGATGGATTGCTACGTGAATTTGTCATTAACCGGCAGGCCTTAGTGAGCTTTGTTGTTTTTTTATGTTGCTAGAACCTCCTTGGCAAGGGGTGTCATGTCGTGTTGTATTTGTCTTTGTTTACCACTTTTCTTTGATAAAAACTTTCCACTTCATTATTCTTCTCCCTTTATCTCTATTCTCTTTAAATCAAGATCAATAGTATACAGTCCGGTTTCTAGAAACGTTGAACACTAGAGATTTATGTGTTTTATATGCCTAATAAATTATTTAGTTCATTGAATTCTTTGTTTGGCATCCTTTCCTTCAAATATATTTTTGTATTGAAGGGGCAGACAGACGATTGAAATGTCAAGATTAATTCCTTATTTGTGTTTAATCCAACCCGAAGAAGATTTGAGGCTAGGTTTTTTTAACACTGATTAAAGAAAAAAATAATTACCAGGAAAATAGATGAATGAAATAAAATAGATATTAGTATAGAAGACTTTGAAAGGAAGAGTAATGAAAAGTTTGATAAGGTCTCACTACCAACTCACGTGGCAATTAAAATTCGTTTTAATTCAGAACGTAATTTGATCAATGCCTTGGTTGACAAAAACTGCTGATTAGTGTGTTTAAAACTGTTTCTTATTTCGAATATGCTTACTGCACCTATTAAGTAAAGGATGCATGACACGGTCATTTCCTCAGCTGTTAATTGTTGCAGGAATCAGTGTGAATTATATTCTCATAATAACCACCCACCAATCCCCCGGAAAAAAAAAAATTAATTAACCTTCAGCTACTCTAGTGGGTAACACCGCTGACCACTCCACCATGGATGAATAAAAATTTTAGAATTTAAAAACTAGTAGCTAATACCGTAAAAAATTATAGCTAATAAAGTAAAGAATGATAAATCTGGGGAGGGATCTTACGGTTGGAGAGTTGGTTTGATGGTAGTGAGGGTGCTGTTGCTGGTCACTGTGGACAGTGTTTGTATTGTTAGTGGTAGAAGCAGCCATGAGTTCCTCTTCATTACCAAGACTTGCCCTTGAAATATTTGTCTTGTTTTGCTTCCTCATTTCGCGAATTTTTGAGAAATCCAGTGAGTAGTCTGGGACTTGTCCCTTCTGTTCCCAGTCCCCAAACTGTGGAACTGATAACCAAGGAGCATTTTTCTACAGTGAAAAGATTTATAGATTAGAAGGTTGATCACTATAGCAAAACTATCTTTTTTTCATAATTACAATAATAATAATAATAATAAATTATGATACATTGGAGCAGTTTTACAAACACCAATTCAAAGCAGCAATCTCACAGCTGCACTAAAATTATTTCCGTTAGAAAGAATTTACAAGATCGAAAAATAAATAAATAAAGAAACGCGTTATATTAGTAAAGAGACAAATAACGAAAAGTATAACAAATAGGTAGTTCAACGGCTGCTACAAAAATTCAAAACCCCCTAGTCCTCTTCCATCTCATAATCCATTAGCTTCAGAAAGGGATTTACGATTACTTGTGCTACTGCAACACTAATGTTATCATATAAAACTTGAAACACAAAACAAATCGATAAACCAAATAAAAACAGAGCTTGAAGCGAAAGGTTATTCTCATTTATCATCATACTCGCGTATATTCATGAAGCACAACAAAACTTCCAACAGCACAAGCAAGAGAAACGACACATAAAACCAAGCCAAAGTACGCATAGGTTTCTCAACGACCGAAACAAATTAAAAATCGAACAAGATGAAACTAAGATTTTCAGGTCGAAGCTTGCGATTCTCTGGGAGCAAAATTGCAACGAAACCAAGCACATAGAAACATCGATTGCGAGCAACCACTAGAATCGTTCATTCCGTTTGATTATTTTGTTTTCTCCCTGTCTTTCTAAGCCGCCAAACACAACATGGCTTAGAGCCAAACGCATGCGTTTAGAGAGAGATAACAGAACTTACCTCCTTACTTTGCTCCATGAGAGTGATTTCAGATCTTGAATTGAGAGAGAGAGAAAGAGAAAGAGTTTGAGAAATGTGACACAGCCTTTGCCTGCGAAATGAAATGATAGATGAGCGTAGCTGTTTAGGCATGTATGTCCTCAATTTATACACCACAAAGAAAAATAATAATCAAATAATAACATATTTTCAAGTTCATAATTTTCTTAAAAAACACACGTTTACCTTTCATAGTGTTTACCAATTATGATAAAATGAAATAAGAAAAGAAAAAATATTGACAAAATTTATATTTATTTAATTAAATTAAAAAAATTGACACATTCAATATATTAAAGTATATATACACCAAATATTTTTATTTTATTTTATTTATTTTTGATTTAATTTAATGTACCTTCTTTCCGTGTTGAATCACCCGCCACTTGCTTTCGGTTTTCTAGCTGTCTCCCCCCACAATATATTCTCCCCCATTTGGAACCCACAAACTCACAACCACACTTATACTTTATTTTTATGCAATTTTTATTTATGACCATTTTAATTTCAGAATAATTCTAATTTTTCAATTACTTCCTCTACTTGCCAAATATAAAAAATTATTTGATATTTTCTATCATTTAAAGATATTGAATTAAAAATAAATGAACAATAAAGTCGTGCCTCGACCATGACAGATAATAAAAGGGTGCAATACTTTTTCCAAAAAAAAAAAAGTTAACTTAAAAGGAACAAAGGAACAATCATTGCCTAAACAAGCACTTAACGGAATTATAGTGTAAAGAACATTAATTATTAGGTACATTTTTTTCCTTTCAACTTTTTTATGTTTAATTATTTGTACTAGGAAGTTGCCAATTATTATGTTAACGATGAAAATAGTTAAACAATTTTGGGTACCGATAAACTATATTATGAAGAAAATAGGAGTATCATTTTAAAAAATATATAGTTTTGTTTATTTGCTATTTAAAATTTTGAAAATAAATTGACTTTTTTATTAATAGAATAATAGCGTGTGAAATCACAAAATAGTAAATAAGAAATATATACTAAAATTTATTAAAAATAAATAACATAAAAATATTACTCTTTTTTATATAGGAAAAAAAAAATACTTATTTGAACTTTGTTATTCTATTATTTTTTTATGTTTTAAATTATATTTTGTGTTACTGTGCAAGTCATTTCAAATCCATCTAGTTTTTAAAGTTAACAAAAAAAAATTAAGATGGTTAACATGTATTGATATGGTGTTGAAATGAAATCGATGTGTTATTATTTATGTGATAGTCTCTATATTAGCATTTTTTTTCTCTACAACTATACAAAATTTATCTCTTATTACTTAATACTTCTACACTAAAATAATATTCACGTTATTTCTTATACAAGTACTTTTTATATTATTTTTTATTTATTATTAAAAAAAAAACTTAACCTCACAGAAAAAAGGAGGAGGAGGATAAGTGTTAATAGAAACTCACAGAAAGACTTCACCTCAGGTTTCTTATTGGGCTGTTAGTTTAGCCCATAATAGTTGGGCTGAGAAAAAAATACCCACCATGATATGGACCCCCAATAATGAAAACAAAAAAATGGTCAGAAATTTTGGTTGTTTGCGGTGGTGGACGTGGACTAAGGAGAACGATGAGAATCACACAGCGTGACACGCGTCACAAAAAGAGAGGGCCGTCTTGCGCTACTCTGCACCACACACAACCCACGTTCTACCAGGATCCTTATCTATCTGAAATCTCATTTCCGATTTTTCCATCTCTCTTTATGGTTCTGACCACAATAAATTCTCAATCAAAATTTATTCAGCCTTTTTAGAAAAATAAGATTAAACTAATTATATATATATATATATATATATATATATATATATATATAATAAGCTATTTTTCTCGTCATTTTTTTATGCCAGACGAATGTACAAAACAAAAGACACTGAAGGAACCGCAAACATTTTCAACAGCGCGCAAAACCGGTTTATGGGTTGAAATTTGGTTAAGCATTTGTGGGGACGAGAACTCACACCATAGCTGTTCTCACTCCTCAGTTCCGATTCTCTGAATTTTCATATCTAATCAAAATGGACTTGGCTGCGAAGCTTCATCACTTAGACCTCACCGGCGCAGTCATTTTGGATGCGCGAAAGCCCTCCGTGCTACGCCACCTTCCGCCACGCGTCAACACCAGAGCCAACATCAACAACACTAACGTCAATATCAGTCTAATTTACACCAACCGGTTCTCGAGCCCATTGCGGCCCAATTCCGCTTCTTCATCGGGCCTAACAACCGTAACCGTCGACGACGACATCGAGTCGCTCTTCTCCGAAACCTCCTCGGTGGACCCGCGGCGCGTGCGGAAGCTGCAGAGTAGCGGCGCGTCGGGCGTGTCGTCGGGGGTGAAGCTGGAAAACGTGGGGAAGGCATATAAGGGCGCGACGGTGTTGAAGGACGTGAGTTGGGAGGTGAAGAAGGGGGAGAAGGTGGGTTTGGTTGGCGTGAACGGCGCCGGCAAGACGACGCAGATGAGGATTATCGCAGGATTGGAGGAGCCGGATTACGGGAACGTGATAAAGGCGAAGCCGAACATGAAAATCGCGTTTCTGAATCAGGAGTTCGAGGTGTCGCTGAGCAGGACGGTGAGGGAGGAGTACATGAGCGCGTTCAAGGAGGAAATGGAGGTGGCGGGGAAGTTGGAGAGGGTGCAGAAGGCGCTCGAGGGTGCTGTCAACGATTTGGAATTGATGGGAAGGCTTTTGGATGAGTTTGATTTGCTTCAGCGGAGGGCTCAAGCTGTGGACCTTGATGAGGTTGATGCGAAAATAAATAAGTTGGTGCCTGAACTTGGCTTTGCTCCTGAGGATTCCGATAGGTTGGTTGCGTCTTTCAGTGGAGGCTGGCAGATGAGAATGTGTCTTGGAAAGATTCTACTTCAGGTACGTTTGTATTCACGTTGTATTGTTCAGAATCCCGCTGCAATGTTAATGTAAATTTATGTAGCTTGTTTGGTTTTAGGAAGTAACTCTGGTCCTGAATTGATTGAGCTGAAGAAACTCTAACTAGCTTTAGAGTTGGATAAAAAAATTTGCAGTAGATTTTCTGCTAACTTATTTTTAGAATGAAAACATTTATAAATCATGTCACTTCACACTCAAATATAAACCAAAATGAATTTTACAAATGCTTACCCAGTGGTTTGATGTCGCAAAACATTGGATCCATGTTAAGCTGAAAGTTACTATTTTTATTTTTTAAGAATGAAAAATCCAAACACATCACAGTAATTCAAAATCAAATTTTCAAATTTTTACCAACATGTCCACTAAGCTATAGTGCATTATTAGTTTGTTGTATCAAATCATTGGATTCATGGTAAGCTGAAAGCTACTGTCTGTAGCTTTTGCGTGTTTTTCGGTTTGACCTGAATAATTGAGAATACATCATACATAATGTTAAAATCGCCAATTTAAATACATTGATATTTCACATGTTTCTCTTTTTGTCTAGGTTATGTGTATAATTTCACCTTGACACACACTTCCTTGTCTAGAAAGGAATAATTCAATTACCTGGGTGATTAAATGTCTCATTGGCTACACTGTTTTGTATTGTAGATAATGTGGTTTGAGTGTTACAAGTGTTCTTGATAAGAATGGGAATCTGTGTTTGTTTGCAGGATCCTGATTTGTTGCTGTTAGATGAGCCCACAAATCACCTTGATCTTGACACCATTGAGTGGCTTGAGGAGTATCTTAAACAGCAGGATGTGCCGATGGTTATCATTTCCCATGACCGAGCTTTCCTTGACCAACTGTGCACAAAGATTGTGGAAACTGACATGGGTGTGTCAAGGACATTTGAGGGAAATTATTCGCAGTATATAATATCAAAAGCAACATGGATTGAAGCACAGTATGCTGCTTGGGAGAAGCAGCAGAAAGAAATTGAGCAGACAAGAGACTTGATTAGTAGATTAGGAGCTGGAGCAAATTCTGGCCGTGCTTCCTCTGCTGAGAAGGTATATGTCAATAATCTATTTTTCTAATAGCTTAAAAGGTTGTTTATGAACGGTTTTATATTTAACATGTCCTCCATTGTAGAGTTCTTTGGGCTTGAATTATACAAGTCCACCATACCTTGTACTATAATTCATTACTTTATTATTTAGAGGAATAAGAGTGGCATGTCAAAAATCGACTCTCCCAAAAGCTTAAGATAGTGGCTGAGAGTTCATAAATGTTTTTATTCTAACTAGCTATAAGCAACATTAAATAATAGCCAGTTAAGATGACTTATAAACACAATTTTTGTGTTAATTACTTAGATTAGTTGCTTTGCATCCTTCAACTTCAAATATTTTAATGTTAGGTTGTTCTTCATTTATTTGCTTAAAAGAATTTCCTTTCTTTTTACATGGCAACAGAAGCTGGAGAGACTTCAGGAAGAGGAACTGGTGGAGAAGCCATTTGAACGGAAACAAATGAAAATCAGGTTCCCTGAGCGCGGAAGGAGTGGAAGATCTGTTGTAACGATTAGGAACTTGGAATTTGGCTTTGAGGATAAGGTGAGATATCAAGATATCATTATTGAAAATCTTAACATTAAATTGTTGACTGTCTTTATGGCATAGTTATATGGTATCAACTGATCATGCTTTTCTGTGCCAGCCACTTTTCAAAAAGGCAAATCTTACAATTGAAAGGGGAGAAAAAATTGCCATTATTGGTCCAAATGGATGTGGCAAGAGTTCTTTACTGAAATTGATTATGGGTTTGGAAAAGCCAACTGGGGGTGAAGTTTTGCTTGGGGAGCATAATGTGTTACCCAACTATTTTGAGCAGAATCAGGTGTGCCACTTTAATCAAGGAATGCTAATATCAGTTCCAGTTCTTCATGTCGAAATTTGTGTTGTTAATAAATTTTTAGTGCTGACTTCGTTTGTTTAACAGGCTGAAGCACTTGATCTGGACAAGACAGTGCTTGAGACAGTAGAGGAAGCTGCAGAGGACTGGAGGATTGATGATATTAAAGGACTTCTTGGGCGTTGTAATTTTAAATCTGATATGCTTGACCGGAAAGTTTCACTATTGAGTGGTGGTGAGAAGGTAAATTCAAGATTTGTCATCCTTTTCAGTTGATATTTATTTAGGATTTCTGAGCAATGTAACATTCAAATTTCAACTCAATCCTATGATTGCATGGTTCAATTTTCGGAATTAAGTTTATTATTCATATTAGTTAACTAAGAATTACTCCATTGCCGGCAGATTTGAGTGACTTTTCTGTCAAATATGGGACATTTTGAAAATCTTGTTCTAGATGCTTGAACTAATATTGCTTGAGTAAGAGCTTTGAGGTGCTTACCTTTAAAGAAATATATGAATCAAGAAGAACTGAATTTGCTAAATGATATTAAGACATATGCTTTCAACGTCAACATTAAGAGGTGATTCCCCACTCGCTAAATGTATTTAGTAATCGCAGGTGAAATGGACTGTAGCATCAAGAATAGTATATGCATGAATTATTCTAATTCTTGTTGGTCCTGATTTGTCCTGGCATATATGATTTTGTAATTTGCTTGTTGCATTGCAATGTTTCTACTCTTTCTCACTCTTTGCATATGGTGATGCAAAATTATTTGGATTTATCTTGTCTAATGTTTTGCTAGGCACGACTGGCTTTTTGCAAATTCATGGTAAAACCATCAACTCTGCTTGTCTTGGATGAACCAACCAATCACTTGGATATACCTTCTAAGGAAATGCTTGAGGTATGACAATTTGTCGTGTGCTTTCCTTATAAAAAGTTTACTGTCACGTATCAGCCTAATGATATTTAATTCTTTTCACAGGAAGCAATAAATGAATACGAGGGCACTGTTATCACAGTATCTCATGACAGATACTTCATAAAGCAAATAGTGAACAGGGTGATAGAAATTAAAGATGGCACTATACAGGATTATGCAGGTGATTACAATGTAAGCTACTGGATCCCTTCTCTACCCATTCGCCTGCTTACTGAGTGTAATAGTAGACAGTTTATTTTGTTTTAAAATTTAATATTGGTGTTAGTTAAAATGGGTTAACTTTATTCATGATACAGTCGGTCCTAGGAATTCATTGATCATCAGTACAATGTGTTTTTCAGTTGTATTAATTTTTTTAAAAAAAGTTATATTTGAATCATTGACAGTGGTTTGGAGGTTATATATTCTCTAAGATGCTTAGGACGATTTTGGATACCTAACTGATCCTCATTTCTATCATGGTATCCCTTGGTTGGTCTTGACTTCTATAACATGTTATTCCTGTTGCCCCGTATTCGATTATCTTGTTCATGTTTAGTCTCATCTCATCATATCATATCTTAAATTAGGGTAAAATTGTAAAACACGTTTTCCTCATATTTTTTCACTTCATTTTGGATCCTCAAAATTATTCTCATTTAGTCATTTCAGTCCTTCCTGCATGTATTCTATTCCAATTTGATTTCTCAGTGAGGGACTTGACATTTTCACTAACTTACCAGGGTTTTAAATTGACAAATTGTCAAAAAGTAAAATAATATAATGAAGCAAACAGCCTTCTTGATCCTTTTCTCGTGCTATGGTAGTCCTTCTCTACTACGTCGGAACCAAAATGGAAGTAAGATATATGTGATGGACCAAAAAATGATACTGGGAATACATCTATCCTGGATTAAAATAAAAAGAATAACTCTGACATTGGGTTTGAGAGGGTCCAAATAGTGTTTTCTTTTATTCTTAATTCAAATTTAATTTCATATAATATTACTATACGGTAACTGCGTGTTGGCTTATTATACAGCTCCTTTAAATCTTCTTATATTGTATGGCTCATTATTGGTTTTGGCATGTTTGAATCTCAAAAAATTGCAGTATTATTTGGAGAAGAATCTTGATGCGAGGGAAAGAGAACTTGAACGCGAGGCAGAACTTGATAGCAAAGCTCCTAAAGTGAAAGCCAAATCCAAGATGTCCAAGGTGAACTTTGTTAGTTAAACACTTTAAATCCCTGAGATGGGGTGGTTACTGCCAGTATTGCAGAACTTTTTGTAAATTCTTTTTTTTTTTTTTTTTTGCAATAATAGGCTGAGAAAGATGCAAGAAAGAAGCAAAAGATGCAGGCCTTCCAGGCAGCAAAACAGAAGTCAAAAGGTGTGAAAAATGCGAAGAGATGGAATTGAGTGAAGCATTCCAATGTTAAGAGTAATTTAGCAGAAGGTGATGTAGCATATTTGGGTTAGCTACACAGCCTTTGTATATTCATGTATCAATTGACTAACTCATTTACGGAAAAATATAGAAAGTTGATTACCCCATTCAATCCCATGTGTGTTTCTCCACTTCGCTACCAAGATATCATTTTTTTTTTGCGCACTGGTATATATTTGGAATAACATTTTTAGAGCAAATCCTGCACTGTGACAAATTATTTCTGCTTAATCCGGAATTTGTTTTTCCATAATCCAAAAGTCACTTAATTTGGAATGATATTTTTTAAATTTCATGTTAGAAACTGTCCATTTTTAAGCTTAAAAATATCAGCTATCCCCCCTTCACTGGTGGTTTGTTTTAGGCTTTAGCTTCTTCCAATCCATTAATTTCTTAATCCACCTCTTATTCATTCTTTTAGAATGAAATTTTGGGAATATATATTTTTTATTATTGGAAAGTCCATTCCTGAGAGATGATACAAGAAATATAAGAATAAATACATTTGGTTATTAGGTTAAATTATGCTTCATACATGAGTTTTCTTTAAAATAATTAAAAATATTAAGAAAATACGTTCTTACGAAATATGGCAATACAATAAAATCATTTATGTATAATTTTAAAGTTGTTGTCATAAAAATTGGAAATTTTATTATATAGAACAAGTGAAAATATATTTACTATATATTTTTATATTATTAATTTTTAAAATATATTTTTTTAATTTTACTTTTTTATGTTTTTTATATGAATTACGTTTTTTTCTTTTTACTTTTAACTTTTTTCTATAATAGTATAAATAATATTATTTTTAATGATGAGAAAAAATATATATATAAAATAAGAAATTCCTTAAAAAGAAATTCTCATTATATAACATAATAGAAAATCTGAAAATTTTAAAGTAAGATCATTTTATCCTTCTCCACAGACTTAAGATTTTTAACGTGCTAGATTTTATAATTTTTGTGTAGTAAATATAATATTTTCGGTCTTAAATTTCTTTATCATAATATTTAAACAAATATTATATATATTTTTATATAGTATTAGTATTTTAAAAATTAAAATTAAAATATAAATGCTTTTATATTTTTTTATTCGGAATTTATCTTAAAAAATAAATTTATTTTATTTTAATAAATATATTTTAAAAAAAATATTAATAAAATAATTAAGAATATTCAGATAAAAGATTTTACATAAGATAAATTTTATTTAATTATTTTATATTTTTTTGTTAAATAAATTTGCTGGTAACATTCTAAGATCTAACAGTTATTACATTCTCACGTAATACTTGGCATGATCTTAATATCTAAATTCTGATAATTTAAAAAAATATATATTATAGCCTAACAAACCCAGACTAGGTTTGGCTAAACCCTAGTGAAGCTCGGTAAAACCACTTCTGGTTGTGAGGAAGAAGAAAACAACATTGGCAGAAGAAGAAGAAGATGGAACCAACTTTGCTAGGCATGCCGGGTCCATGGGCCGAGGATTATCGCGAGCCATCTGATCCCTATACAACTAAAATTGGAGGACTCCCTGTACACCACAGACCCTTCTCTTTTCTTCAACCACACACAATTTTCAAACACTGAATTCTTATTAGGTTTTCGATTCTGTCAAATTGGTTTTAAAATCAGTGTTTTTCGTTGAAGTAATTTTAGCATCACTGACAGGACTGGCCCCTTCCCATAAGTCCCGATTTGCTACGCTGTGCCGCGTGCGGCGGCCAACTCTGCCTGGTGGCGCAGGTTTACGCTCCCCTTTCTCAACACCGCGCCCTCTTCGTTCTTGGTTGCGTATCGCCCAATTGCGGAACCGCTTGGCGCGTTCTTCGAGTTCAGAACATTGCTGACGTGGACACTTCTCAACCGAAAGAACCTGCGCCGAATGGTGAAATTCTATGTGCCAATGTGTCGGATGACGAAGACGGAATTGACATGGATTTCGAACAACTCGGTAAGGCTCTCTTTGAAGCTGGGACTGCGGCTTCCAACTCCAAGCGCAAGAAGCCGAGGAAAAAACGACAGAACAAGCTCCCTTCATCTTCTCCACAACCAAAAGCAACAGCTTTAGTTCAAAATGACGTGCCTGGTAATTGTTTGTGTTATTGCTAGTTGCTAGTTAGCGCAATTCTAATGTTTGGGTGGTTGTTTTCAGTGGTGCCCTGTTTTTATATATACCCAAAAGAGGAGTCCTCCTCTTGGGATCTTCGTCTTGTATGTTCTAGCTACTCGACACTTTCCATTAAGGAGAATCGAAGTGATGCCGAGGATCCTTCAGAACCGGATGAAACCTGGGAAAAGGAAGATTATGAGTATGATAAAGCTTTGACAGCTGATAGAACTTACCTCAAGTTCAAGAAACGATTGGATGCATATCCTGAACAATGTTTTAGGTATGTAACAAATTATCATTTGGAGTAACTATGGTGTGAAATGTACTGCGCCCCCCAACTTGTTGCTTATTTGATCTCGATCCTTGATTTAGTTTGAATTACTAATGGGTTGGAATAGTTGGTTCACTGTCTTTATTGAAGATAAAGTTGAATAGTATTTTAATTGGAGTGTGTGATTCTGATGTGGCATGTTAAGTATTGGTTGCAGAATCATTTACCACAGATACGTATAGTTTCTCGCAGTCATTGTAAATTTGTAATGATTGGGAGTTGCCACAGCTGTAGCTCGGCTTGGTTTTATGACCATGCAATAATAAATATACAAACCAACTGAGTCGAGGAAGCTGGAGAACGTTTGGTTTTCCATCCATTTTTTATGTCTTCCTTTAATGAGAGGGGGAAGCATATCCTAAGGTTATTAACTATGTTGTTGGTCGTGCGTTTGAGCTATTATATTTATTTTTCGTAGCATCAAATCTTTGATAGTTTGTTTTTTTCTCTGCTCTAATTCCTCCCCTTCCTCTTTTTCACTCCCCTCTTATTTTTGGGGCCTAATAGCTTTCTTACCGTTTCCTTGTGTAGATATTCGTATGGTGGGAAGCCGATTTTAGCTGCAGTCAATGAAATAAACCCTGGCAACTGTAGACTCTGTGGCAGACCAAGGCAATTCGAGATGCAGCTGATGCCTCCATTATTATACTTTCTTCAGGAAGCTCTTGGTGACCGAAGACATCTGGTGGAAAAGTGGGATTGGATGACCCTCATTGTATATACTTGTTCAGAGGTTTGTATTCTTCCATTGCCAACTGATCTAGATAACAATTCCTTACCCATTTATAAGGATGATAATAATAATAATAATAAGAAAGGCTTTCCTCGGTGATAAAGCTGTTAAATGGAAATTGTATCTTTAGTGTGTACCAGGCTAGTTCTGTCAGCAAAATGCTCACATGCAGCCATTAACCTCAATAGTTGAAACCCCCACATATTAGACTTACCCTTCACATTCTCTAATTTTAATTCAAGTATCTCATGTTGTTACATTGAATGGGAGTATAGTTGTCTTTGTTTTGTCTGAATAATGTACAGCCAGTGTTATCAATGGCGGAAGGCCAAAATTCCTCCATCTAAACACACCATTGTGGCCAATGGCATTGCTATACTGAACCTCTCTTAACAAATTACTTGTGGTAGTTAGCAAAGAATCTTCCATGGCAACCATGATGCTGCCAATTAACAACAATGTGTACAGCTGTAGAGGGTTTTATTTCTTAGAGATTTGTTCTTTATTTCATGGAATGGAAGGATGTAGGATTAAATCTTTTAGAGAATAATATAGATCTTGTGAACCTGTCTTTTTGGGTCTATTATGTTCTTATTTATGCTTATCTCAGAGTTGCTCCGTAGAGATTGAACAAGCAAAGTCCAATATGAGATGGATTGTGGCAGAGGAGGCAGTTGTAGCTCAATGTGAGGAATCCATTCCCGTTCAGCTTGGCTATTTCTCATGATCACTGGCGTTGGTGTAAACAATGCAATATATTTCATGATTAGAGAAAATCATGACTTTTTTCAGAACCAATATATAATTTTGAAGTGTTGAGAAAGTTATAGGTGGATTAAGAAAAGGAATTTGAGGAGTGTGACAATAAAGATTTGGTGAGTTGAATTTGTGTCTGGTGTACCCATCTTGATATTCTGGCCTCCTACACTAAGCACTCCTGGCTTGAGCTCGAGAACAGCAAGATGGATGTTGCATTCCCTGCCTTCTCCAGTCTTTTAAACAAATCTATGTTCGTTTGTTTATAATTTTTAAGCATGGCGTCCCTCGGCTCTCAAATTAACTTTTTGTGAATTCAGTTTCTGATTCATTTGAATTTGTAAATGCTAATTTTCAGTCACGGGTATGTAGTCCATATCATAGCTGTTGACAGCAGCATTTAATTAACTGTTGCTAGTGACGAATTTCTAATGAAATTCTTACACGACAGTTTGTTTTAAAATCGAATTTGTTGCAGATAAGTGATTCTTTTAAGAGTTTGCAGCCAGAAAAAAGGTACATAATATGTGCTTTTAACTGCTATCATTTTGGTTGTTCACATGTATTTTCTTCTAGAAGTAATTTATTTTAGGTAACACTATGAGTCACTTTTCCAACAAAGATTTGGATACTGACTAGCCGTTTGTTTGGCCCTATTCTTATTGTTTAATTCCTGAAATGTGGACATGTGTGAAGATCTCTCAATTTTTATCAGCACTGGCATCTTAATTGTTTTTCAAATATGGAAATAAACTCGTGAAATGTTACGTGATTTATAAGGGAGAAATGTGTACTTAATGTCACGTAAATATTTTCCACAGTTGGACTCCTCTTTAAATTAGGACAAAACCGGGTATCCTTTATTTTGTTGATGATGCTGCTTCTATTCATGATTTGTTCTAAATTACTTAAAAACATATGTATTTTTAGAATGTTTATAATTTTTTTATTCAGAATATGTTGCAACAAGACACGTGTTCAATAATAAAAATATAAAACCATCAATTAGTCATTCAAGTTGTATCTACCCGATTTCGAAAATAGGGACATGACAGAAGTGATTGAGATGTTTGTTTTGTATAAAACTGGAGTACGTATAAAATGGCAGAGTAAATGATGTAGTGGAGGAGTCGCCAATCAAGTCAAAGGTTATGAATAGAAATGAACAGAGAAGAGAAGAATGATTGTTTGCCTTTTCCCCCGTTTTTCTCTTTCTTCTAACATCATATTTATACCCCTTATGTCAATACTCAAACCTACGCAATTTTGAGCAAGTAAACTTTGTGCATGTGCTTCTCCTACGCTCGGTCTCTTGAGATCATGTGCCATGTATCCAGGATTCCTCCCTTGCTTATTAGCCTTTAATTTGGTTTCACCCCATTTTTATTCATTACAATTCATCTCCTTTTAAAAATAATCTTATTCTCGAT
Source organism: Sphenostylis stenocarpa (assembly GCA_963425845.1). NCBI lineage: Eukaryota > Viridiplantae > Streptophyta > Magnoliopsida > Fabales > Fabaceae > Sphenostylis > Sphenostylis stenocarpa. The sequence continues at coordinate 16,973,303 of OY731406.1, forward strand.
ATTGATATATCTTTATCTTTCGATATTGGATGAGACTTATTAAGACATTCTTATTGAATTAATAATTATTGACTTTATTTTTCTCTATTGAGAACAAAACGATGTTGCAGATAATTAGTGACTGAATGATAGGTGACTGCTTATTAAAAATGAATGGTAAAGGAACATAGGATTGAGTATGAGCTTTTTGTAAATTATTTTTTTAATTTAGTTTCAAGTTGTATGTTTCTCATACAATAATATCTTGGGAAGCATTTAATGGTGTGTAGATATTATAACTGAGGTTCTATACGTATTTAGTAAAGTGATTCTTATTAATCATCCGATTAAGTTTTTCTTGTTTTTTCTTTAGAAGTTTAATATTTTCCTCCAACTAATGTAGTTTAATGTTCACATCCTTAGCTCGTTCATATCTTTTGGTCTATCCAAATACAAGTTTTCTAAGAATGGTTCGTACCAAGTTCGATCATCATGGTGTATTGTGATTATTGACTTTGAGTTTTGTATTTTAAAACTAACATATGTATATCTTTAGAATTTTGCCTAGTGATTCTTTTCTCTTGGTACTTTCAAAAGTTGTTGAGTCAATTTATGAGAAATTGAGCAGAGTTTATTTGTCAAATTATTGAAGCAAGCTAATGATATTTTGGGTAGATCGTATTAACATTGAAGCGTGATTGATACCTTTGAATGTAGTAGAAAAAAAATTTACATTTAAAGGAGTCTTTGTTTAAGTACACAATACATTGACATGCGTGAGGTATGTATGTTTCTTGTGATCCAAGGTCCTAGTGTAGGAATCAATGGGAGGAGTTGTTAGGTCTTCCAAGGGAGGACTAATTAGGGAGGGACAACACTAATAAGACATGAGTCTAATCTATATATAAAATTGACACAATTTTTAACTTAAAACCTTAAAATATTAAAATATGAATATATTATTAATAAATGAATATAAAAAAATATGAAAATGGAATTGATCAAAATTATAAATATCCAAATAAATATTTTTAATGATTAGATATCAAAATCATAGATGTATATTATATTACAAAATTTTGGGAATGCTTGGAGAAACTTTGGCTACGTGGAAAGAAAATTAAAGAAAAGGGTAAGAAATGAATGAGAAATGAAATTATTGTTGGTTAAAGAAAAAGAAAATATAAAGAAAGAAAAAAATAAATAAAAGTGTGTTTGATTTTCTTAAAAACTTATAATTTTTAATGAATTAATTAATATTGAATGTTTTATTTGTATGTTTTGACAATTTCAAGACAATCAATTATTATTAATATATAATTATAATCATTATTTTATTATTATTATTATTTATTATTATTATTATTAATCTTATTTAATGTTTTTTTATAATTTATTTCTTATAATAATAATAATAATAGTAATAATAATAATAGTAATAATAATAATAATAATAATAATAATAATAATAGAAAGAATAGTAATAATAATAATAATAATAGAAAGAATAGTAATAATAATAATAATAATAATAGAAAGAATAAGAATAATAATAATAATAATAATAATAATAGTAATAATAATAATAATAATAATAATAATAGTAATAATAATAATAATAATAATAGAAAGAATAATAATAATAATAATAATAATAATAATAATAATAATAGAAAGAATAGTAATAATAATAATAATAATAATAGAAAATAATAATAATAATAATAATAATAATAATAATAATAATAATAATAATAATAATAATAATAATAAACAACGACCTTAGAAAAAAAAATCAAAGAATCATAAAAAAAATTATAAATAGCCAGTAACAAAGCTCTTAAGTTGGATCCTATACATGCTTTTCTTATATTTCACCTACTCTCTTTTTCATCCAAAATATCCAATATCGTTATTTTCTATCTCCTTCTTTCGTTTCCCCTTTTCTTTGTTTGATAACAAACACAGGAAAAATAAAATAAAACAAAAATTCAAAGATCACATATATTTGGAGGTGACGAGTTAACTACTCTGTAAAACTTTCTTTAGTTACTAGAAAGCATAGAGACAAGATCATGGCACTTGAGTCGCATTTTTATATTTTTATAATTTCTAATAAATTTATTTAATAAAACAAGATGAAAAAAATATATTGAGTTAAAAGTGATGGAACCTTGCACATAAAGAAACAATATAAGCCATAATTTATTAGTAACAAAAACCAATGTGATATCATTATCAATTAGGATAGTGTGGGTTTAATATTATTGGACCGATTATCTTTCGTTTTTGTTTTTGAAGTTTTGTTGCTACTACCTTGTTCTTACCAAGAGACATTGATTATGATGGAATATGTTTTAGGCAGGAAGGTTTTTTTGGTTGGGCTCTGTAACGGGTATGGTTTAGGGATTGCTGGTTGATATTGTTGTTTAATAGTCAAACTTTTCTGACTTCAGTATTTCTTGTACTCAATTCATCCCAATATTTATTTTTCTTTTTTTAAAATGGTAATTTTAGATTTTGAAATATATGCAAGTTATCATTTAGTATTAAAAAAGTGTAATAATTATATTCAACTATACAACTTGAAAAAAACTGGTTCCTAAATGGTATAATTTGATGTCAAAATAATCGTTAAAGAATTAAAACGGTCTTATAAAATATTTTTTATAAATTAATTCAAAAACTAAGTCTGAACTTTTATTGTTTACACTTTCAACTATCAAAATGATTATTTATCCCTTTAAAAAAAACTATCCATAATTTATAACCCAAACAGAAAATCTTCTAGTTGTATATATATTTTTACTAAGAGACAAGTAGCAAGTCTCAGATACATACGATTTGTATTAATTTAACACAAAATAATTTATAGAATAAAGACAAGTATACATTGTTTGATCCTTTTATTATGTCGAGATTAAAAAAGACATGTACTTCATGTTGGTCTTCATTGTTGATTACATGACCAGTGATTTTAATAATCATGTTGGTTTGATCTCAGTACATTTTGCTTGCCTTAAAATGATTGAATTTCAGTTTATCTTGTCCAGGTAAAAGTTGTATGCACATTTTTATTCAGACAAATTGGAATGCTATAATGTGTTATTAAAAATATGTAAGAGATTGTATTATATAGTATTTATACATAGTACTTTTAGTCACAGTCATCATCAGATATATTAACATCATATATACTGAACATAGTTACAAATATGATGCCTATCACCAGCTTATCTGGATCAATGAAGCATACATAATTAAACTCCAAAATACAAGGCTTCAATAATTAATTACACAATAATTATGATTAACTACCCAAAGCAATAATAGCCAATAACTCAGACATTCTGAGCCTTTTTCTTGCTGGCAAGTATATATATATATATATATATATATATATATATATATATATATATATATATATATATATATATATATATATATAAATATAAATGCATGCATATTGAGGAGCTAGGATGAGTTTGGAGGTGCAGAAGAGTGAAGGTTGCAATGGTTAGAATGGAGGAAAGGCATTTGGGTGTAATAGGAAGATGGGGTGTGATGATTGTGGACACCTTCGTAAGTTGTCAGAACATAGAAGGAGTCATTTCTGTCCCTTTCCACCTGTTTCTTCACATTGCATCCTTCACCTGAACACTTGTAGTAGTTCCTGCACTCATCATCAATTCTTTCAAAACCACAATCAATTATCTATAACTCAGCAAATTTTAACTATATAATTGCATTCAAATTATTTGATATTCTCTTCAAATATATATATATATATATATATATATATATATATATATATATATATATGAATTTAAACTTGTGAGTCAATTTGACTCTTAATAAATTCAAGTTTAGTTTGATTAAAAAAATTGTAAATTTTTAATTATGCGTCAAAGTGAATCTATCCTATTCAAGTAAATTGATTTTTTCTTTTGTTAATTTTTAATATTTTAATTTTTTCTATTCCAATGATTTAACAAATTAAAAATATAATATATATTTAAGTAATTTACCAAAATTTTGACTATAGGAGATCTGATTGTAAATATATATATATATATATATATATATATATATATATATTTGTTTTTTAAAATTGAATGTAATTATATATAATAAAATAATATTTTTATAATATAATAAATTTATTAGTAATTATATTTTTTTAAAGTAAAATTATTATCACTGTAAATTACAATAAAAATAACAAATATAAAATATATTCAAGAGGGTAACATGAATAATAATTAAAATAAAATAAAAATAAAATAAAAATAAAATAAAATAGTTATTATTTAGATAAATATATATTATATTTTTCAAAAATATATATTAAAAAATAATATTTATTTTTTTTAGCAAAATTGATGTTAAATCTAAAAGTTCAATCAATTTTTTTAATTTTATTCTAATTTAATTAAAATTTAATTATTTAAAAATAAAAATTTCTAAATCGATGTTCAGATGAATCAATTTCGATGGAGTCCAGTTTTCATAAATATATATATGCCATATTAACAGCCTCACAATATTTCAATAGGTTCCGTACATCAAATTACAGGTAAAAATTGTGTTTTTAAGTACCTTCTTTTTGTTCTTCTTCCTATAGATTAAAAGAGTATTGATATTTTGACCATCAAAAATTATATAATCCTTTAAATAACTTATTTTTATTAATATAATAATTTATAAAATAATTTAATAAAAATAAAATTATTATTATAATATTAAAAGAGAATTATTTATAAAAGTGATAAGGATTTGAGCAGTGAAATATCGTTTTTCTACACTAAAACATGCATAAAATAAATGAGGGAGTGCCAAAAATTTAGCAAGACTACGTCATGTACGGTCTCACAGACGCACCCGTGTAGTGTGCAATAAAGAAAGAAAGAATACTTCCTAATTGTCCTAATCTCACTCCAAAGCAAACACCATCTTGTTACTTTTGTTAATCAAAACAAACAAACCAACCCCACATAATTCTTCACCAGTTGCTTCTTACGCAGCAAAAAATGCACACATATATATCGATGCTTAATCTGGGTCCATTCATAACACTCTAATCAGGTATAGGATCATGGCCAGGACTAGTCCTTGTCCCCCTCTTTTAATTAGTATAAATGTTTATATATATATATATATATATATATATATATATATATATATATATATATATATATATATATATATATATATATATATATATATATATATATATATATATCAGCCGCCGCCACTTTCATGTCTATCTAGCTAGCTAGCTATTGGGCCCAACATCCTATCCTATTTAACAGTGCATGGCTGATATGATTCCCTCACTTCCCTCTCCATTCATGGCTACACCACATTTGTTCTTTAATTATTTCACATCCCTTCTAAATTCACCAACTTAGATCCTAACATAATCCTTAAACGTTATTAAAAGACCTGGAATTTGTATACATTATAGCATGTTCATGACACAGGAAGAAAAATCCAACGAAGCAATGGAGCATTGAGTTAACCATATGTTCCATCAGATTCGTTTTGTTGCTACTATTCCATTAATCTCATCTTCAATTTGTCTCAGAATATCAGTCCAGAAAATAAAATCATTAATTGTTTTGTTTCAGTACAAGCCTTGTTTATTGAGTAATTAAATCGATTCGCAGCAATATTGTAATTCTTCTGAGAAAAGTGTTCTTGATAGAGATAGTTATTTTGTTGTTATAATTTGTGAAATTAATTACCTTGGGTGGGGACTGTTCTTCACTGTCTTCTTTCCGTATTTCCTCCATTTATATCCATCATCCATAATCTCAAGCTGCGATCGGGTTCTAAACGTGACCCTTTGCCTCACTTCTGCTATCTTTCCCTTAATCCCATTATCTTCACACTTTCTGTCAAATTGAAACCCAAACAATATTTATTTATGTGCATACTTTAAACACATAAAATAGCATAGAAATAACACCATATACCATTTTCTTGTTTAATGAAAAAAACAACATAAAGCAAGAAAAAAAAGCACTTGCATGTTGTTGGTGGTGGTGGAGGAGGTTGCATCACCAAATCCATGACTGGCATCGCTGGAGGTTGCTTTCCCCGATGATTCAGTTTCGGTGCTTTGCGACCAGCACTCTTGATGATAATCAACAACATCTTCCAGCATGAGATAATAATCAGCTGAGATGAATTCAGAGGAGGGAGATGCTGCCATGTCGACCACAGGAGAGTGACTGTAAATAGGGTTAGGATTAGGGTTTCCAAAACAGTATTCCATGGTGGTGTGGTGAAATGTTGCAGGGAGCAAGAGACTTTGGCCTTTTACCAAAGCATACTGCCACTAGACATATGTATATATATAATATATAGTAATAATAAATGTAAAATAAATAATATTCGAATAATTATTTTATGTTTGTCGATTTTAATATGCTTTGAATGGAATTAGAAAGATAGTCCCAAACACCTTCTTGGAGGATGCAGCGAAGTTGCTTACAGAGACAAGTGTCAAGATAAGAGACGTGAAGATGACATCACTGTGATGACGTAGGAGATAGGTAGTAGGGGTTCCCTACCACTTAAATTTTCAGAATAGCTATAAATGGGACCATTTAAGACAATGATACCAAGTTATTGCTTTTTTAAGACGGTGGCTGGATGCATACTGTGGTGGAGTTATGCTATATTCCTCTTCGAAAATATATCTAAGATTTGAAATTCGTCCCACTAAATATAATAAATTTTAGTATTCAGAAAGTTACAGAACATTATATATTAAAATTTTGAGTTGAAAGTGTAATTGACTATTTTTCAATCCTCCAAAATATTTAACAATTTCTCTACATAATTTTTTATTTATTTAATGAAATATACAGTGGCTGTCCATTGATGGTGGGTCATTCTTATGCATGGCAATGGGCGGGCCGGGTTCTGTCCTGACTATTTTAATCATCTCTCTCTATCTTTATTGGTGTTAGAATTTAACTTCTTATCACCATCTCAGTTAGGTTTCGGTTCTTCGTCTCATCCCGATCTATATTATTTTTAAAAAGATAATTATATAAATTAATTTTATAATAAAAAATAAATATATAAATAAATATTTATAATTTTATAATTATTATTAATTAAATATATTTTTTAATTTATTATATTTATATTAAAATATGTATGTAAAAGAAATATTTAATCATTTTTTATTTATAATATTATTATTATTATAACATTGTATTCAAATATTTGAATATTTATAACAGTATTATAATAATACTTGTATTCAAATATTTGATTATATATATAAAAGTTAATTCATTTTTAAGTTGTCATTTAAAAATATGAAATATATAGTTTATAAGAAAATATTTAATAAGTTAATTTTTATTCAATTAGTTCGAAGTAATAAAAATTTAAATTATCAACTCCTTTAATCCTTTAAAATACAATTATTTTATTAAATAAAATTTGATATATGATAAATAAGAATAATAAGATAAAAAAATATGACATAATAAAATCTAATAAATATAAATTATAAATAAAATAATATTAGTTACTACTAAGAGTAAAATATTTAAAAAAAGATAAAGAATAAAAAAAAAATTTTGTGTTCATATCAAATTAGTTGAAAAGATTGAAAAAAAAATTGATGGAAGAGATTAAGGAAATGTGAAAAACTGAAAGGTAAGAGAAAAAATAATGTAATAAATTAATTGATATAAAAAATTAAAAAAGATAAAAAAAATTAAAAAGTGGGTAGAAGAAAAAAAATTGGTGAAATATATAAAAAAATGACCTTATATGTAATAAAAAAGAAAAAGAAATACTTTTAAAATATTAATATTTTAAAATTTAAATTTAAATATAAAGTCGGGGCGGGGACAGGATCGGGGTGGGGATTGCATTACCTATCCCCGCCCGCTCCGACTTTTTAAAACGGGAAAAACCCGAACATGTCCCCGCCCCGGTCAACTCAGGTTTTCTCTGTCAAACTCGGGGCGGAGACGGGTCGGTCCCCACGAGTACGAGTTTAATTGTCATCCCTAATCATTCTTGTTTTATCTACAATATATAATTGAGAATGGGATAATTTAGGTTGTATTTATGGTTATCTTGTATCTAACACTTTTGGTTGATTTAAAAGATGGTTTTATTATTTTTGGTTGATTTAAAAGATGATTTTATTATATTTATTTTATTTGTATATATATTAAATTTATTTGGTATTGTAATTTTGGTATTTTGTTTTATTGATGAAGTGGTGATAAATTTATATTATGTATATAATCTTATTATCTATTAATTTTTTTATGATAACATTATAATAGATGAATATAATTTTTTATTTTAGTGCGTCGATTTTATTAAATTGAATTAGATGTGAAAATCAAACTTTAAAAATATTAGGGTATTAATCATTATAAAGAATATAAAGGTGAGTAGATTGAATAAGGAATTGGGATCATATTTTGCTAAACATGTAAGTTAATTAAATAATTTTTTATTTTCTTTAGTTTTTCTCCTTTGTTTAACTATTTCGTTAAATCTCATAGTTGATGTAACTTGGACCTCGTTTCCTCGTAGATTCTTGTGGGGACATTATTTAGCTTTTTTTTTATATTAAAAATAAAAGAAAGTTGATACTTTATATATATAGTTTTCCAATCTTTCAATCTGAAAAAGTAAATCAATGATGTTCAACATTAATCAATGCATTTTAATTTTGGTCTTGTCATACTTCTAGAATAGTAGTAAAAACATAATTTTGATTTTTTTTAAGATTTACCTATTATTGTTAAAAAAAATTATGTATCTAACAAAGGATTCCTTTTATTATTTACATTATAATTATAATAAAGATATAAATGTAATGTTGGCAAGAATATATTCTAGAAAGAAACAAGAAATCAATTTAATTACACAAATACGTATATTTTGCTCTTACTTTATGTTTGTGATAAAGATCGTTTTAGCTTTCACTATATTATTCCAAGCTCAGATAACACTTTTCCTTCACTGCTGTTACATCTTTTTACAATATTTTGGTTTGGTTATAATAACTTCAAATAATTTATTAGAGGAATGCATTCTTATGTTTTGTAAATTTCCTTCTTCTTTTTTTCAAATTCTCCCACCCTTTATATTCAAAAAGTGTTCGGATTCTCACTTTATGAAAAATACTTTCACTCCTTCATTATTTATGAACAAAAACATTAACTTATATGTTTTTGTTAAATTTCAATAATGTATAAATATATAAATTTCGTTTTACAAACTTAAAAAAAAAAGGTTTAAGTAATAAATTAGATTCTGGTAGGACTGGAAGTCAAGCTCAAAGGGACAACAAATCTGAACCACTAAAGGTTCAATACATGATATAATATTATCATGAATTAATTCAAGGTGGATGTGGGCATATAACGACAACACGATCATGCAAAAGCGATCCATAGAATCTTATTTTTGGAGCTGACATGATTTCATGATTAAAAAAAAAAAATTATGTTACTGTCACAGAACCTGTAAACAGATGAGAAACTTCGCATGCTATAAAATGTAAAGTACTAGGAAATAACCTTCATCAAATTTAAAATAATAAGGGCATTGACTTTAAAAAAAAGGTTGAATGTATATCTTTTTTTTGGAAAATAATTAATGCGGTAAAACAGAAATGTATCACATCATACATAAATTTGTACACTCCTTACGATAATAACCTCTTTAATGTTCTTTTTTTTTTTTCTCATTTATCTTTGTACCTGAAACATTGTAATTATAAGATTATAACATGTTAAAATTTAAGGATCTATTTGCTAAATGAAACCGCATATTAGTAACAATACAGCAATCATATCGTATCAGTACCATCTATATAATCTCTATGTAAATGTCATACAAAACAAAGTAAATCCAATCAAAAGGGTTCCAAGAGAGTGAATTGCTCTTAGCATGTCACCACTGCTCTCAATTTCTATAGGGAATATGCAACTGCCCTTGGATGGATCACGATTCACAATAGTGGCTAATCCATTGAAATTACAAGCTTAGCCTCAACTTTTGGTCCCTTTGATTGAAAGTACTGGTTGAAAGCATATGAAGCATTGGTAGCCAGGTCTAAATTTTCGCATGAACAACCAAATCCTAAGCTTGTGCAATCAGCACCAGCACAAGCATAGTCTAGTGCACTTGGTACAAGGCTCAAGTTCTTAACATCACTGTTTAGGACACACCATTTACGTTCTTGGTACACGACACCTTTAGCAGCAATAGGCCATTTATCCTGTCCCTGACCAGAAAAATCAATAGGAAACTTAGCACTTCCATCGTAGCGAAAAATTCCCAGTGACGTTTAAAGTTTCCAGGTTCAATATTCTTCATGTCCTCATCAGAGAGAGAAAAGAGATACATCTCCATGGACCCAGGGCGAAGTGGGGTTCCTTTTTTGCTTACCATTTTCTTGAGTAGCCCTTCGTAGAACCTTTTTGCATTCTTGTTATTAGCATTTTTGTCACCATCAGTTGGCCATCCAATTTCACCAACCACGATTCTCATGTCAGGGTAACCAGCTTTTCTCAATGACCAAACAAGGGTGTCTAAATTTGCGTCATACACGTTGCTATATTGCACGTTTTTGTCTTGAACTATTCTGCCTTGACCGTCAAGGAAGGCAAATTCTTCTGGAAAATTGTCATCCTGGTAGAGACTAAGGAAAGGGTATATGTTGACAAGAAATGGTGAGTTTCTTTCGTGAAGGAAACTCAGTATTTGTTTTATATCGTCACCAATGTCACTCCGAAAATTTCCATCTGATGGCTTGCCTGAAGAAGACTCATAAACATCAGCATTTAAAGCAGTAGTAACCTTCACTGTGTCTCCAAGACCAGCCTTGTCGATGGCCAATATTTTGCATTGCTGGGAATGTGGTCTTCACATACGCACCCTTGTAATCTTTCATGAATGGTTCATTTCCAACAGATACGTATCTGCAATCATAGTATAATTATGAGAAATGAAATGAGAGTTTTCTTGAATTTTCACTAACTTGAATCTGTGCTAAGATGTTCATGATACCTTATATATGATTCCCCACAAATATCTCAGATACAATCCTGATTGAGATATGGTTACATACTAAATGTATCATGTTGTCAGAGACTAATTCATTACGCTAAGTTAAAAAGAAACACTTTCTCTCACAAAAGTAATATTTTAAAAAATTGGGAGAAGTAATTTGGCTTACCATATGATATGATGGAAAAAAGTGCATGGAACTATTGAGTCCTATGTGAAGGAAGTTAATGCTATACCTGATTTTCACGGCCCCATGATGACCATGAAGACGTTTGGTGATGTTTGCTTTCACCCAATGTTCTGCATTATGGCTACTTCCAGCAAATTTACTCAATTGATCATTAGGAATTCCCACCATGACTTCTATGTCTGTACCAGACAAAGCACTCACTGTCCAAGGATCTGCATCGAAAAGTTTAACTTTCTTGATCCCATTATCCTTCAACATATTTACCACAATGTTAAGATTCAAAGGGTGGGATGCTAATGCACCCCAATTGATGCCAAGACCAGGTACAGACTCTGCACCTTGCGCTTCTTGTACTTGGTATTGAGCTAACATAAACATAAAACAAAACCCCCACATAGAGAACTCGACCCGAGCCATGATTTATGTCGTTGCAAATGGTAAATTAATGGATGTTAAAAAGATGAGAGTGAAAATATGGAAGAGGTTTATAGACAAAGATATTGAGTATTGAAAATGACAATAATTTGTTTCGAGTACAATTACAACTAATTAACATCTGAACCAAATATGGGTTTTGTTTTGCTTAGATGTTAGTTTCAATGTCTAAATAAAGTGTCCAAAACGCTAGTTATTTAACTGTGTAACTCACTATTTCTCTAATAGTTGTATTCATATTTGTACATAATAATCAGCACGGGTAATTGTTGAAATAACCGATAGAGTACGGATATTTTGACAACCAGAAATCATATAACTCTTCAAACAACTCATTTTTATTAATATAATAATCTATAGAATGATTTAATAAAAATAAAAAATAAAATAAAACTATTATTATAATATTAAAAGAGAGTTGTTTTGAAGAGTTGTATGAATTTGAGTTGTCAAAATATCATTTTCCTAACCGATATAAGTTTTGTCAATGATGTTCATTAAATATTTCGACATGTGTACGTGTTAAAGACGTTATGTGTAAACAAGGGTATTTTTAGCTTGTAATGAACATTTATACTTTTTTTGGCTTGTTCAGTTTGCCCCTAATTTGCCATTGAACCTCTTCTTCTGTGGACGAAGATTTCAGATTCTCAATAATATCTAAAGCTTTGTATGAAGTAACTAGTCCAGTTATTTTTGTATAACAAATAAATTAAGATAATTTTTTTTTAAATAAAATTAATATTTTGTCTATTATTCCCAAGATTCAAGTCCAAATGTTTGTTACCAAATCTATGCATGCAATCTAAATTTATAAAAGTAAAGCAAAGAAATCTAAATTTATAAAGATAAATCTGTCACTTTTAAATTTAAAATTTTCAATGATAAACAACAATATTAATAATATAAGATAGGATTAGAAGATTTAAACATTTGAAGTAGAGGTGTCGATTATCAATAAAACTAACACTGAAATCAGAGCCAAAAAGGTTGTGCCAAAATAAAGCACCATATTTAAGGATTGTAATTCATGATCTAAGCAAAGTAAAACAAGAAGATCTTATCCAAATCGTGTAATATAAAGCTTAAGGAAAAAAAAATACAGAAAACAAAACTGTGCTATACATTGTGTAGTACATCATGAAAGTAGTCTAATTAATACTTGTCTCTTTCTCAGGAGCCTGCTACTGAATTGCAATGCTAATTGCCAAGACAAACTCTATTACCGATAAGAAAATTGATTTCTAAATGCTTTCTTAAACTTTTCAAGGGATGTTCTTTTGGCTGTTATGGCAACATCATCCAGAAATCTCCTCTGAGGAAATTCTTCAGGCACAAGAGTTTGATATGTTTCAAACTGCTTTGCAGCTTCCTCATTTTTACCCAAGAGACTGTATATTATTCCCTGCAATTTTGTTTAAGACCAATTTAGCCATTTCATGAATGGAACCGATCAAAACCACTTGTGTCTCTTCCTGATAGATTCTATCACCACACAAAGAAGCCATTCACTGTGAAATTATCTTGTAAAATTATACTTGCAAAGTAATTGCATTAATATAAATAATAAAAATTTAAAGAAAACCAGATAGGCGCAATACGGAAAATTCAAATAACAGTTAGCACCATGAACACTGAAAGGAAACAAATTTGTGAAGCTTAGCGCATCTTCAGCACGCAATGCAGACATAGAAAAAACAGAAGTGGAAGCCATACTGAATGAAGTTTATTATAGAAAAGCTACAAGATATGGGCACTCTAAAGTAAAATCATTCAACAGATGATCAACTCCATTATTCTCAAGATACAGCAGAAGAATTTAGAGTCTTACTGAACCATCTTTGACGAAAAGACTAGACATAGGAGAAAGACCTTACCGTTATGTTTAACTTTTCTGTAAGGGTTCCTTACTCTTCACACCCATGAAATTGTTATGTACAATCAAACAATAATCACACAGAATACACTTGCTGAGTCCATTGAAAACATCTCCTCTCTATGTTTGTGCTCTAAAGTTTTTCAAATGAAAATAATATCAAATTAAAAATTTAGTCCCCACAACTAAAAGTTTTTTTGTTTTAATCCTCATATGACATAACTCTACATTTGGGTCCCTAAATGAAAAAACATAACCGGTCTCCCATGTTTATCAAAGCTGTAACAATGTTAGATTTTGCAAAGTTGCATCAAACTATTTCATGAGTGCAAGCTTAATAGAAAATGTTAAATTATCCATTTAGTAAGCATTTCACTCTCGGTTTTTATTTTTACCCCTTTTTTCTTTTTTTACCTGGTTCACTAAGTTTTGATTGAGATGAAAGGATTCAACTGAAACAACTTTGGGACCAAGTCAATGATTTTTCGGTGCACCTGGCAGAGCTAACACTATGACCCAAGTCATTTATTTTTTTATTTATCAGATGAATAAGTGCTTCAGCTCAAAAAAGGTTTCCACTTTTGAAGTTATAAAACCAAATGAACAAAAAGTTTGGCAATATTGTTAAAAACAGAAATTTTGTCTATAAACCATTGGCACTATCCTACATGTTCAGAATGAGTCTCAAAGATTAACCAATGTCCATTGTATGCACAACTCATTATTGACTAGCTGACAAAGTCACCTGGCAAATGTAAGGCCTAAAATCTCGAGGATTTTGATCAATCAATTCTTGAAATCTCTGTAAGCCCTCCTCCAAATTACCCTGAAAAGCACACAATGCTATGCATGTTAAATTATTAACTCTCAAGAGATACTGTTTATGGTTTATCCTGAATTGGTAGCAGATAAGCAGAGAAAGTGGAAACTGGTTTAGTACTAGAAAAATTTGAAACAATCCCACCCCAAGTTGATGGATCATCAGTTCACCTGTACAGCATGCATTTGTGCAATTAAGATTCTTATATTTCTCTCCTCGGTAACTCTGTTCTCACGAGAAGCTAACTCTTGAGCCTTATTTAGCATTTCAAATATAGCAGGACCTTCACGGTTTTTATGCATTGCCATAGCCAAACCCTGTAAAGGAGAGTATCACTCATCTCATCTCATTCATAAATGGGAAAACGTAACAAGCAAAGTGCTATGGTAACTTATTACATGATGTGGGGTCGAAATACAACATGAATATGCAACCATATTTCTTTCGATATACGACCAGGCAGCCACAAACTTTGCTAAGAAGCATGTAACGTGCTACATTCAAAGCTAAATCTATAAAGTACAACACATATCTCTTGGAATGAACTTCCAACTAGCCTAATCAAATCCTATCGAAAGAACGCACACAACAAAATGAAAAGGCGAAATTCAACAAAATAAAATAACCCTTCAATACTATTTATGGTACAGAAATAATACCAGGAAGCTCTCTACAAGAACTCTTTGGACTTCAAGGTAAACACAAGATGTTGAAGCAAACTTATAGGAGAATGACGAATTAACCTTTTTCAGAGAAATAGTACAAATAATAATACCAACACACAACATAATAAGAAATTGAAAATAATACAGTTAAACACAATAATTGAATGGAACTTGGTAGGATGTGGAACCATGACAATACATAAGTAATAAATATGCTAGTATGTCTTCAAGGAAACAGTCAATTTTGTTTTAGAGGGTATTCTAGGGAAAAAAATGCATAATTTACAATACACAAGCACATATTCTTATTTTCCGTTTTCCTTCTCTCCGTTTAGTAGGAAATCACTTTGGTGCAACTTAGGATCAGCCTTCTCCTCAAGTCGTCATTTAAGTTTCTCCCATATTACCTCTTGTTCCCCAGACTGAGACAAGTTTATGTAACACTCACGTCTAAATTGAACTCATCCCAAAATCAATCCTTCCAGACACCCCTTCCAATGTAGTATTACATTACAGTATAGTTATAGTAGTTATTTAAACAATTGGCTAGAAATCATCATAACTGCCACTAAATTCATCATATAAATCTACCACCAAACAAACCCTCTTCTCAAATTATGTTCTAAAGGTTTTGACTGTTAACACGTATCCATTGCCCAATCGCAGCTTCAATTGCTTATAAAAATATCAGCATAATCGGAACGCTTTTGAAGCATCACCTCTGAGACCAATACTAAAAGTATCCACAATTCTGGTTAAGGACGCCATGAGAGAAAAACAAAATAATTTAGTGAGGTTATAAAATGCCAACTTGAAATCATCATGACATTTCCATACAAAACAAAAAATGATTTATCTTCTCCGAGGCACTGCAATTTTTATGATGTGCACTACTAGCAATCAGAAAAAGAATAATTATCAGCATTCAAATTTCAAATAACAAAAACTGAACCACATTTCAAATTTGCGAATTGTTCACTGAGAGCATACAACTAACCAAACCAAAGCCTACCTATCTATCCACCCACCTTTCTAACCCGAACCAAAATTCAAACTTTTCAGTGAACATTCAAAATTCCATCAGCAAAAAGGGACAGAAAAACATTACATGCAAAGCTCTGAGTAGAAGAGGCTTTCTCTTCAAGATTTCTCTGAACAATCTTTTAGCTTTACTCAGTTGCCCCATTGTCTCATAACAAAGTGCAAGCAAAAGCCTCCACTCAACCTCTTTCGGCTCTGCAGCAATCAAATCCTCCACGAACTTCACAGCCTCCTTGGACTTCCCTCTCCTAATCTTCCCATACAAAACCACCTTGAGAGCGTCAACATTTCTCGGATCCTTCTCCAAAACCTTCTCCCACATTTCCTCCTCTTCCTCGAGTTTCTCTTCCTCACTCTTTTCTTCTCCGCGTTTCTCTTCCTCGCTTTTTTCTTCCTCATTTTTCTCTTCTGCGGGCTTCATCTTCTCCTCTAACACAACACCAGAACCCACAGAAGGCGCTGCTTCTGCGAAAGCAGCTCTTTTGCTGAAGCAACCTGACAAGAGAAACGACCCAATGAGAAAAACTGCTACCTTTTCTGAAAGGAACTTGGATAAAGCTCTTCCCGGTGAAAAACTCGACGAGGGTGTGCAAGGGGTGTGGGAGCAAGTGAATGTCGAGAAAAGGGTGGCGCAAACCATGGCTGGCTGAACCGAAATTGATGTGGGTCTGCTGCGGGTATGAATTAGTGGGTGGCCAAGCAAATTGCGGAACTTTGATTGGGATTCGGAGTAAATGAAGAAAGTGGTGATTGAAGTTGAAGCCATTTCTCGTAGATGTTCTTGCCGGCAAAATATTCCCCGGTTGACGTCGGCTTTTGCGACCAAGGGCACCTCCTTGCCTTTTATCCACTCCCTCCGAAAGCGTTATTATTGGGTCAAATCTCTCGTTTATTCACACTTAACTAAAACACACATGTTCTTCGTAATTTTGATCATATAAAATTTTATTATTTTATTATAATAAAGAAATATTTATTATAAAAACTTATTTAATTTTATCTTAATTTTAATATACTATGATTGAAAGTACATGTTAATTCATCTATAACTATAGTCACTTATTGACATACAAAAAAAAATAATTATTACAAAATTGACCATGTTAAATTATATGATGATTTGACAATTTTGTTTTTTCACATGGTTAGCATATAATCGTCAAACCACTTATTTTTTAGATTTGAAAACTGTAATTTTAATTTTAAGTAAGAGATATTTCCTCAATATTTAATGTTTTGTGAATCTTGCAAAATTACTTTTTAGAATTGCGATATTTAATGTTTTGAATTTTTTAGATTGAATGGCATAAATTAAATAAATTAATTATATCCTTTTGTACACTTTTTTTTTAATCTAATTATAGATTATGAAACTGGATTCAACAAACTTTCTTACTATATATATAATTTATAATTTTTTAATTTCATTTATTATTTTTAATGAAAATTTATTTTAACATTTATGATGTGAAAAGGTACAGAAAAACAACATTTATTTTTTATACCTATTTTTTCACATTTTACTCGTCAAATTACTTGAAACCAATTTTATTAGAAAGTAAAGTTAAATCTTATAAATTAGACTTTTGAATTACCAAAAATATTTCTAAATAAATCATTTATAATTGATAGATGTTGGTATTTCAATTCTAAAAAGTTTGTTTAATTTATATATTTTAATTGGAAATATTTTTAAAATATAAGTATGTATTATAAAACCAGATTTTTTTAAGCTTGAGAAATAATTTAGTATATTTAACAGTTATTTATTATCTTAAATATTTATTCTTTTAAAATGTAAGATAGAAGAAAATATTTTCTATATAATATTTGGATAATATAATGTGAATTTACGATAAAAATGATAAAACGAGATACGCCGCAAAACGTAAAATAGGTTAAATATTTTTAATTCGTAATTCGTTTAGGCTCATTTTATATAATTAGTAACCAGCATTTATTTTAAAATATTTAAATTAATAAATTATCTATAAAATCTCTACATTTAGTATATTAATAATTGTTAATTTTTGTTAAGATTTTGTTTTAGTTTTTTTATTTTGATTTAAAATTAATTGTGATTAGAGAAGACTCTAATGTATCTAGCTAACTCTCATACTTGATTATTTGAAACAAATATAAAAAAATAGAATAATTATAAAGTTAAAAATTAAATTCATTAAACAATAAAAATAAAAAATAAAAGATATTCAATTGAAGTTTATAATAATGAAAAATTCTTTTTTCAGAGAGATTACTATGATATTTTATTTTGATTTTTATGAACTGAAATCCTAAGAAGGTAATACAACAAATAATGTGTTGATTATATAGTGGGTTAAAGTTTTTTTCTTTAAATTATATAGTAAATTAGTTTGAAGGAATTAAAATAGGTTTAATTTGATGAAACATATAAAAAAATAAATAAAAAAATTATGATATAAATGAAATGAAATCTATTTTTATTAATTTATTTGAAATATAGCTTTATAAACCTACGTCAATTTAATATATAGATTTGTGAATAAATTTATTTTATAAAATAATAATTATTTTTAAAATAAAAATAATATTATTTTAGTAATATATATATTATAAATAAATTTGATAAATGATTTAACTTATTCTAATAATTAATATTAAAATAAATACTTCATAACCACTTATTTAAAAATTTAAAAATTAAAATTAATTATTATTTATATTAAAATATTATTAAAAAAATATAATCAAAAATAAATTTTTATTTTTTATTTTAAAATTAAATAAATATTTTTTATAATTTATATACTGAATTATTAAAAAAATTAAATTTATTAATAAAAATAAATTTTTTAAAATATATTTTATTTTATATTTTAATTAATTGATTTTGTATAAATATATTAATATTTTTTTTAATTCAATCGTACCAAATTTAGTACGTATTAACTTATTGTCCTACTATAAAACTAAATTAAACTAAAATTGACCACTGATTGACCCTTGAGACCAAATCAGACTGTACTATATGTTTAACAACTCTAATATCAGGCCACTGGTCCAAATAACGTGCAAGTTCATACTTTTTGCATATTCGATCTGCAAACATTATAACCCTATATTTTTATGGGAAAAAAAATACAAAGCAAATAAAAAATGGACGAACTGATTTATTTTATCATTATAATCTACCATAAGCTGTTATAGTTTGCATAAAAAACTTTAATTACTTTTTAATATCTTCTTAATTTGCTTGTCTTAATTTTTATTAAAATAATCATTTTTATGTAAAGATAACTTAAAATAGTAATGACTTTTCGTTTTAATTACTTTAAATTTTATTTATCCATGTGATATAGGTATTAAATATTTGTGCATCCATTACATATATGTACTATATAATTATTTATACTGATTATGGTGTGTGTGTGTGTGTGTGAGGATAAAAAACAAAATCTATTGATGTTGATATGATTGAATTTCATATATTTTATGTTTGGAGATAAAATTTTGCATTTCTCTAATTGGGTTAATTGGCAGAACAATTTGTATATTGTTTTCATTATAATTGCTATAATAAAACTAAAAATTGTATTAAAAAACATGGTTCTTTATATAACTTAGTGATAATAATTTGAAAATAATGGGGAAAAGTTTATCATTATACTTAGTATATAAAATAAAATATAGTAAGTAAGAATGTACATATAATGTAACAAAATAACAAAAATAAACATGCTGGATAAAACTTAAGCATTTAATAAGTTCATTCACCTTATGTATTAAATTATAATATGTTTTTGTAAAAACAATTTTTTCATCAAAACTCAGAAAGTTATACAAAATCTAACATCTCATTTAATTATAATTTTAAAATAATAATATATATATATATATATATATATATATATATATATATATATATATATATATATATATATATATATATATATATACCTGCGTTGCTAATGCCACCTATTAAAATCATATAAAAGTAAAATAATCATCAAAATTATAGGGAACCCATTCAATAGTCATGATAAACTGGTATAAATGTAAACTTTAACTAAACAATAACTATTTATGAGAAAATTCTACTTAATATATTATAATAAATTTGCAAGTGAAATAAATGTGTATTTTGTAAACTTAAAGATATCAATAAATGATAAAAAAATTTAATTACATTAATAATAAATATTTTTATAGTTTTATTTTTTTTCTTTTTAAATACTTGACCATTATGTATTTAATAAAAAAATTCTTTAAAAATTTAGAATATTTCATTTTTTTATGTATAAAATTTTACTTAAATTTATAATTATGATTTAAAAATTGAAGAATTTTTGTTTTAAATTTGTATTTTTTTTATTGTTATTCTCTTCCATATTTGATTTTTTTATCTAATTGATAACATGATAAGATTAAAGAAATTAATTTTGATTTTACGAGGTAAGTAAGAATTTGAGAAAGTAAATTATGAGATATTTCAAACTTTCCTTTTTATTATTAAGTGACAAATATAAGTTTAGAATACACATGAAATTACAATATCCAAAGAATTTACACCTATAATTACCACATCAATTAATTTTTCTACTCTTACATGTTTTTTTTACAAAACAATAATAATGATGTGGAACAAGTGATATTAGGGATATGAATGAAAATGATTTGTTTGCATTTAAAATATTGGGTTAAATTAATAATATTAATTTTTATAAATAAAATTATTTTTAAAACACATATCATCTAGAAATACTAAGTATAAAGTAGGGATTGATAAAATAAATAAGATTTGATATATAATAAAATATTATTTATGAACCTAAATTCATAAATAGAATAATTTATTTTAAATTTTTTCTGTTTTCTTATTAGATATAAAAAAAAGGTAATAAAACAAGCCCACCTAACATCTAGCCCATATGTTCCAGCCCAAATGTTTCGTAGATTATATAACGTTTATCCTTTTATTATTCTCCCAACAATATTTTATATTTAGATTAATTATTTGTTTAGGTCTCACTTATAAGTCATATCATGTTATTTATAACAGGAATTAAAAATCTTTTATGACCAAACAAAAATAATAAGTTAACAAACTCCTCTAGAAGTTAATGATGAGTCGTATTTTTAGGTCCTAAAACAAGTCCCACCATTATATAAATTGATGACTTTACCATCATTCTATAAACTTAGAGTCGTATTTGTTGTAACATGTTAGGATATATTACATGTGTATCAATCAAAATAGAAAATGAGAATCAACCAAAGCAGATACATTCCAATGTTCAGCCTCCAACAAAAATACATCTTTATTATTTTTTTAGGTCAATTTTATTAAATTTATGAAATAGGACAATTAACTAAAATATGTTCATAAAATTTTGTAATTTCAATATGTATCAACTAAAATGAAATAATTTTTAAAACTATGATATTTTTTTCTTCATAAAATCATGTTTTATTTTTTAAAACGAGAAAAGTGGGAGGAAGAAATGAACTAATAACTATCATAAATAAACAAATTAAGAAATTTGGAGAAAACATGTTTTATATGTATATATGCTCTGTTTGTTCTGATAAGGAAAAAGAATCAAGGTTTTTGTCTCTTTGTCTTTGGTTGAGAGTATAATATTATTATGTTTGTGTGTACAATGTCAAAGCTTATTATGTAAAGTAATTGCTTAGTCAGGAAATAATTTAGAACCGTTAACTAGCAAAGACAAAAAAGGGTGATAATAACAAAGACTTTAAGGGACCTTTTTTTTATAGCATTTAAATGTTTCAGAAGGGGACAAATAGAAGATTTCACACTTTGATGTTATTTTATATACATAGACTTATAGAAAGCATTATTGCTATAGAAAAAACACTGTTTTCATTAGATATCACTTTATAGGCAAATGAATCAATCTCTTCAAAAAATTAAGGTAAAAGTAAAAAGAAGTAATTATGATTCCTATTCTATTTAATTCAAAATATTATATTATTTTATTTTTAAAGTATCCTTTGTCCTCCCAGTGAAAGGCTATCAATTAATCTCCCAAAACAAAGTGATGTATAAAAGTAGAATCTCAATGTAGGAGTTTAATAACAAGGTTCACAGGTTTCAAACATGGTTGGCACCAAAAGATTTTAGATCTCAGGGAAAAAATCACTATCACTATTGAGTGAAATAAAATAATTAAAAAAGAACAATTATCAAATTTAGAGACTGATGATGAGATTAAATTGAAAAAGAAAAAGTAATAAGATAAAATTAAAATGATTGAAATTAAATAAAAAGAAATTAATTAAGTTTGCATTAACTTAAAAAATATAATAAAAATTTAAATTAAGAACTAAAGAGTAGATAATATTAATGAAGAATATTTTTTAAAAAACAAATAAAATAAAATAAAAGAAAGCAATCATATGAGAGTATAAAAGACAAGCTTGAGTTACTAATGACAAGTAAAGCAAAGAATCTTAGTGTTGAAATGGAAATTGAAGTGTGGTTGAAATAAAGTGATGAAAATTTTGATTGAAACCATCTAATTATTTCTTTGAAAAGTAACAATTTCTTTTTTCAATATTGATGTATTGACTTACTTTTTAAAGGAATCATAATTTTTAGATTAGGTTAACGAATTAATAGATTAAATTAAATTTAATTATAAATTTTAAAATTTATTAACGTATCTATATTAAAACAATTAAATAAAATATATTTAAATAAAATTAAAATAAAAAATATATATTTTATATTTTATATTATATTAATAAAATCAATTTTTATTTAAAATATAAATTATAAAAAAATAATTTTATTCAAATCTTAAAATAAGAATTAAAATTTTACTTTTCCTTATTATCATTCTTATTTTATTAATTTATTAATTTAAAATAATAATTAATTTTAACCATTAAATTTTGAAATAAGTAATTATTATAAATTTACTTTCATATTTATTTTTCAGTAAATTTTACTGATCAAATTAATTATACATATATTTTTAATAAAATAATATTTTTTTTAAATTAATTATTAATTTATAAAAGTGGTTGACTCATAAGTTTAGTATATGTAAATAATAACCTAAATGGACTAAATTAAAACAAGTCTAATTCAATTTATGATATAAATTATTTTTATTAATTTGATTTATTTTTCTAATATTTCAAATTGGCTAATTAGATTAAACTTATTTTTGATATCTCTAATTTTATAAATATTTAAATGAAAAATTGCAAATCTTATATATAAAATAATATTTAAAAATAAAGATTAAACAAGTGAAAACTTTAAAACATTTATCCTTTGATAATTTTTATCTTAAATTGTTGGAATGAATTTTGTTGTGAATGTCTCGGTCTCTTAATGAATTTTGTTGTCAATGTCTTGGGTCTCTTAATTAAATATCCATTACCTTTGATGGCTTTTATGCTTTTTATTGTCCAAATTTTCATTGATATTGTAATTAACAAATCGAAATGTAGTTGGGACTTACTTGAAGTAATTTATTGAAAATTCAGGTTATGATAAGTGGACATGTTATATTGCAGGAGTGATTGAAAACAATGTGATAGGACAATATTTCAACAATCAATTAAAATATTATTATCAACAATAAAATCATTTTTTTATTAAATGTATTTTTTTATGTATTTTTTACGAAAAAAAAGTGAGAAATTAAATTAATTAATTTATTAATATAAAATAATAATTAATTTACTAATTAGATCTTAAAATAAATAATTATTAGATATTTAATTTGATATTTACTTTCGAAATAAGTTAATCTCTTATCACATTAATTTATAATACATATTTTTTTTAATAAAATATTTTTTTATTTAAAAATAATTATTATTTTATAAAATGGATTGATTTATAAATCTTTATATTAATATACTATAAGTCTACGTATGTAATAACTTAAATAGATTAAATTAAAATATATCTTATTCAATTTATACTATAATTTTTAGACCTAAGATGATATATTTCTTAATTCTTTCAAGTCGATATACAAGATTAAATCTATTTTGATAATTAACATTCATATATATATATATATATATATATATATATATATATATATATATATATATAAAAGGAGAGAAAAAGGTATAATAAAAAATAACTTTTTTTTTACCCAAAAAAATTGTTATTTTCTACGCATTTTACTATATTGGTCTTTTTTTTCATTTTATACTTTTCTCTATAAACGGACTGTTGGAAGAAGAGGATTGGACCAAAGTTCCTGTTATATATATAATTAAACTAATTCAATTTGTATTTGATCGTGTGGATTAAATTGAGTAATAGGTTTTGAAGTTTTAAAAATAAAATAAAATATTTTATATTTAAATAATAAATAAATACTTCAGAAACAAATTAATTAATAAACAGAAATAACTTTTTTAATAATAATTATAATATTTTTTACTATTAATATTAAAAATATTTAATAATTTTAGTTAAATAATACTAAGTTTTAAGTTTAACATAACAAAATTTGGCACCTAAGTTATAAGAGACTATGCAAATCCAGATGAATTAGATTTAATCCATCATTAAAAAGAAGTCTAATTTAATGTATTTGTGTTGCATTACATAAGTCATATTATCTTCACCAATAAACACTCTAATTTCGATAATTAGTGAAAATAACGTTGCCAAATAAACAAATATCTTACTCTCTTCCGATACATGACATGCATGATTTTACAGTTTACAGCATTAACTTCAAAATTTGAAAGCTGTAGTCCGGTAAAATACATGAAAGTATGGTTAGGAGGATTGGTTAGTAAAGAATTTGGATTAGTGTGTCCTTGAATTGGAGAGAAACAGGGGAAAGGGTTGTCGAAAGATAACATATAATACCTAGCCAGAAGCGAAGGGTAGTGTCAGGAAGCAAACAATGATTGCATCTGGATATGACTATGAGGGCAGTGGAATAAGGAGGAAGGACAGAGGTGAATGATGAAGTAGGCCCGTGCATATTGAAATCGTAAGTTACTGATGAAATCTAACCCTAGAATAAAATGAATATTATATGGGAGATAAGAAGAAGAAGAAGAAAAGACGAAGTAGAGTAGAGGGAGCGTGCAGGGATGTCAGGCTAGTTAGCTCTTACATAACCTGAGCTGTTCTGAGTGATATCAATGGTCGAGGCAGCGACCGTAACGTAACCCCACATGGTGCAGGCTTGGGTTGGTTTGGGTGGGTGTGGGTGTGGTTGCAGAAGCAGCAGCAGCAGCAGCACCTCCCTAATTGGTCTACCTGAACAGTCATTTTCAGACACCTACACGACCATGATTCGGTGATGTGATACTTTATTCTTTTGCACCAGGGAATGTGCAGAGTTTGAGTTCCGTCTGCTTCTCATTCTCAACTTTGTACATTACCAACATGCCTACTGTCTAACTAATTCTGCTACCGCCTTTCATTTTCCAACAATCCTATATTTTATATATTCCGTAAAAGAAACTAAATCTTTATTCACCTTAACCTCTTTCCTCTCCTAATTACAGTGTATACAGTGATGCTATTTTTATAAGAAAGCGAACAATCGTAAATTTCTTTTTACACTGTGATGAATAGTAGAAATACACGCACGTTGATTTGAAGAAAAGACTCTGAATTTTCCAACTTCCAAGCCCTGAACTACTCATGCGGTATTTGAAGAAAAGATGGTAAAAAAGAAGCAAGTCATAAATTTCAAAAGGTAAGAAAACGACGAGAATAGAATTGAGAGTGATTTGTTTAGAAATGTAGCGAAAAGAAAAGAATAAATGACAGGGGGAGCAGCGTCTTGTCACAGCAGCATGTTACTGTAGGGCATGGGTTGTCTCTGGCAAATGCAGTTTCTTTGAAAGCAGACTAATGTATAGAGAGAGAGAGAGAGAAGATGTGGACAAGAGTTGCAAACCCACGCACACAGACACTAGAGCGGAAGGGGCGTGGTGTAATCATTCTCTACAGTTCAATATGATTCACGTTCCAATTCACGTTGCTCCACCACAAATTTATCTTTTCTTTTATTACTCCCAATCTTCCTGCAAAATAACTATCACTGTTTTAGAATTTACATGAATTGACAGACACCAGGACTGGGAATATAGACTCAAACTTATTTTGATTCTCTGCATCCCTTTCGTCTAACCTGCACCACAACAAAATTATTTAAGGTGGGACCAAACAAAACATTATATATCTTAGGTTTTAATGATGGATAAAAAATGTTATTTCTTTTACTTTTACATATATAAGCTGTGTTTTGTTACGTTCACTCAGTCAACCTTTCTTTTTCTCCAAATCATAAGATATGTAAAATGATCTTATGCTAACACCGATGTTTTCTTTAAAACTCTATTTTGTTTTCTTAAACAAATTATAAAAGGAGAAAAATAAGCATACATATTGACCGTATAAATGTTGTATCTAAGTGTGTACACGTACTCGATAAATATATGTATCCATGTAGAAATACGACGTTGTTTAATTTTGACAAAATATATAAAGGTATCTTTAAAGACAGTTGAATTATTTAAAATATGATTAGAGTTGATTATTTAAGTAATTTTCTTTTAATTTTAAGCAGATACTAGATTTATAATATAATATTTACTTTTATTCTTAAATAACTCTTATAATTAACTCTTATAATTAACAATATTTTATTATTGGCTGCAAATAGAGAGAGAATGATTTGAGAATAATGTGGATTAATAGGTGGTAGTTCGAAAACCATAATGGCCACCTACAAAGAAATGATGCATGTTTGCCACTGCATGCCCTTTCTACAACTCATTTAGGGCTTAAACCCAAAAAGGAAAAAGCACCATCATTTTACAAATTCATACATGTGTATTTTTTTTTGTCACCCAAAGATAAAGGTGTATAGTTTTAAATTCATAAATATTTATTTAACAATATACAAGGGTAGAGAGTAGAGAGTAGAAGATGTAATATATATATATATATATATATATATATATATATATATAACATATACACTTTATGACATCATTCACACGTAAGCCTCACGCTAGCAATAACCTTTTACTTGTAATTTCCCTCCTCTTTCTCTTGCTACTTCTACTAATGCTATATCTTCTTGACCATTACTTTTAACATCTCCACAACATCAATTAAAAAAATGTTAAATAGATTTATTTACAGTGTCAAATGAAAAGAAAAGTAATGCTTTTTAAGTAATTTAAAATTATTATTTTTTATTAATTTTATATATTATTCATTTAAAAATAGAAGGTATGTTAAAACTTTAAAGCTTATTAAAAAATTAACTCAAAAAGTTTTGGCCATTCTCAGTGTTGTTGGTATATATTTATCTTAATTCTTTATTACTGTTAACTTTATGTTTAGTATAACACTCTGATATACAGATAAAAAAATGTGGTTGTTTTACATTTAAAATGTTATTCAAAACCGTTTTTTCTTTTCTAGTACCATCTTTTTGTTATATTACTTATTTTCATAAGAGAAACCTAATTAAAAGTACTTTCGATATATACAGTGATATATGACTTTTAAACTTTCAGTCATTATCATTTCGCTAAAAAAAGTCAATTGAAAGAAGATTTCAAGGCCTTTGGTTTACTTTTATTATTTGTATTTTTATAAAAATGATTAGTATAAAATTAAAGGTTTACACCAACATATGATATATATACTATACTTACAATAAAAATTGAATATATACTTGTTACAAATTTATTGCAAATAAAAATATCTTTCTTTTAATTTTTATGCGATTTTGATGGGTAAACATTTTCAGTTTTGTTTAAAGCCTTTTACAGTATAATTGGTGTTGTCTATTTTACAAAATCATTTTAAATATTTTTCTACATTTTTTAATATTTTACCTTCTTATATTATCTCCCTCACCTACTATAAAAGAGTCCCGAGACAATCATTATTTCCAAATATTTTTTTTATACCAAAATAAACATATTAATAAAACTTTGTTAAGCTCAAACTTCCCTTCTATATGAACTTTAAATTTGTGAGTATAAGATACATTAGTTTTGATCTATTATTATTTTTATTTTTTTATTGACTTTATTGGATTTTAAGTTGATCGAGCTGTATGTTGTACATGTGTGTTAAAAAGAAGGGAAACCATTTGCAAAGGTGTTCTTGATATTTAAGTGAGGAAGTGAGCATATAAATTAATACAAAAATATACTTAACAATGCGCAAGAAAAATATTAAACTTTTTATAGAGTAGTACAAATATTTATTCATAATTTATAAGACATTTCATTCTACTAAATGAAGAATTTTCTTAATTCTAAAAAGAGTATTATATCTCGATCATTAACATATTGACTCAATCATATTGGTATGCTCGTGGTACATAAATCTTTGGAAGCCTACAAATAATATATTTAATGTGAGGGAATAAGTTAAATATACATTTATTTACATTATATTTATTATGGGAAAAATTATTTACACAGTCAACCATTTTCAAGAACAATCTTATCATATTTTTTTATTATTTCACAAAATCAAATCGTCAAAGGTTTAAATCGACTTTTTATTTATTCATTTTTTTCCTCTTATTTATTTATATTCTTTGTTGTATCTTATTTACTCATCTTATTCATTATCTCTATTTTCCTTTAGTTATTATCGTTTTTATTATTTCTTCACTACATCCTTAAGTCAATGTTATATTTAAGTCAATGTTATATTTGTCCAAGATATTCTATCACTATCTCTATTCTTTTTTATTTAAGTCATATCTTTTTCTTTCTTAATTGATTCTTCCCAACACATAATTCCCCTTTCTTTTAGGGAGGTGCCTTCAATCAAAGGTTACTCCTCCAATTTCAAGAGAACAAAAAATGTTCAATTCTTTGTTGTTGCTCAAACAATTCACATTTCAATTGTGAATGTTGTTCTAACATCTCAAAAACAAAAAGTTGGTAAAACAAAAAAGGTATCTAAGGCTTAAAAGCACAATTTAAGGGCCCCAAATAAGGTGAAACACAAATATATGTTTCATCCTATTATTCGTTTCAAGTATTACTAGGTACTCAATGAAGTTCATCATTATAGGTTTAAGTTTACTTTAGTCTCTTTGATAAAAAAATTTTGCCAATCATTTGATATATGTGAGTTGACTTTTGCCAATTTGAAAATTTTTTAGTTGTATTCTCTGTCTGTATAAAGTCAGTCATTAGTAAAAACAATTTTATTTTTATTAAAAGCTTTTCAAATATTTTTTACAACTAAAATGCTCAACTAACATCTTTCTACATTTTTATTAATTGAATTATGGTTTCAACATTTACTGAATTTTAGTAAATGAATATCGGTAGGTAGGCTATTTTTTTTGTAAGTAATCAATCTTTCAAAATTTTCAAAATTCGATTTTTTTTAGTTAAATATAGTATAGATGACACCACCAAATCTTTGTTCTACTATTCAAATAATATTCTTCGTTTTTTTTTTTCACTTTATTGGACTACTCTTGTCAAGTTTAAGTTACAAGTTTAAGGATACTTGTCAATATGATAGGGATAAATCATCTTACAAATTACAAATAGTTACCCGAATATTACTTTGTAAAATATTTAGTATTTCTTTTATTCACCTCTAAGCATCAAAAAATATTTATAATAGTTATTATTTATTCTCTTCAAGATGACTCGTTTAG
The DNA here is from genome assembly GCA_963425845.1 of Sphenostylis stenocarpa. Taxonomy (NCBI): domain Eukaryota; kingdom Viridiplantae; phylum Streptophyta; class Magnoliopsida; order Fabales; family Fabaceae; genus Sphenostylis; species Sphenostylis stenocarpa. The sequence continues at coordinate 17,003,043 of OY731406.1, forward strand.
GTTCACTACTATTTGTAAGTCTTCTATTGGGAGATTAAGTTATAATATATACTCATAAGTCACATCTCAATTAAGAGTTGAGACCTAACTAGGATAGTTTATATATTAACTCATTGAAATGTCTTTTAAAGATAAAAGAGTGATGAACTAAATTTAAAAAAAAAAAACACTACTTTCAATATAAGAATTACTCTTAATTATATTATTATAACAAACATGGAAACACTTAAAATATAAAAAGTGAAAGGTATTATAATAATAATAATAATAATAATAATAATAATAATAATTATTATTATTATTATTATTATTATTATTATTATTATTATTATTATTATTATTACTTTATGTGACAATTAATATTAATAAAGGATAAAACTATACATTTTGCTTGTTAGTATTAATGCATATTAAATTGCAAAGCTATATATTTTTTTATAATTGATATTTGTGCGTTTGCTTGTTGTTTAGGTAGAAAAAAATAGAAAAGGAAATACATTGTGATAACTAATATTTACTATTAAAGCACATTTTCATATAAATTTTTTTAATAGTTACATTCTTTTTATTATAAGTTCAAATTTATCTTTTGTATATATATGATCAAGGACTAAACCCAAAAAAGTTAGGAACTAGATAAAAATATTAAAATTTATCTTTTTTTTCTTAGGGTTTATTTTTGATTAGGGTAGAGGTGTCAAAATAGATTTAATTTGGTAGGTCATCTCCATAGGCCCAAAAAATAGATTGGGTTAGATAAGAAAAATTATAACCTAAATTGAATTAAACATAGGTTGACATGACCTATTTAGGTCATAATTTATATGATTTATGTTAAGCTAGTCCGTAAATTTATGTACGACTCTGTTTTATAAAATAAGAATTATTTATTAAATAAAAAGTAAAATATATATATATATATATATATAATATATATATATATTATATATATATTATAAATTAATTTGACATTTTATTTTCTTATTCTAAAACTAAATATCATATTAAATATTTAATAACTACTTATTTCAAGTTCAATAATTAAGATTAATTATATTTTAGATTAATAAATTACTGAAAAATAAATAATAATAATAATAATGAAGAGTTAGTTTTTAATTTTTATTTTAAGATTAAATAAATTTATTCTTTTATAATTTATATATTAAATAATTATACTTTAACTTAAAATTATTTTTATTAATATAATTTAATTTAAAAATACATTTTTATTTTATTTAAATATTTTTTAATTAATTGATTTGATATAAATATATTAATTTTTTAATTCAATTATACTAAAATTCATCGATTAACTAGTTAGTCTAACATAAAAATAAGCTAAAAATATTAACTCACTATAGTGAAATTCAACCATCAAATTCTTTTACTTATCCGAAAACAAAGTAATATTAAACTGAACCATCCGATAATTCTGTATTAGGAGATATATGTCCTAGTGAAACAAGATATGGTGTGTCCAATCTTGTAGAACAGCAGTTTGTCACGGATAAACTTTGTAATATTTGAAACTTGAACTGTTAAAACTACCATAAAATATATTCCAACAACGAAAACAATAAGGATAACGACGATCAACATGATCCTCAGATAATTACATATTTCTTAGCTTCAAGTTTAAAAGGCAAAAGAGGGTAATATCCAAAGTACATACAATCTTTTTGTTTCGAGTCCAATAAGGAAAAGATTAGTATCTAAACTTGTATTCAAATGTTAAACCTTCGAAAGTACAATATAAAGTGATTTTCCTTATTTTATAGATAAATGATAAAAAAATATTAGTCATATAAACTTAAAAAAAAAAAGACTTTTTAAGTAATTAATACAATGTACTTTTAAAAAAAATTATAACATTCTCTCACACTTTATAATTTTTTTAATTAATTAATTTTATCTTTTATTTAATATTTTTAATTTTACGAGTCCACGAGCAATTTTTTCTAACGGTTATGATCCATGTAATTTACTTTCGTATCGTGAATTACAATGTGAATTGGTGATGTAACATTCACTTTGATAGTGCGTGAATTGCCACATGGTAAAAAACAAAAAATGTATGACGGGACAAATATATAATTTTTGTTTTGCTATATGTTTTCAATTCCTTACTTGTTTAGTACGGTCATTAACGTCATATTAGTTGCGAAAGATGAAACATATGGTCTATAAAAAAAATGCGTAATTATTCTGTCAAATTCTTCATTGATATGAATATGATACTTGTGTTCTATCAATATAATTATAACATCAACTTGACAACATCTAAAAATTGTCATTAATATGTATGATATTTTTTATATAGATTATTTTTATAATTGATTCAGTTTAAATAAATTTTATTTATTATTTTTCATTCTTAACATAATTAACAGTCGTAAAAAATTTTACATATTTTTTTCAATTCAACCTCACTTTCATTTTCCTATATTTCTATTACACTAAATCAAACAAATTTAAATTATTCTCCCATTCTTATTATAATACCATAACAAAGAAGAAGATGAAGGGAAGTGTGTTGGGACAACAAAAAGGAATTAAAACAATATAAACTTCAAGAAAAAAGTTATGTAAAGTTTGGCAAAGAAGAAAAGCATCTCGTGGAGAAGGAATGAAGATGAAGACGACTAAGAGTCACAATGAACAACAAAGGTAAGAAGAAGAGACAACAACATCAGAAACACATAAAATAAACTAACTGAGAGTAAACAAAAATTATCCTAAAATATTTATTACATTAATTAACATAATAACAGATATATTATCATAATTATAATAAAAATCATATAACAAATTACTTTAAAATTTTCATATACTACAAATACTTAATATATTATTACATTTACAGTATTTTTTAAAATTATCATATTATCTATTAACTATTATAATAAATTATTATAATATTTGTTTCTTCCACTATATACAAAATTTAAAAATACAAAATACATTTTTTTTAGTTGGAACTATAAGAAGAATTAAAAATATATTAACAAAGATAAAATATTATTTAGTCCATAAAATATAATGTTTTACCGTACTAATTTCTTAAAACTAAAACTGTATCCTTATCATAGTCTCATTCTAAGAAGCTCCAGATTTCATCACCTAGTCAGTTACAAAGTGTTAGAAAGATAAGATAATTTTTAGTCTATTTTATCACAAAGACACTAACTACATTCATTATTGACTTCACTCTCGGAGTATCTTTCACTACTAGAATATTGACTTCACTGTCGGAGTATCTTTCACTACTAGAAAAATGTCAAATAGTAACTAAAATCGATGAATCGAAAAATTTAATTACTTGTTAGTGATTGAATTAGTAACCAAATTATTAATTTTAGTTTAATAACTGAAATTGTAACCAAATTTTCGATATGTTACTATTTCAATCATTTTATTATTTAATTTTATTTTTTTAATTAATCTAATTTTAACTTATGTAACTATTTTTCGAATTTTTTATCTCTTCATGTTATCTCTTGCTCCGAAATATTTATCTTCTTTGCGTTAAGAGTTGATTATTATTTTGGTCATTATTTTAATTAGTGACCAATTTTGATTATTTAGTGACAAAAAATTATTTATTATTTGATGTTTTTGTTGTAATGTTTAAGGATATCTTATTTTTCATTTCCCAAAAAAATAATACTAAAAGCCGAAATTGAAGACGGCAAGACACACACTTCACGTAGAATGCAAATTGATGTTGAACCCAATAAAAACAAAAACAAAAGACAAATATTCAAGAAGATCACCCTTCACAAAAGAAGCCGGTGTTCACCCAGTAAAAACAAAAACAAAATAAAAAAAGGTGTGCCGTGATACATCAAATAAATCTTCAAATTTAAGTATTCTGTGTCACTCCAAAAATAAAATTATGATTGAAGTTAAAATTTAAAATATAATTATTTAAATTTCTTACTTTAAAAACAATAGTAGGACAAGTTTAAAAAATTGCATTCACTCCAATGTTGTTTTATCCCGAAAACAGAGATGAATAAGAAAAGACAAATTAAAGGTTCCTGGTCGGTGCGTAAATCCGGTCCGGTGGACACGATTGATTGTTTTTTCATCCATTCTTTGCTAACCAGTAATTACCCAATTACTATTCAGTGGTGCATTTTGGTGTGATATCACAACTGACGAAAGGGTGACCCGTTTCAACAGCTACCTTCTTTCCGTTTCACGTTATCTTTTTTCTTTTTTAAAACTTTTCTTTATTAACATATGCTCCAGTGCCTCACTAAAAAAAACTTAACATGTTAAAATAAATTAATAATCATTTTTTCATGGATTGCATCAATCATATAATCTTTCACTGTTACTGAAGAGCTACTTTTTTACTTCATTCATTAATTTCTACAAATGAAGTTCATCATTTAATAATGCTTAGTTAAGCAAGTAGATGAAGTACAAAAAGAACACATAATTATTGAATTATGGGTAAATTTTCAACCGGTTAGAGAAAACTATGCTTTCAATTGCCACATTGGACCACTAATGTTTAGGCATAGAAAACGTGAAGTTAATAATGAATGTTACTCAATTAATTGAAGAGATGATAGCAATATTATAAGGTTGGTCTGGAGGAATTTGAGGGAAAAGGTAGGTGGATGTGGGTTAGTTCGAGTTTTAGAAAGTTAAATAACAAAAGGCACATAAGAAAGGCAATTGGCTTTTTTGCTGCAAAAAAAGTCAAATAGGGGCCTCTTTCACCCATCATAATGATATCTTCCCCGGTTGATGCAGAGTGTGTGTGATAGATTTGCACCCAAGATTCATCATCATTGTCCTCTGATATTTCTTTTATAATATATGGTGCCCCTAAAGAGATCATGTGTATGATGAAAGATAAAAACACAACCCTTCTCTTTTTTTACTTTCTTTTGAGGGAATCAATGGTGAATTGGCAAATCATAATTTTCACTCACACTTGATTATGTATCTCTCCTTCTATTATTGTGCACTCAACAGGTTTCGCTTTTGCCCATATTATAATTATTATCTACAGTGATGGGGTTATTGTTGCATGAAAGCTTCATGGTTTTGGGAAAATAATCACATCCTTGGGGGTCTATACTTGTAATGAAAAGGAGTCGAGTAAAAAGAGAGTTCATATCAGAAATCAGGGTGTAAAAAAACTTAAGCTTGATATATATATATATATATATTTTTTTTTCTTCCATTTGTCTTGTATTGTTGACTTCTACGCCACAGTGAAGTTCCACTAAACACGAAGGACATGGAATTTGCAAGCTTTATAGGACAAACAGTACCATTATCATTTGAAGCAAACCGCAAGGTCAGGTCGAATTGTTACTATAGTCTCGCCTTTTACATATTCTCCCACTTTCTTTTTTCAACATTCTGTCCTACCCACCTTTATATATTATTTTGTTGTTTTCCTTTTTCAATTTAACTAGTTAATGAATTTTCACACGAGATGTGAAAGAAAGAATTGTTTTGGAAATTGACATATATCCTTTGAAGAAATTAAAGTAAAAAGAGCCAAAAAGAAAAGGGAAAGTTGGTTGAGCTACGATGTTATAAGATACACTTCCAGATGGTGTAACCTCGTCGCCAAACTTTGAGAGAAACCCTCTTTCTTCTGTAAAGGGAACTAACCACTTTTGTCTTCTGATACTATTCTTATCATGATCTTCTCTGAGTTTTGGTAAAGGGAGATAGCTAGAGAGAAGAGATTGTGTTGGATCACAAAGGGTGGAGAAGGGAAACGAGAAAGAAAGATAAGATAGCAAGGAAATGATGTCAACAACGTCTCAAACTAGTGTTAACCATAGCTTGTTTGACGAGCAAGATCAGATCCCTACCCAGATGGGGTTCACTAATCCTTTTCCACCAAACCAGGCCTTTCCTCCTTTGGGTTGCCATCAATCTTTGAAATCCATCAGTGCAATAGTTCCTTCACTTTCATCTGAACCTGCTTCTTCTGCAGCGAATTTTGCTGAAACCCTATTTTCAACCGCTGTTCAAAGACCACGAGAAGATCTCACTTCAAGTTTGGTAGGCGGAGGAGGAGAACACCTTTCCTTGAACAGATCGAGAGTAAATCCGTGGTGAGAAAATTAACTGTACTTAAATTTTCACATCTCATCGTGCATGTTAGCCATTTTGTTTTTTATAACTGACTGTATATATAACCCCTCACTTATGTTTTCTTTCTTGTTTTTCTCTCTCTCTAACAAGACTTGTTTTCATTTTCAACAACCACGGAGAGCATTCAAATATTTTTTGTATTTACTAATCTTTATAAAAAGATTTATAATGAAAAGATAGGTAGGTCTCATTTATGGTTTGCGATGTTCTTTTAGCTTTGCACAACTTTGGGTTCTTGTAAGTATCTATTTCGTTCTGTATTTGGACTCACCTTGTGCTTAAATCTAAGACTTTTTTTGTTCTCAATGATATTATTTTGCTTATAAAAAAAGGTCTCATGAATGGTTGCATATCATCCATGAATTTAGGGCATGGGAAGAAGTAACCAATTGCTTGATGAGTAAAAGAATGGGAGGAGATGATAATCATCATCTAGGGGTTTCTGCCATGAAGATGAAGAAAATAAAGGCAAGGAGAAAGGTGAGGGAGCCAAGGTTTTGCTTCAAGACTATGAGCGATGTGGATGTGTTGGATGATGGCTACAAGTGGAGGAAGTACGGACAGAAAGTGGTAAAGAACACACAGCACCCAAGGTATACTCCCCAATTCAAATTTTTCTTTCTTTTTTGTCTTTTTTAGTGATTCTGCATATACATCAACAAAAAGTAAATATATAAAGCATATTTGTATAAATCCGATATCTTCTCTCTCTTCAACCTCTCGACCCCTCTCATTATTGTTTCATACTTTTTTCAGAATTGAATATTTGATTCACTAAACTGGTTTAGTGAAGGTTTAATTTGGGTTAGTAATGCGGACATGATTGTAATCGCTAATCATATTAAAGCTAGATAGATATCACTTTATGCCTTGTGGGGGAAAAAATGCCAGCGTTTATTTTTTATTAAGTAAAGGAGAGGATGTAAAACTGCCAATGTCAAAGAACTAAATAACTCAGATGTTATAGTTATGGTATATGTACAAGGACAAAAACACAGCTATTTTTTTCCCTTTACGCCATTGCTACTCCAGGTCTGTGCTAAGATTTCCCCCCGAAGAAATCTCTTTATAGGATTTCATGTCTTGAGGAATGTTTCAATGTTTACACACATAAAATATACAAATAGAAACGATTTTTGTGCCTTTTATTGTAAAAAAATAAATATTAATGTCTGTTTTCTGATTTTATCATCAATATTTGCTCAACAATGGTTTCACTGTCAATTATGTAGACAATTAATTATTCGATGGGGTAATTAACAAAGGGATACCACAAAGTTTTGTGACACTTAGTCATACTGTGGTTATCATTTTTAATCATGCTGTTTGAAACTACAACTGGGAAGTTGAAAATTTTGTCAATTGACGTAGACAAAAACATCTGTCTTATAATAGTGCTGTTTTCTGAGAACTATTTCTATAACTTCCGAAGTATCATGTATTTCAAAAGATGAATCTGAAAATATATGAACGCATCGATACAGCTAGCTAGACAATTGTGAGGGCTTCTGGGACCTTATGGTGATGTTAAGTTTTATGTTACATTACATATATACAGAAACATGTCAGATTACATTACATTTTATATATATATATATATATATATATATATATATATATATATATATATATATATATATATATATATATATATTAGCAGAAACTAGATCTTGTAAGTGGAAGTGTTAGCAGTTAAGACTTGAAGAAACTGAATAATACTATAGGTATGTATAATCAAGACCTAATAAAATAGAATTGTCTAATGTGAATTGAATAAAATTATAAAACAGTTGAAGTTTTCCTAACTCATCTAATAATCAATCAATTATAAACCAACTCTTCAAAGTAGCATCATTTCAAAGATTCTATTATAGCCTCTAACATATTTATGTAAAAGACATAAATTTATTTATAATGCAACATGTTGCAGAATATACTTCTTTTTCGCTGGAGGGACAGACAGAGGTAGACCCAGAAAGCTAGGTTTGAGACAGGTTAACGGGGCTGTGTAATTGTGGGGTCAGAACTAGAAAAATTTACAAAATGCTGAACGCGATATCTTTTACACAAAGACTATAAGACTTTTGAAAAGTGAGTAAATCTTATCTATTCGGGGGGTTATAATACATAGATAAACAAGGTAAAAAAAACTAGTTTGTAGTTAAACATTGTCTAAAAGTTAAATATAATGATGTTTAACTCTGTCAAAGTTATGAGAATCCTGGACCCAGAAGTAGAGTTTTGTGATGATGTGTTTTGGGTACACTGCATGCAGAAGCTACTACCGTTGCACCCAAGATAACTGTCGAGTGAAGAAACGCGTGGAGCGGTTGGCGGAGGATCCAAGGATGGTGATAACCACGTATGAAGGGAGACATGTGCACTCGCCATCAAATGAACTTGAAGACTCACAATCTACTTCTGAACTTAGTAACTTCTTGTGGTAGAACACAGTAATGTTCACATGTATATTTTTATGGTAGCTAGAGACTAGAGACGGAATAAGTAGAGAGTAATGAGTAAAAATTGACAGTGTATCTAGGAAATGGTGCATGCATGCTTTGATTCATTGTCAATTTTCACTCGTTTCCATCCCTTTTCACCCTTTCTAAAAGCACAACATTTGAGGCTGTGTTCAAGTTTTACATGCGTCTACATCATTTCAGAAGTGTACTTAACAGTCTTGGTGCTGTTTCTTAACAACTCAACACCAAACCAGTGATATTCGTAAGTTGCAAACTGGGATTAAGCTTTTGATCTTTTTTTTTTTTACCGTAAATAGTACCAAAATATTTTCTTATACATACTATTTTGGTTTGTTGTTTAGGTTATCAAACAATTATTTTTGTTGAAATAAAAATAAACTGCACCTCGAAATATGCTATTTAAGTTTCTTAAAAGATAATTATATACACTTTCTAATTTAAAATATCTAAATAATATTTATAATTTTCCTTTATATATTTTTTCTTATACTTCAATTTAATTACTTACTGTTATGAGGACTTGTTCTGTGACTGAGGTATTTTAGGGTTCAAAGGTGGAGGAGAAAAAAACACAGGAAAGAAACTAAATTGCTAAGGTATCCTAATTAATGTGAGTTCCCTAAATTAATTAGATAGTGAAGTAAAAAGCATTTAGGGGTTTGATTATTAAGGTGGGTTTACCTTCACTATAAAATGTTTGTTTGGCTAATACCAATTTAAATGTAATTTTTTAATTGTAAGATTTACATTATAAAACAATTCTTAAATAAGTGTATAAAGCATATATTCAATAATTAAATCAACATAAGGAGTTGGATATAAAATCAATTATAATAAATAAAAGACAAGTTTCATCCTACCTTAATCACTATTTTAAAAATTGGATCCATTTCAAGAATTAAAAATTACTTCAAAATAATCAAATTTTAATTACATCAAAATAAAATCAATAAAATCGGAATAAATTTAATAAAATAAAAAAATCACTGATTTTTAAGTTGTAAAAAATAAAATTATTTTTTTAATATAATTTTTTTATAAAAAATATAATATATTTAAATTTTATTATATTTTATATTAATTACATTAACTTTAAATAATAATTATTTTATTATATTTTTATTTTATTAATTATTCAGATTATATTTTTTAAAATATTTTATATTTATAATTTTTATTATAATTAAGAAATTTTTTGTAACAAAATATTGTTATTGATAAATTTATTATATATTTTTTATAAAATATTATTTTATTAAATTCAATTAAATCCAAATTAAATATTTAAATCTTAAATTAATATTTTTACTGATTGAATAACTAATTCAATTTTAAAAATGTTGACCTTAGATAAAGAAACTCATGAAAATAGAGAGTCAATAAATACAATATATAGAAAGAGAGAAAAAAAAGTGGTGAATTTTAAAAAATTGATTTTTTTTTTCATTATTTTGCAGCTTTTGGTGTCTTTTAAGTTTGTCAAAGAAATCCTCCCCCCAAATCTGTAATTTCCTGCTTTCTATTTTGGGGCTCTTTTACTTAACAGGTTAAAAAAAAAACTATTTTTATTTTATGGAGTCGAATTTGAAAAAAAATACAAAAATGGGTCTTAAATTTGAAAAAAATTATAAAATTGGATCTTCAATTTGAAAAAAATTACAAAAATGGATCTGTTTGAAAGCACAGTTTCAACGTCTCTCAAAGCTAAAATCTATTGTATAAGATTTTAGTTGTAACTATTTTTTTATTTTTGAAATTATGATAGATACCATAAGTTTCAATTTTTTTTTTCTTAAAATCGTGCTACTTATATGTATATATAAGTTTTCCTCTCCAAGTGAGATTAATTTGACCTTTTAACAAATTTTGTCAATATATTTTTAAAAAAATTTAAATCTTACATTCTTTTCTTATATGTCTATTTAATAGTTTATACATCTTTATACTTTCAATGGTTACAAAAATGTTAGTTTATTGAAAATATATCAAAATAAAATAAAATGCAGTCCCTATAAACTTAGCTAAATATTAATTTTTTTTTTAATGTTCCACTTCCTCCATAAGAAGGAGTTTCTATTGTGGTACATGATTTCAAAAAAAAAAAAACTACAATTAAAATAAAAAACATTATTTCTTTACCTAAAATTTTATATCCAATTAATCTATTTTTATACTTTCTTTTCGAATTTGACCATGTTATGTAAAATTGTTTTTTTTTTAACCCTGTTACATATATAAAAAAAAAAGACCTATTTTAGAGTTTCCATATCATTAAAACACACCCAGGCCCATTATTTTCGCTTTTTTATTATTTTAAACATATTATAGTAGTTACTACAATTTTTCTTAGATGGAGTTTTCATTGTGCAACGAATTGGAGTGAGCATAACTTTAATATATAAAAAATTAAAATTAAAATGAAAACTGTGGTACATAACATAAAAAAAAAAAAAAAAACTACAACTAAAATCAAAAGCATTATTTCTTTACTTAAATTGTGTATCCCATTCAACCCATTTTCAATTTTTTTTTCGAATCCGACTCTATCACGTAAAATTGGATTTCTTTTAACCCTATTATGCAAAAAAAAAACCTTTTAAAGTTTCCACATCATTAAAACACACCCAGGCCCGTTATTTCCGTTTTTTTTTTTAAAGGTGTTGAATCTCTGGTCTGGTTTTCAATTTCAAAATGTGTCACGTAACATTGAAAATCACCACATGATTCAAACAAAGATTTCGATGTGATACCAAAAAAAAAAAATCTTCTTTAATTTAATCTTTTGAAATAATCTCGTTTTAATAATTTTTTTCATTAATTTAGTTAATCAGCCTGACTTATGCAAAGTTTATTTAATTTCCTTGCTATTTTGAGTTCTAAATCATGAAGGTTAAAACTTTTGTGTGGATATTAATTCTTTTTATTACATGGGCTCTGGTATCAAAACTAAGCAATTGCGGATTAAGAGGCAAAAAGTATAGATAAGGAGACAATAGCAGAATTATGAGTTCAATTGGATCTACTATTCCCACCCAAATTTTGCTATTTTTACCCCCTAGGTTGTTTTATCTTTTAATAAAGTACTTTAACAGAAATTCTCATACTTTATTTATTCATCTATTCCATATTTATTTAAAAAATAATATTACCTTTAATATAAATAGGTTTCAATTTACTCTTCTAAAAACTTTTCGAAATGATCTTTCCATAAATATTTTGGATTGATATTTCTGGAAATATTCTAAAATCAGTTTTTGAAAAGGTCAATTCGTAATATTTTCAAAAATTTCTTCCCGAAAATCTTTTGAAAAAAAAAATGAATCAATCATAGTGAAAAATTATTTGTGAATTTAGCTTTATTGAATTAATCTTTTTAAAATGATAAAACTATATTACAAATTTTTTGTAATATAAAATTTTAAAAAATCATATATTTCTGGATCCATTTATCCAATCTTTTCTGGATTTTTTTAATTCGAAATACTCTAAAATATATTTTTAGATCTGTCGCTCTATAAAACTAACAAAAGTATTATTTTCTTTTTAAGTAATATAGGGGTGCAGGAAGAATGTGTCCGATTTTATTCTTTGGTGGAGTGATGGTGGCCCAATGGACTTCATATTTTGGTCTTTCGGGCTTCGATGGTTTTAATAGCATGAGGGCCCTTTCATTTTGTACCATACTCTTTTTAGGCTAACAGGTCTTATTTTTTAAGTTGACACACAAAAACAAAATCTCATTTAATTTCATAAATGATTTATAAATTAATTTAAAATTTCAATTTCTGAAAATTTAATCGAAAATTGTTTTAAAATATTTTTCAAATAAATTACTTAAAATTAATATGTAAATTACTTTTGAAATTAAATTTCTAAAAGGAATTTCAAATTACTTTCAAATTTTAAACGATTCTAATTCATAACTAAAATAAATTATTCATCATATAGTGCATCATTTGGTGTGAATTGTTTGAACTAAACAAAATCTCAATTTGTTATCATATAGCCTATTTTCTCTTCCAATTAGATGAATTGTTTTAATTTATATTTTCAAAACAAACTAATAGAAAAAAATAGTATTTCTTATAATGAAATTAATTGTGATAAATTATCCAAATTAAAGTTATGAAAATTAAATTTATGTATAAACTAATCGACTCAAATTCAAAATTTAAACGAGTTTTTTATTATAAATTTGTCAAATCAAATTGGGCCTTGATAAACTGCTGACCCACCGGAAGAGGAAATATGTATACAAGACCATTTGTTATTTGTACACCCTTTTCTCTATTCGCACATTCCAATTTTCTTTTATAAAAATACCCAGAAAAACTCCATTTTGTTGTATGAGTACACAGTAGAACTAAATTATATTTTGCATACAAAATAACGTAAAGAAGCTTTTTTCTTTAATGTTATTTTTTTCTGTAAAAAGATTAATACAATAAAAATATATTTTTCTGTATTGATTTATTTGAAAAAAAAAACAACTTTCATTATTTATTATAGATTGACACCCCTTTATTAATAAAATACACTATGAATTTTTTTCTAAGTTATGTTTTATTGTTAATCGAAATAGTTACGATACAAAATATCCTTTTTCCCAAAAATAAGTTATCATTTTTAATAGTAATCGAAATAATAGTAATAACTGACATTTTTAAAAGAAATTAAATCAGGTATCATACAAATTATCTTGTTAAAAATATATCATGATTAATTAGGTTATTATTATTATTTAATCTAAAGTGAAATTGTAAAGAAGTATATAAGATTTGAATATTGATTACGAAAGTGATGAGCGATGGTCACATGTGTGATTCATCAGAACCGAGAGAATCGGAAGGAACGGAGCACGACCAGGTCCGTGCTTGGAATCTGAGTTTGTTTTTCTTTTGCCAATATTTATTTTTATATTTTAAAAATACCAACTTACGAAAAAGTTTAATAACGCTTTGAATATTGGTTTTGAAAGCTTTGAAAGTAACGCGGCGCATAAAACGAGCAAACAAAAAGAAAAGAAAAGAAATTTGGCAGCTGTGAACAAATATTTTAAAAAAATAAAAAATGGTCGATAATGGTAAGGGTCGTAGAAGGTGATGGTTTATTAATTATTTATTTATTTATTTATTTATATATTTATCCAGATGGAAAGTGGGGTCCACAGAGAGCGCACGTGAGAAAGAGATAATGGATGAAGTGGGAAAAGGATTACAATAATTTGGTGGGCCCCACTTGTCCCCATTCGCTCCCACTTTTCTGTCTCTTACACGCACCTTCTTACTTCAGGTCCCACGTGTACACTACAATCTCTATCATTTTTTATTCATCTATAAAATTTTAAAACAGCTTTAGTAAATACATTTATCAAAGATAATTGTGACTAATCTCTTAATTAAAAACATTTATTAACAATTACAAATATAATAGTGCTTTTAATCTCTTAATTTATCAAATAGCTTATTTTAGTTGTTTTAATTCAAGTGCTTAAATCCATTGAAGATTGAATATATATATATATATGAGTTAGGGAATCTTCTTAGGAGTTGAGGGACCAGTGATCCATGAAGTTTTGTAACTACTATGTAATTTTTTATTTTGACCTCTTAAATTTAATGAACATTTAATATATTTACTTATATATTTACAATTTTATTTTTCCAATTACTTCTCAGTTTGTAATTCTCATATAATTTATGATTTTATCACTTTCAAACTTAATGATCATTTAATATATTTAAGTATATATTTACAATTTTATTCTTTCACCCTTTCATCTTTTTATTTCCTTTCATATTTATTTATTATTTATTAATAATATATTATTTGACCTCTTCAAGACCAATGATCAAGATCCAGTCACTTATATATACTCGTATTTGTTAATTGTAAATAAAAATAAATAATTATTAACGTATATTTTTAATGTTATTTTCGATATTATAACTTATCACATTATACTAAATAATTTTATCCTTTTGCAAAGTTGTGTTGTTTTATTTATTATTTTTATTTTGGTGACTGAAATAATATATTTTTATTGATGTAATATTTGTTCTTTGTATGTCATTTATAAATTTGTGTAATGTAATTATACTTGTATGATTAATTGCTTTAAACATTTTTTTAATTAATATTAAAATCTATATAAATAAAAAAATTATATCAGTGATTGAAACATATATTATTATTATTATTTTTATTATTATTCATGTGGTAATTTTAATAAAATAAAATATATTAATCATTTTCAAAATATTTATTAAAAATATTATTTTAATTTTTTAAAAATATAACTTTATGTCGATCTATTTCATTGTACTAACTGAGCAGATATTTTAATAAATTTATCATACCTAACAAATAAAATGTAAAAAATAAAAATAAAATTATTTTTATAAATTTTTATTATACATTTAGTTTTATTTTTTTCTTTGTTATAGTCCTATGGCTTAGTTAAATATATAATAAGAGAAATTAGAGGACTTTGAAGAAAGTTTCTCTTATGTTATATTATAAATAATAAGATATATTCTTAATTATTAGTTTAAAATAGGTATTAATATGTCTTTTAATGAAAATCATTTAGAATTTGTTATCATATGTGATGTGATGACATTTTTAAAATTATAATTAATGATATGATGAAGGTTATTTAATAATTGTCATCGCATCTTATATATCTTATTCTTGTTCACTCTTCTCTCTCGTTTTTCCTACGCATATCATTCTCCCTCCTTTGTTTAAATCGTGTTACACCTTCCTCAACCTCTTGTATTCCTATGATTTTATCCCTATGACACCACTTTTCTCCCTCTCTTGTGGCCTCCCTTATTAAGTCTTTTGAGGGGGATTTACTGGGAATAATAACATTAATGAGACATGAGTCCAATCCATATAAGAGATTGACACCACTCTTAACCTAAAACCTTAAAGTATTAGGTTATGGATCATACTTTCTTATATGTTGTTCAACTTTCTCATTCTTACCCAATGTGAGACTTAGAATCACACTTGTATTTCCTAACAATCTCATCCTCAAGTGTGAATTCCTCCACATACATCCCCTCGAACACACTAATGATCTTTTCATATACTGTCGTTCACTCTAATGAGACATGCTTACCTGACTCACTCTATCAGGAAGACTTTCGATACAAAGATCACTCTAACTCACTCATGCCTTCCCTTTCTCTAGTGGTGGCATTCCCTCTCCCCGCGGTGGTAATCCATCTCTCGTAGTGTCAATGTTGCACCCTCTCTATTACTAGTGGTGGTAGTCTTCGTGGTGGTTGGTAAAGTGTGGTGGTCTGCATGTGTGAGTTTGCATGGTGGGCCTATGGTGGGTTTGTGGTGGGTTTATTGTTTTGTGAAGTTAATTTTGTGGAGTCCATTCTTTCCTCTTGTGGTTGGTGTAATGCCTGTGAAACTTACTTTCACCTCCCTTCTTTCTCTCCTATAAGAGCTCATTCTTTATCTCTAATAAGTAATTATTTTGACTTCCTATGATTAAGATTGTATGAATTGATTGTTTGCATTGTGATGATCAACATTGATATTTGACTTTTTTTTTTAATGAATGTGTTGAGTCCAACAATGTCTGGTCCTAAAAATATGCATTGTTAATTAAATTATACAATTGTGTATGCATTACAAAATCTAGAAATTGACATAAGTTGGACTACTTATGCCTACAAAATTGATGAGTATGAGAAATGAGTGAAATAATTTTTACTATTTGCACGATATAACACTTCGATTAGTTCTACTGATAGAAGATTTAGGTGTCCATGTGTTAATTGTCTTAATGAAAATTATTAAATGATAAAGAAATTAGGAATGATTTTTTATGTGACATTCTTAAAAATTATACAACTTAGACATGACATGGTAAATTATTAGATTGGTCAATCGAAAATAAATTTGATGATTTAGTTGAGTCAACCATGGATGATTGACTGGAGAACATAATTTGTGATGTTGGAGTAAAATATTTTGTTTAATCACATGTGTATGAAGATATATGTAGCGACACAAAGACTCCCCTTTATCCTAGTTCAACAAACTTCTTACTGATGTCAACAATGTTAAGATTGGTAAATTTGAAGGCAATGAATGTGTGGACTGATAAAAGTTTCACAAGTTTTACTGAATTACTTCAGCTGTTGAAGGATATGGTTCTAGAAGAAAATATTTTGTCCAATCGTAATTGTAAGGTGAAAAACATACTTTGTCCAATGGGTATTGAATATAAAAAGATGTATGCATGTCCTAATGATTGTATTTTATAGAGAAATGAGGTTGAAGAGCTAAAAAAGTGTATAATTTGCTTGTCATCATTGACATTTTTTTGTCATATCTATGATTGACAATACAATTGTATGGTTTTGTTTGTTGCATAAGAAACCACCAATATTCCTTAAACAAATAATATATTGGTAATAATATTTGGTTGTTTTGATAGATAATTATATTACAATTATGCTTGTATGTTTTAATTAAGTGTATATGTTATTATTGTTTTTTTAGATATAACGTAAGAGCGGTATGCCGAGTAGAAGACTACAAAAGTTCACGTGATTGCATCTAAAGATATAATCATAAATATTTATTTTGGTTTATTTTTGTTACCAACAAACTAATTTAATTTCTATATTTTGAATAACGAGTGTAGTAGGCAGATGATATGTGTGTGGTTATTACATAATGCAATAGATAGATGACAACTATTATCCAGGAGAAAAAGGTTGGGATTAGGTAAGATAAATATTTATTTAAAGATGATTATATATCAAAAAATTAGTTATAATTATACTTACAACAATTTATTTAAAATATTGCAGTTTTTTATGAACACATTTTCCATGAATACAAATTCTCATAGAATATATTAGATGCATATGGTTAATATACTTCATCAACTTCATTAACACATCTTTCATGAATGCAATTGTCATAGAATATATTAAATATAGATGATCATAACTTTTTTATTGAATATTAGGATAGTTAATTAATTATTTTTTATATGATAAATGTTTATAATAACTTTGTAGGATTCTAATCAAACTAATATTAAATATTAACTACTATACATATATGATTTTATTGTGTATCTTAAAAATGTTAAAAAGTTACATTATATATACTAGATATTTTTAATTGTCATTAAATGCCTTATTATTATAGTAAATATTATACACCTACTCAATAAAATGAAATAATACGCTTTTATTATATATTATAATATTATTATATTATAATATTATTATAATTGTATACAATATTATAATATTTAAGAAATATTTTTTAATTACACTTCTTGATTGTGGAGATTTCTCATGACCTTGAGAAATATTTTTTTCTTCAGAACCACTAATTTGAAAAGATTTTTCATCATACTTTATTATCTATAATAAAGAAATTTTTTTATATCCTAACATCACTAAAATTGAATATAATATTATATTATAAATAAAAAATACTTAATTTAATTACACAATTCAATAAAATAGAATTACAACTAACCTTTCGAATCACTAAGCTATTTTTTTTATCTCTTATAACTGTCATAACAAGCTAAATATATTGTTCATGTAATATTTTTTTTAATTTTGTGCCTATATTATATATATTCTTCACGTTCGAATCTTTATTTTTTGTGGTTTGCGTAAACAATAGGTTTAATGTTGTTAAATAATAATTGGATTTAGTGATATTAGAATAAGATCGCAATATTGGAAGGTGGAACTAGAATAGTAAAAATAATTAATTGTAATAAATCATATAATTTTTTTCAAGGAAAATGAAAAATTAAATTATCCAACTAAATTTTTTTATTAAAATGAACCTAATGGAATGAACTATGAGCATATTGGTAAAATAAGGAAAAATAATTTTACTTTTTCAAATAATTTACCGTGATCAAGCGAAGACAAACCAAACTAGTTATATGGATAAACTTAATTAAACATTGTAGCATGGCAAGACAAATCACAAGTTCATATGATTGAGTAACATATTTTAGAGACTAAAAATAAAGGTTAGTTTAAAAAAAAATTCATAATTAGTTTTGAATAAATATACTCGCAAAATTGACTAAAAATCATGTAAAAGTGATGAAAAACCTTCCACCATTTAATACCATGCTGAACACCCTCTCCTAAATAAAACTCTGTTTGATTATTTGTGTTATTTTTTTCAATTGTTATATTTTACAATTAAGATTGGTAGGGGGAAAAATAGAAATAATATGATATATATATATATATATATATATATATATATATATATATATATATATATATATAAACTATTATTATTATTATTAGAAATTGAACGTAACATTACAATTAATTAATATTTTATAGTGGAGTAATCAAATATAACATTATTTTAAAATATTTAGTTTATTTAACACAGTAAACTACCATTTTATTTTTTATATCTCTTGTGATTTTTTACTAGATATGTTTTTGGTTACAAAATTGATATAAAAATCTTTTAGAAAATTATTTTATATACAAATTGATCACAAAATATATACAATATATCAATTATTCTACCAATTGTAAAATATTTTATTATAAAATTAAAGAGACGACATAAATAAATTATAATATATAAATGAATTTTGTAGAATTGAATTATTATCAATATATTATTTTATTTAAATTTATAAAAGCATTCAAGTAACGTAAAAGATAAAAATTATATTCATTTCCCTTAAACAGTAAATTTAATGTAAGATTATTAGATCGGAACATACGTATGGTAGTATGCGATGTTATTATTTTGATCATATACTATTAAATAAATCAAACACGATAAGCTTTTTTCGAGTATTCATTAAAATGATGTAATTTTTATTTAGATTTATGGAAATAGATAAATTTTTAGAAAAAATTACACGTAAGTTAAATTATACTATTTTAATTTTTTTAAGTTTTTGAAGAAATTATATTATCAAATATGACTTTTAAGTTTATATTATAATAATGATGATTATAAAAAAAAAAAAAAAAAAAAAGATTTCTACTTGTACATGATAAGAGCATAAACGACAGTGGATGCTGGTACATGTTATAGATTAGAATCTTTTCTTAAAATCATTAGAGTGTGCAGTACAGAACGTCACAAACCTGTGAAATTCAGCCACTTATGGTCATTGTTGATGATGGCCCCCCTCTTCTTTCCTGCTACTCTACCCTCACCTTTGTCCACATTTCTTTGTACTCTACTTCCATTTCTTCACACACTTTCCAATCACACATGTTATTTTAGTTTAAATATAAAATTATTTTCAACTTTTCAAAACTACTATATACTATTTTTTTTTTGTCTGATATTTTTAGAACATTGAGATTAAACATTAAACATTATTCATTTTTATTATTATTGGCTTTTCTCACAAATGTTTTGCATGCTCTGGAAGATAGTGGAATTAATTTTTCAACACAATCTAAATTAATTACATGGATTAAAAATGGGTGGCTTTATTTTAAGTTCTAATGGACAAGCTGACACTATTGGATATTTTCGCAATAATTTTAAAATATGTTTATGAATTGTTGATTTTTTTTATTTAATATAACATTTTAAATCAAAATTAAACTTTTTCAATAATTTAATTTTTTTTTATTTATGATTAATTGATAGAGATTAATTTTAATATATATATATATATATATATATATATATATATAACTTTTGAATTGAAAATATAAAATAGGTTTGAAACATTTTTTCCTATAAAATTTTTATAGAAGAAAAAAATATAAAAAAGAGAAAATAAAATAATTTTTATAAAATAAATAAAATTTTACATGTTTAAAAATAAAAATTTAAAGAAATTTTTACCATTAATTAACATATAAATTAATTATCACTTAATTTTGGAAATAAAGTTTTCCTAATATTATTTCATTTGAATTATGCTTAAATGCTTTTTATAGACACTAATACAAAATAGATAAAAAAAACAGTATTAAATTATATTTATACATCAATATCATGGTTGAAAATAACACACTGATCATTTTAAAACAATTATTTTATCACAATTATTGTCGTATGATTAATTTTTTAATGATAATTTTTTTATAATCGCTATCGTATATCACCACGAAGACAGTTATATATAGAACTATTATCATATATCTAATTAAACTTTTCAATTTCGTATATTATGATGATTTTGTTTTAAGTCCCCACTTTTGTTTTTTTTCTTTTCTCATTCTTTCTTCCTCCGTCACAACTTTTCTTTTTGTCCTTTGTTCATCGTAATTTACCTTTTTTTTTTTTCTTTTTTCTCTTCAAAGTATTTCTCTCTTGTAAATTTTCAACACACTCAAAGTTATTATCTTCTACACACTCAAAGTTATCATAAAGAGAAATAATGAAAGACAATATTTGACTGATACAAATATAAAGGATAACATTTTGTTAAATGCATTAAAACTATGTTAGTAGAACAACAAAGAACAAATAATTAAATTTATTATGGTATAACGATTTATTATTTCTTATGATAGAATTTTAGGTTTGCTGCTTAGTAGGTTTATTCTGACAAAATTTATAATTTATTTGGATGAAGTAAAATAAGAATTTTAATACATAATATTTGATGATATTATATAGATAAAAATGTAGTTTTAAAATCGTCCTTATTATTGTAAAATAACTTAATATTAATAAATTTATCTTAATTTTGTTTATGCACAAATATACAGATAATAATAAAAGTTCTTTGATTTAATTAAAAGTGTGTCCTAATTTTTTTATATTTCCTTTATCTCTCTGTTTATTAGTTTAAACGAAATTAATTAATTTTCAATGGGTATAATTACTAAAACACAATTAAACTGTTTTAAACTTTAAAATATGTCATATGAAAAAAATGAAATGTTTACAATAATTTGTAACAGATTAAAAAGAATGAGAGAATATATAAGGCAATTTGGGGGTGAAATATGTCACTGTATCTTACAAACATCACAGACAATATATTTCCAAGATAGAAAAATTTATAACTATCTAGTAGTCAAAAATAATTTTATACTAACCAAAAGTGGTTGTTAAAATTCTATATGCAAAAAACAAGTTGTTAAAATATTGATTAATGAAATTTTATTAGCACAGAGGAGAGGCAGTAAGTGGTTGTGAAAATATTTATTTAATAAGATTATTTTATTAGTATAGAACACAATGTGAAATAACAGGAATATAATAAGAAATATGTTAATTAATCCGAAACTAGTGAGCATTTTAAGGAATGATCACATGGTGATTGTTATTAAAAGTTTGGGGTCAATTGAAGCTGGACCCGAAAGCGATGGCATAGTATCGCAAAGGTGACGCTGCAGGGTAAGCTTTCCGACACAACCAGATGGTCCATTGGCCCACGTGTCACTTATCTGCGCGTGTCATTCTGATAGCTGTGGCTGGGAATGTGCGAACCACACCCATCTTAATTCTTAAACCCCATTCCATGTTGGGCTTTCACCACCTTCTATCATGTTGCAAAACCTACCTCCACGTGCCTCAAATCAAATGCTACAGTTTTGGGTCAAACACTTCCATCGCTGTGTACATGCATGTCCCTTCACTAACGTAGTAGTAGTTACGAGGAATTACTATCAATTTTTTCTCTTTTTCCTTTGTTTCGTGTAGTTGGGTGAAGGAACAAATTCATTGGAAATGCCATAATACCATTGTATATAGTACTGCTTTTTAAGTAACCTTATTTCTTTTCTGGTTTAAGTTGGTGGTAAAAGATTCCTAGGAAAATATCACCATAATAACAACTAATGGTTAACTTAATCGTACGTACGCTTTATGTACTTTCCTAGCGACAATAGCATTGTAATTATCTAATTCAATTAACATATTAGAGCACTAAAGTGTTTCCAACTTCTTCAGAGTTGTAACCCAGACAATGGAACAAGAAACGACAGGATATGAACACAAAATTAAAGTAAAACTATAGTGAAATTATTAAGACACAAGAAACCAACGTAACATTTATTATATTAATACATTCGTCAGAGCTCCTCAAAATATATATATTCAAGTTAAATGTAATCTTAATTTCAAAATATGTGTAGTGTATGACCACCTATGATCTTTATCTTTATGCATTGCTATCTAGTTCTTCATTTTTTTTATTAAATAAAAGAATGCATATGATTATATTATGGTTGGAGGTTTAACTTTTTGTTGGTGAGGAAATAGTGTAAATGTTTTTTCTCTAAACAAAAGGACACATGCAGAGTTGAAAATGCACATGCTGTGTTTAATGAAATTAAATCAAAACCCTTGCAATTAGTGCGGGTAATCCTCTTTAAAAAGTGTTTTTGTCTTTGGCTTATGCTTAATGTTCTGGCACAGGGTTTACAAAATACGTGGTCACTGGAGGGGCACATTGTCCCAGCGTTGGAGAAAGTAATAATTTACCGCATCTATGATCCATCACGTGCTTTGCACGACATCCATGGAGAACAGACAAAACGGATTCATTTACTCCCTTTTCTTTTTCTTAATCAGAAATGAGCAATGGGTGATGAGTTGAAGATTCTTGATAATAATGAAAATACTAACTTGTTATAAAAGGTTAGCAATTATGAGATTGAGGACTTTGATCGTAGATTGTCCAACCAAATGTGCCATCCGTGGGGAAAGTTGAACTTCTTAAAGCTCTTTATCTGTGGTCCTAACTATTATTAATCATCCTAAATCCTGTGACAATAATTACCATAGCACTCAGTTTCCATAGGTCAAGGTTTGGTCTCTTCATCCAATGCTTTCGTCTTTTGACAACTGACATGCATTTTAATACTTCTTATCCTACACTATTTTTTTCACAGTCTTCATTCATTCTAATGACACCCCACCACCCATGCACACGCGCACAAAATGTTGTGTTGTGGGAAATGGCAGTCCGCACAATTTGATCTGCCTATTGTAATCTTCTCTCAACTTGCAAATTAGGGGATGATGGGGCATTTAATTCTGAGGCTGATCCAATAAGCGTGCGCACTCAATAGAGGGACACGGGGCTGTGAGACCTACGATTGTCCTAGTTCAAGTGGCTTACCTGTTCCTTTTTTGTTTTTAACAGGAAAAATCCATAATAAAATGGGATGTGAAAGTAGCAGAGAGAGAAAGATGATAAATACAGTCAGACAGAGTATTGACCCCTGATTTGTTGTGCTCAATTAGGCCAAAATTATTTATGGCCAGATGAAGTGAAAATAGTGGGGTGATACTTTTCCTAGAGGATAAACTAGCAAACAAAACAAGCAGGGTCAGAAGTCTCAGAACAATTTGGGGGAGGGAGTGGAGGGTTTAAATTGGTTATTCAAGTAAATTGACGTTAGAGTAGTTTTAGAGACATGTTTTGACAGATGATATCGCAAATGGGAGCAAAAGTTGCAGTTGATCAAATGGGGGATAACAAATCAAGCGGTCTAAAGAAAGGGCCAAATGATCCTCCACTTAGTCGCCATCACTGGGGTAGCAGATTAAACAGAACCTTTTCAGGATTACATCTGAATGAGAAAAGTGCTTCGAAAATTCTAAGCAAACACAGATGGTAACAACTGAAGCTGTTTATATACAAGTTAAACAACTTTTTTCTTATGTATAAAATAACAAGACTACATACATCAAAAGCATTCATTCCCCTTTTACCCGTTTCCCTTGTGTCTGAAATAATTTGAAGCGGCAAAGAAGGAAAAAACTTTGAGAGGAGCTGAATCCGTCGTCATCTCCTCCTACTCTCTTCTGTCTGTTTCCCAAAGAATCCACATGACACTTCCCGGAATTTGATGCTTAATGCTTGCTCAATTCAGGGGCTTCTTTAATGCTCATCTCCACCATTTCTATGGCATTGAAACCTTCATCTTCGGTGGCTATCGTTGACTGAGAATCGATTCCAGATCCCGCCTGAATCTCCTTGAACATTGCCATTACTTGAATCATCGTGGGACGCTTCCATTGCCGATCATCCAAGCAGGAGCACGCAATCTTAAGGTGTTGCAAAAGCTCCATCTCCAGATTAGGGTCTTCCTTCATGAGCTCCGGGTCAAAAATATCACTTATTTTCAGCTTCGCGTGTTGTTTAACCCATCCAACAAGATTATTGTCACCAAAATCAGCCGAGTCCGTTGGCCTTTTCCCAGTTAGCAGCTCAAGCAAAACTACTCCGTAACTGTAGACATCACCTTTGGTGGAGCATCTGAAGCTCTGATAGTACTCGGGAGGGACATACCCTGGGGTGCCCGCCAGTGTGCTCACACTCAAATGAGTATCCATAGCACTCATAAGCCTAGCCATCCCAAAATCAGACACCCTGGCTTCCAGGTTTTCATCAAGCAACACATTGCTCGACTTCATGTCTCTATGAATGATGTGAGGGATACAATTGTGGTGAAGAAAAGCCAATCCCCTGGCAGCTCCAATTGCAATTTTCCTCCTAATCGACCAGTTCAGCTTGATCCCAGCTTTCTTCTGATCATGCAGAACATCCTCTAAGCTCCCGTATTTCATATACTCATAAACCAAAAGCCTCTCCTCCCCAACCTTGCAGTATCCCAGCAAGGGAACAAGGTTCCTGTGCTTGATTTTCCCAATGGTCTCCATTTCAGCAGTGAACTCTCTGTCCCCTTGTCCGCTGACATGAATTAGCTTCTTGATGGCCACAACACTTCCGTCCTTCAACTGAGCCTTGTACACGTCCCCAAACCCACCAGAGCCAATGAGACTGTCGTTGTGAAAGCCATTGGTGGCATCAAGAAGGTCGGCGAAAGTAAGCTTCCGAAGGGGCTTCTCAAACGTTGCAAGATTTATGCTAAGCGCTTCACGGGTACTGGTGTGCTTCCAGCTCACATTGGCCGGACCCGAATGCGAAAGACCGTCCACGTAGGCCTCAAGAGCAGCCTCCTTCTTCTTCCGCCTCTTTCTGGTCTCAATGGCAATTATGATCAAACCAAAGATGCAGAAGAGGGAGAACAGCAACCCCATTGCAACACTCCCCGCCAGAGAAGCCTGCCTCCTGTGAGACTTCATATGCTGTGCACTCCCACTATTTGCCGGGTCGGACCCACACGGGGCAAGAGGAACTCCACAGAGACCAGAGTTGTTCTGAAACTTCGCCGCAGGGAAAGTATCAAACTGACCCGTCTCAGGAATAGTCCCCGAAAGCATGTTGTTGGACAAGTCAATCTCAGTGAGCAAGGAAAGCCCGGTAAGGGTCTGCGGGATTTGTCCTTCCAGTCTATTGTTCGAGAGATCAAGAATGTTGAGATTCTTTATCTTCCCAAGCTCCTGAGGAATGCTCCCAGATACATTATTGTGACCCAGATTGAGAATGGTCAAATAGTACATGGCCCCAATTTCTTTCGGAATACTCCCTGACAACATGTTGTGCGATATATCCAAAAATATCATAGAACCATTATGGTTAAACGTTGGCTGCAACTTACCCCCATAAACCCTAGTGAAATTGCAGGGATTCTTGGTAGAAATCCTGTTCAGCTGCTTCTGACTGATCCCCGCAAACTCCAGCAAGTTCCCAGCTCCATGGCACTCTTTACTCCCATCGTTCTTTATATACACATATGTCTTCCCACTGATGAAATTCACAGCTATCTTCCCTGATTGCTTGAACAGCTCAGGCGGAATGGGCCCAGTGAGTGAGTTAGTATTCAGATCCAACCATATCAGGCTAGTGCAATCGCCAAGCTCGGCCGGAATCCTGCCAGAGAAGGAATTATTGCTGAGCTTGAGTATGACCAGATTGGAAAGCTTCCCAATCCAGGCGGGTATCTGGCCACTGAGCCTGTTGTTGGAGAGTGAGATCCAATTGAGCTTGGTGCAGTTAACCAGGCCGGAGGGAATGTTCCCACTCAAGTCGTTGAAATCCAGGATAAGATTCTCGAGGCTATTGAGATACATCAGCTCCTGAGGAATCTCTCCATGGAGCTGGTTGAGCCAGATCATCAAGTCTCGAAGCTTGGAGAGAGACCCCAGACTTGGAGGGATGGTCCCCGAGAGGAAGTTGAAGCTCAAGTCCAAGGCAACGAGGTTGGAACAGTTGCTGAGCGTGGGCGGAATAAAACCCGTGAACTGATTATTCTGCAGGTAAAGTTCCTTTAAGTTATTCCCAGCATCTCCGCACAGCGTTCCAGGGATTGGCCCGCTGAAGTTGTTGGAACTCAGATCCAGCAATTCCAAACTAGAAAGCCTCGACAGCGACGTGGGGAAAGGACCGCCGAATTTGTTGAATGCCACCGCAAGCTCCTGCAAGCTGCTCATTTCAGTCAGAACCTCCATCGGCATCGCCCCGGAGAAGAGGTTGGTCGAGATGTCTAAGGATTGGAGCGAAGTGCAGGCACCAAAGGCGCGTGGGAGGACACCAGTGAGAGTGTTGGAAGAGAGATCCAGCTGGAGGAGAGTGGAGCAGAGGTCTGCGAGTGCAGGAGGAATCTGGCCACGAAAGTTGTTGGCTGCGAGGTACACAAACTGGAGAGAACCCAGGGGGAGGGAAGGAACCGAACCGAAGAACTGGTTACTGGAGACATTAAGGTAGACAAGTCTCTTGCAAGGGGAAAGAGTGCTTGCAATGTCGCCAAAATATTTGTTGGCAGAGAGGTCCAAGTATTCCAGTGAGGAACAGTCGCCCAAGGAAGGAATAGCCACAGAGAAGTTGTTGGAGGAAAGGTCCAAGTACTGCAGAGAAGTAGAACCCGAGAAATCCGTTTCTCCTGTGATTTTGTTACCTTTGAGCGCCAGGTGTTCGACATCGGGGTTGAGAAGCCACTGCACAACACCAGGACCAGAAATCTTGTTGTAGGAGAGGTCGGCGACACGGAGGTTGAGTTTCCAGTGTGAGGAGTCGAATTCCAGGAAGTTACTAGACAGGTTGAGAGATTGAAGGTTTGAACAGGAAGCTAAAAACGACATGTCGTTGAGGGAGCCGGAGAGGATGTTCTGGGACAGATCTATGGTGGTTAGGGAGGAGGCACACTTGGAATGCGAGAGAGGAACGGTGGCAGGACCAGTGAGGTTGGTGGATTTGAGGGAGAGGGATTGGAGGTGGTCGAGGGTGAGGAGGTAGGTGGCCACAATGGAAAGGTTGGTGCTGAGAGGGACGGAGCTGAGGTCTATGGAAGTGAGGTGGGTCTGGTTGCAGGTGACACCGGTGAAGGAACAGGGAGTTTGGTTGGGGAGCCAGTTGGGGAGGAGGGATGGGTTGGGGAGAGAGGCTTTGAAGCTAAGGAGTTGCTGGGTTGGGTCTCTGGTGGGAAGTGCAGAAGAAGCTCTGGCTAGAAAGTGGACGGTGAAGTAGAAAATGAGAAAGACAAGAAAGAGAGAGCTTCTGTACAGGGCTTTCATTTTGGCAAACAAAGAAGAGTGAGTGGTGGCCTGTATGTGTTCGTGTTTCCCTCGGAACGACGGTGGTTTGTGTTTAGGGTGTGAGGTCTGCCATGAGAGAGAGAGAGAGAGAGAGGTGAGAAGAGAGAAGAGAGAAGAAGGAAGGACGGTTGAGAAAGAGAGTGTGTGATATGAACAGTGGAGAGAGAGAGAGAGAGAAAGAAAGGGAGAGTCAAAAGTCGTAGTAAGGAAGGTAAGAAGGGTATTTATCAAGTGGAAGAGTGGACACAGCTGTTGTTGCTCACATGCCATGTGACGCTCTCTGTTCCTTAATTTCTTTAATCCCAAACTTCCTGTTTGTTTTCATCTATTCCCTTATTCCACTCTCTACACCTTCTATCTACACTCCCTTCTGACATCAGTTAAAATTATGAATCCTACCCCTCCTTGTTCTTTCCACAAACCAAAATGTATTAAATGAGAAACACAATTAGTTAAACACACAAAACCGCCTAATCATTTGTTCCCAGTACTGCTACTAATTAACATAATTGTTATCAAGATTCATTAATAGTAATATGATTTAACATTTATCCTATTTCCGCTTCCTTCATCTTTCTTTCAAATTTATTCTCCTTCTATAATTCTTTGTCGGAGAGCATTTGTTGTATCGTAATTATGTCACTTGTTTAAAGCTCAACATTAACGTTAATTTTTTTTATCGAAATAAATTATTTGATGTGATGTTCTTTAAGAAAGTTTTTTAAATAAATTATTTTCTTCATCTGGTTTGGATTGATAAAGTATTTTTTTCGGTTACAAAATTTAATGTAACTTAATTTAGAAATATTAATATTAGAATAAATTTGTGTGTGAAATCTTTAATTATATCAGCATCTTTACTATACTTGTTATCTCAAATTGAATGCAGTTTTAACTTTTAAACAATATTTTAATTGATTGATGGTCTTAATTTTTAATGGAATATTAATTTTCTTAATTGATTTACCCAAATAAATTATATTAATATTTTTAATTGTAGTATGTAAAATATTATATTTATTGAAAGAATTAACTATTTTATCCAATGACATGTTTATTATTATTACTGTTATTACCAATTTATTTATGTGTAAAAACTTTAAACTACAGTTATCATGTCATAAATGAAGGACTCTTTTATTCTATTTATAAGACTTATTTATTATCCAATTCATGAAATTAAGAAAAAAATATTTTTTCTTAAATTTATGTTTTTCATTTCTCTAATTAAACCCAGAAAAAAAAATACAAAATTATGCATTTAACTATCTCTTCAATATTATATAATTGATATGTAGATAAAACATTAATTAAAAAAAAATTTAATTTCCACTACTATGTGTAGTAATTTAATTTTTTTATTGTATTTCTTCAAAACATAACTACTTTTGATTTAATTCCTTGTTATGAGATAAATAAAAACGAAAGAGTACTAAAAAACAAGAAAAAAGAGAGAGTAAACAACAAAAATATTTATATTCTCAAATATGTAAACATATCTAAGATTTAGTTAGTCAATGATTTATGATTTTATCTTTTTTATTATATAAATAATAAATCTCCATTCATATTTCAAATAATATGCGAATCAAATTTGTAAGAAAGAAATTATGAAGAGATTTAATTCATAAAAAGAGTGTTAATCAAATAAATTTTGTTCCACTAATTATTTGTGTCATATTTAAAAAAATTCATTTAAATAAATTGAAGATATATGAAATGGTTAAAATAATTTATAATATATGGTGATTATATGTAATGCTGTTGTATGAAATAAGATTTGTATAAAGTGGGAGGGGTAGAAAAGGGATTGGATATAACAATTCCTGAAAATAAAGAAGAGACTAATCAGTTTTTACAGTTACTACTGGGTATCTTCTATAGGCAAAAGAAGAATCAAAAAGTGAATCTATGCTAACGACAACAAAATTTATCTCCTTCACTTCACTTTCACAACTTACTTCACTCTTACGTCCCTTCCTTCAGTAAGGTTTTACTATCCTCACCCAAGTTTCTGTCTTACCTTTTTATTCTGCCCCCAAATCCCACTCATCCAAACTTCCAGTAACTATTTTTTTTTCTTTTTAAATATTTTATCTTTTTTATTTTCTAAGTAGAAAATTTTTATTTTTCATTGTCTTCTCAGAAGCTCCTGGGACAAAATGAAGGGTGATGAAATAACAAACAAATTTTTTGACTCACTCTGTTGAAATGTGAAGGCATGAATGATTTCAAAAGTGGGTCTTCCTTGAGCATGAATAAATGGGCACTGAAAATGGAGAAAAAAGGTTTGGGTATTTAAAAAAAAACTCAAATTAATTAAAAAAAATTAATAATGATGATGATGGTGATGATTATGATGTGGAGGGACCTGAAGCTGCTATCAACACGTGCTACTGTCCAGTATGATTACGTGGCCAAATAACAGAATTCTATCCACCGTAGGTAGCTTTGACTGAATGGTTACCGACACGTTGGCCAACTTCACACTGTTACTCTCACCACCCTATTAACCTAGGTAGTTACATAATTAGTATAACACAACACACAAACCCGTTTTGTTGTGTTTTTTTTTTTTTTTTTACGGTGAAATTAATGAATATACATTCTATGCGTAATAATTGTGTTTGATGGTGTTAATTAATTGAGGTATGTGTGTTACAGGGAGCCAATTGAGAAGAGAAGGATGAATTATGAATGCTGGGTGAGATAGGGATAGAGAGGACATCACACGTGCACAAGCACGCGCATAAAATAATTGAAGAGTTAGAAGGTCCCACATGAAAGGACTAGGTGGGGCCACGTGGGTGGTGTTATTAGAAGAAGTAGTAAGAGCATGGTAAGGTTGTGTGTGTGTGACAGAGAGAGAGAGAGAAGAACATTGAAGGACGGAAAGGTTAGGGGTTAAGGACGTGCGTATTAGGTGAGGGTCTAAATCCTTAAAAGTTAATAAAAATAAATAAATAAAAGGAGATGTTAATGAAAGTTCTATGATTACTATGATCTAGTGCCTTTATCATGGTGTAGAGAGAGGAGAAGAAGAGAAAGAGTGGGTCTAGCCATCTTTTTGGTCTTTCTTTGCATCAAATAATAACAAGTACAAAAGAGAAATGAGAATGAAAATGAATGCCACACGAGAGCCATGACCTTTTGAGAGCGACCCTACCCAATTATTTTGGCAATGAACAACGTAAATGCCAGAGAGAGAGGGTGCTTATTAACTTGATTTCGGTTATATTACCAAGCCACCACTTGAATTAGCAACAATGGTACGTGATTAGAAATTTTTGACCCCTTTTTTTTCAATTTTGGTTTTTCCATAATGGGTCTCGTTTTGAAGTTGACCAAATGCTTTTTGTCCCCAGCGTAGGTGTTGAGGGAGTAAGGCGTAATATAATAAATAGCATTTGCAACATAGATACGATGATGGAGGAGGTTATGTGAAAAGTGATTAATTAAGCATGGTATGGTTGATATTAATTTTGGAATTTTGCACTTTTTCAGAGTCTTGGGAAGTTGTTTAATGCAAGTGTTAGAAGGTGCAACAAAAATTATGGTTGGTAAAGATGAATTGGATGGTGTAGAAGAGTAGAATTATAAGGTGGTCTCTAATAATTTGTATTTCCCACCGAATTGTTAGGCCAGGATGGCTTGGTCTCTCTTACGCACATAAATTCAATAAAGTGGGACCTCCTAGCAGCTGTCTTAGAACCTAAAATTTGGCATTTTTTGAGATCCTTTCTCGCAATTTTTTTCTTTATCATCATTCTTCCTATCCTACTCTTCTATATATTCCTACACAAATAACTTCTTA
Source organism: Sphenostylis stenocarpa (assembly GCA_963425845.1). Classification (NCBI taxonomy): domain Eukaryota; kingdom Viridiplantae; phylum Streptophyta; class Magnoliopsida; order Fabales; family Fabaceae; genus Sphenostylis; species Sphenostylis stenocarpa. The sequence goes on from OY731406.1 coordinate 17,034,900, forward strand.
TACTTTTGCAAAATTTAATTCAAACTTGTACAAATTTTAAATTCATCTTCCAATCACAAAACTAATGTTATACCGGTCATGCTTTCTCATTGCTTCACCATATAAAGTTTTTACACTTAATGGTGCATGATAATTAAAAAGAAAATGTGATTATTGAAAAACTACAGTAGTAAATAACTTAAGCAATAGGATGACAATTAAATCCGTCCCCGTGGGGACCGACCTGCCTCCGCCCCGAATTTGACGGAGAAAACCTGAGTTGACCGGGCGGGGCGGAGCGGATCGGGTTTTCCGCTTTAAAAGTCAGGCGGGCGGGGATGGGTACTGCAATCCCCACCCCGACCTCGACCTCATCCCCGTCCCGATTTTATATTTAAATTTAAATTTTAAAAGTATTTTCTTTTCTTTTTCTATTACATATAAGGGCATTTTTTTATATTTTACTAATTTTTATTTTTCTTCTACCTATTTTTTAATTTTTTTTAAATCTTTTATATCAATTAATTTATTACATTATTCTCTCTTATACCTTGCAGTTTTTCATATTTCCTTAATCTCTCTCATCAATTTGTTTTTTTTTCAATCAATTTGATGAACACAAAGTTAATTTTTTTATTCTTTATCTTTTTCTAAATATTTTACATAAATCTTAATAATAACTAATATTATTTTATTTATAATTTATATTTATTAGATTTTATTATTACATTTGTTTATCTTATTATTCTTATTTATGATATATCAAATTTTATCTTAATAAAATAATTGTATTTTAAAGGATTAAAGGAATTGATAATTTAAACTTTTATTACTTTGAACTAATTGAATAATAATTAACTTATTAAATATTTCATTATAAACTATATATTTCATATTTTTAAATGACAACTTAAAAATGAATTAACTTATATATATAATCAAATGTTTGAATACAATATTATAATAATAATGATAATGTTATAAGTATTCAAATATTTGAATACAATATTATAATAATAATAATAATGTTATAAATAAAAAATGATTAAATATTTTTTTTACATACATATTTTAATATAAATATAATAAATTAAAATGTATATTTAATTAATAATTATTATAAATTATAAAATTATAAATATTTATTTATATATAAAAAATAGATAATAAAATTAATTTATTATAAATGTAATTATCTTTTTAAAAATAATATAGATCGGGGACTGGCGGGAACGGAACCCAAAACCCGGTGGGGACAGGGATTTACTTTCAAACCCGTGAGGAATCGGGACGGGGATGATTAAAAAAGTCGGGGCGAGGATCGGGAGGCAAAACCCGCCCTCACCCCGTTGTTATGCCTATTGAACAATATTGATTAATTTTATTCTAAAATTTACTTCATTAAGAAAAATTCACTAATAAAGATATTATGATACTTAAATTAATATTAAAAAAGATAAATAAAAGTAAGATATTTTATAAAAAGTAAAATAATCTTTTATTAAGATATTTTAGACAATAAATTATATTTATTTTAATATTAATAATTATAGTATATTTAAATTGATTAATGAAAAAATATCATAATAAATATAAACATTCGACCATTGAAATAAAGTATAAAAATATGGATTGCAAATAATTTCTTAAGTTAGTTTATTAAACTTAAAAATTGTTGAAGTTATTAAATATAATATCATGATAGGCCACCGAAATGAGTTAAGTAACAAATCCATTATTCATAATTCAAATTGTTTAAAATACATTATTCAATCCTCCACTTCACCTTAGGGTGGAAAAAAATATATTATTTCACTTTCTCAATGTATCATTATACGATTCAGAAAATAAAAATTAGTATCCTTCAAACATCCAAGAAGCCTTTTAGATCTAGCATATTGATCTATTTAACTAAATATAAATAATATTTTTGTATGCTTATTATAATTATATGAAAGACAAATATGTATATTTTGTTTAATGACTTGTCGCTAAATAGACTTTTATATATATAAGACATATATTATATATTAATAATAATAAAAATGTAATTGCTAAGATTATTTAGGTTAGTAATACAATATTCGCACTAATGTTTTTAAATCTTATATCAAAATACTTTTTAACGCAAACAATTTCACATAGGCTAGATAAAAATAGTTTGATCAAGAAAATTGATACGACTCATACTTTAAAAAAAAAAAACGAAAATCAAACTCAAATCTACTGAAGTTTGATTTTCTTATTTCCTTCCTACTCACAAATAGTGTTTTAATTTTTTGGGCATTAATCTATTGTGATTTAAAGGGATAATTACTCTTTAGTCCTAGAATTTATTTAACATTTGTAAAGATATGTTTTTACTGCTAACATCATTCCCATAAAATGGCAACATTAAAACTAAAAGGAGTAAAATACATTAATCTTAATCCATAATGTTGTGATATTAATATTATCAGTGAAGTTCTTTTTGCTAATTTTTCCGTTATTAAAAAAAATCAAATGAAAAAAATACATGTACTACAATTACGAAACACTTATAAGTGTGCTTTTGATTTTCGTTAAACGGAAAAGTATCTTATTTATCACTTTGAATCCATGGAACTATTTTGATAAAAATGGAGTTCAGGTCAAAAATAAAAAAGTTCGTCAAGTAAGTAATTTGGGTCTCCAAACGTGAACTCGAATGCACCTTAAAAATTGAATTGTATATAATAAATACATGTTTCCATTTAAATATATATATATATATATATATATATATATAAATATATAAATAAGTATTTATATATGTAAATGGAGGTTGCATATTATCAATAACATATTAAGTTATTTAATAATTAAGAGGGAAAATAATAAAAAAGTATTTTCATCAAGGATATTAAAAAAAAAAATTGAAATGATCAAATGGATGGTAAAAGATAAGACGTTAAAAAAAATATTTACAATTGAAAGAATTTTTTTTTATACTAATAAATTTTATATAATTTAAGGATTAATATTAATGATAATTTATATATTTTTTGTTCATAACTCACTCACTGATACATTTTTAAAATACAAAAACATTATGGACCAAAATTCTAAAATATATAATATATCGGACATGATAATTAATTATAATAATATTATTATAACGAATATAAGGTTGAGATATTTGTATTCATAGATAAAATATTGGTGCCTCCATCGTCAGATTGAGACTAAAGTATGTTAAAAATATTATTTTATTATCTTTTATTTAAATTAGATATGAAAATATTTTTTATTATTTATAATAAAAGAAAAAATATTAGGTTTTTATTTATTTATTTAGATAGTTATGATTAATATATTGTTAATATTTGATATTTTGTCATGTATTTTTACTCTCTCTGTATATAGTACATAAATGAAAGATATACTCATGTGAGATATATTTAATATATTAAGAAATACACATACACACAAATCCTATAAATTTTCATTCTACCCACTTAGTCAAGTGAGGAGCTATGTTCTGGTACATATTCATGAGTTTCTCATCTTTTAAGGATTGAAACCAATGATAATTTACATATATTATTCTCTTTTAATATATAAATGTGCATTTTAAGGATAAAATAATGGTTGACTAAAGTTCAAAAATGAATAATACCTCGGACTTGGTAATGAATCATATAATAATGTTATAAGTGAACATGATGTAGAAACATTTTCATTCTTATATGAAACATATCGCTTAGGTCTCGAAATCAATGATAGTTTATATACACTATCTTTTCTTAGCCCATTAATGCGCCTTTTAAATATAAAATCGTGATGAATTAAATTTTTAAAGCAACTCAATACATCAGACGTGTCAATGGATCCTAACAATGCTATAATAATATACATGAGGTTAGAATACTCTTGTATTCTAAATGAAACATTGGTGCCCAAAGTGGGATCGAGACTAAAGTCTCAGATTCTCTTCACTAGTGTCAAATGTACGTTTTTACGGATGTTATTTTGGCCTTTTTACATTAGAAATAAGTCTGACATTAATACGAGAGATATAAATTTATGTTAGACATAATAACTGATTTACGTCAGTTACACGGAGAACCGATCTCAATTTACTCTAAAAAAAGCATGAAAAAGATGTAAAAAAAGTTTCAAAAAATGAAATAAAATATACGTCAGATGTGTCAATACACAACATAAATTTACGTTGGGTATTGATACACCCGACATAAATTTCGTCATATTTTTTAATATTAGGTTAGTAATTCAAAAATATAACAATACAATATAATATAAACTATAAAAGCTAAACTAGTACAAAGAGTAAATTACTTAAAAGTTAAACATTACAAAGCTAAACTAATATAAAGACTAAACTAGTATAAAAGTTAAGCTACCTAGATGTTAAACTACATAATACAATACAATATAATACAAATAATAATCTACAAATTAAACACTAGAAATATTGAACGGAAAACCTTACCTATTGCTCTCTAAGTTGTGTAATATCATATTATAAAGGTAAATCAACTTAATAAATATTGAAAGAAATGACCTCCGTCCAAGAATCAATTATATCCGCACAAACTATGACTCTTATTCAATACATGATATAATAGTCATATTCGATTGGCTTATTATACTTGAATTAAGAAACAAAATATAATGTTATTTTCAAAATTTAAATACAAACAATAATTATGATGTTTTTTTATATAAAAAAGTTTTTAACCTTAAGAAAAATGAAGTGCAAATTCTTTGTTTTGATTCTTCCACTTAGAATATTAGTTCCAAACATGATTCTAATTAAAATAAAGTTAGATGTTATTCAATATATATTTATACTTTAGAAACATAATTAATAAAAAAAAGATAAAGTTACCCTTATAACAGACTTTTTATTTCTTGACATGATTTTTGATGCAATGAACAAAACCACAAGGTGTAATCTCTAGGCCTAATTACAATTAATGGCCAATGGGAACTATATTATATGACATAAAATTAGTTATAAAATTAACATGATGAAAAAAATATAAATTAAAATACTAACCCTTCAATATATGGAGTCAAGTACATATGTCCTTGTGAGTCACTCATTCATGTTTGCATATATTGATGAATTTTGACCTTCATATATCCAAATATTTGGATGTATTGAGGCTTAATAAATCCATATGCTTTGGATTTTCTTGCTCCACACTCAATTTGTCAATGTACCTAGCACAATGAATTACAAGTTAAATATAGTTATTATAATGTTAGAAACATAAATGAAATTACTTACATGACACACAATTGTGTGATGGAAGTTTAACATGCAGTTTTCTTCAACAATTTCTAATGCGTCGAGCAACGAAATGTATAATGGAACAATAGAATTCTCAATTCCAAACACTATAGTCTCCCATTGTATCTGACACGGTCTTTTCTTCAAATGTGGTAATATGGTCAACAACATAGATATGAGATCATCCTCAGATTCTATAATGTCTTCATCAATAACAGGTTGTCTCTTATGTTAACCACGACGAATAAACTCTTAAACAAATGATAACAATTAATTAAACATTCATATAATTATAAGAATAGAAAAGAAGAGAAAATACACAATATATACATTATCTTGGTCTGTGCTGAGAGTGATATCACCAAACATCTTGGCCAAGCCAAGAATATATCGCTTGCCTGCCCTACTAGTTCAATCTCTTCATTAGGAAAAGACAGTAGAGCATCAACATCATGAAATTCATCAATTACTACCCTTGTCCAGTCTGCCTAGGGACACCATGGATGGTTAAGCCACCCTAAAAAACTCAACCAATAACCATCAGACGAAGGATCATCTTCAACATATAACTCACACTGATGTGATGCATCAGTGTGAGCATATTCCCCTGAGGGATCTATAGCAGCAACAACATAACTCCCTTTAATGCTGACTCAAACAACATCATCTTGAAATGTATGAGATGTTCCTTGAATATGTTAATGAGAGTGAAAGAGATTCAAGTTTCTCATCAAACTCCTGCTGCAAGGACTGTCATATCTGATTTAACTTTTCTTCAAATTGCATCTCCATTTTATACAAGGTCTCCTGACTGCAAGAGTTAACAGTGGTCCTTCTTGATGGTGGACCAAAGTAATCATGAAGACCTCAAGATTCATCTGTATCACGTACACGTCCTGGATGCTCTGGTCTTTCTATGGTTGTCGTCTATGATGCATAGATACGTTGAAAAGTCCAACGTATCCATATCGGATACGTATCCGATACTTAAAAAATTTGTATAAAAAACAAATCTAAAAAAACAAAAAATCTAAACAAAAATAAATATTTGTTATTATTATTATTGTTAAATTAATCAAAACATATTTCAATTATTTAAATACATATATCTTTTTCAACATTTTATTTTGAGAGCTTATAGTTTTATGTTTAAAAAATCCAAACAAAAATAAAACCAGAATAACAAATATTTTTCTGTTATTATTATTATTATTAAATTAATCAAAAACAGATTTCAATTATTTAAATTCTTATCAAAACATATTTCAATTATTTAAATATGTATCTCTTTTTTAATATTTTATTTGTCTGAGCTTTTAGTTTTATGTTGTTGCTGCCACTTATTTCTCATTTATTTTCTATCGCTCCTTCCATCACAGATTTGTTTCTTTTCTATTGGCGCGTTTGTTTTTTTTGCTACCTTTATATTCCAGCGTGAAAGTCTGTGCTTTTTTTTTTTTGCGTGTTCTAACGTGTAAGATTGTTTTCTATAACAGCTCCAACTTATAGAGTGTTCTAATGTGAGTTGATGTGTGCGACACTTTTTCCACGTGAGATTCACTTCGAGTTCCTAACATTGGATGATAGGTAGTATATTTATAAATTTTAGTTAATATATTTGGATTTCAAAATATATAATATATTATTAATAATATATATTATTTTTTTAGATTAACTTTATTTAATAATTATTTATAGTTTATTTGTTTAATTAATTAAAATTTATTAATAATTTAAATAATTAATATAAATTTAAATTTTTATATAAATACTAATATGTTTATTATTTTTTAATAAATTTATATTTTTTTAAATAAGTATTATAAATTATTATAATATACATAATAATTTAATTTTATGTAAAATTTATAAATTAAATCATTTAATTAATTATTAATTTGTAAATTAAATATTTAATTAAAATAAAAAATTCATAATTAGATAAAATATTAAATTCTCCTCGATAATTACTTTTTTTAAATTATATTAAGATAAATTTTATTATTATTATTATTTTATGTTGTTAATTTTTTATAAGTTTAATTCAATGCAATTATTTAAATATCTTATTTTTATTATAAATATTAAATTTTTAATTAGTTAAATGATTATAAAGTATTATTAAATTAAAAAAAATAAAATAATAATTATTATTATTTATTTTAAGTTATTATTTTGTTATTTGTTATTAATGATTTCTCTTACTTTAGATTTTTTTTTGTTATAGTGAATTATATATATATATAAAACGTATCGTATCCTATATTTTTAATATAAGACGAATCGTAGTATTAGATACGTAGTGTATATGATATTTGTATTGTATCTGTGTATCATAGGTTATCGTCAATATGTTTATTCAACTATGGGGAATAAATGATCCTTGAGTGACCTACTCAACTAAATAATCCTACAACACACTAATAATAAGTAAGTCACACACTAACTTATGTAGGAATTAATTAAAATTGACATTATAACTTACGATTTTCTCAATAATTATCCGTACAGATTTAGAACTCATTAGTCCATCAGATATTGTCTGAGCTGCCTTCCACATCTCATAGCAGGGGAGGGGTGGAGATGCAAGGTCAGTAGACTCAACTCCTGTTGACTCTGCTCTAGCTTTCATGATACATTGCTCCAACAAGCATACCCTCCCCACAAGAATAAATGGAGTACATCATTCAACTTTTGACGTTCCTAGGCAACTAGTATTTTATCCTGCAATATAAATAAGAAAATTAGAGTAGTATATTAGGTATTATTAAGGTAAGAATGTCTAAGAACTAACTTTTCAAGAGGGGTCCAATGGACTGACACAAAACTACAATCACTCCTCCTCACTAATATGATACTTTAGATAGAGAAGTTCATCTTGATACTTTTCAAATACATACTTCCTTGTCAAGGAAGTCTTAAAGTCCCTCCATCTAGTGACAATGGAGGATAAAATCTTCTTCCTCATCACCCTAGTATTAGAAATTTCAAAATTTTGCTGTCAAATTACCAATAAATATTAAATTCAATTATTGATATATAAAGTGCTTAACAAATATAGAAATATCTAAATATCCTGCCACATGAGGTTCTTCTCGGTCTCCTATACATCATCCTAAGATGAAATAGTAATTGAAACATGATGTTGAGCTAGGAGTCCTAAATAACTCATAAACTTAGCAGCATTTGGGTAAGGACACCTTACCAGAATGTGAATAAACATTAATTTGAGTTTTCTCTCTAGCACCACGAATCACTGTTAACCCCTTCAACCGGGTGACAGATTTACCTCTACCTCTACTCCTACTCGTGCCACTGCCACTACCAGATGTGGAATCCGATATATCTTGAAAACAAAATAATATGATTAATAAATTTTAACAAAACGAAGCTAATAATATGAAGTAACATACTTAATAAATTTAAACAAAAAGAAGACAATAATATGAAGATAAGCACCTATTATGTTAATATGTTTTCTCATATCCCTTTATCATGATCACTTTGAATTGCATGTATGTCATCGACTTCATTGTCAGCAAGGTCATCAAATGTTCTACTTGAAAATGAAGGTGTCTCATGTATATCTAGAGACTCGTCTTCGTGAATTTTGTGCACGTTTCTTCTTTCAAGGACAATTGACCATCTCTCATTACATGGATCCTTGACATAAAATATTTGTCTCGCTTGATATGCCATAATAAAAGGCTCATCTTTATACCTGCTGACCTTACTCAAATCAATTAAAGTAAACCTTAGGCCACCTGTTCGCACACCGTTATTACCTTTAATCCATTTACACTTGAAGATAGACACTCTTAAAGTAATATAATCAATTTCTCATATTTCTTGTATGACCCCAAAATAACTTATAGATGCTATAATGAGATTTTTGTCTTTAGAACTAAAAAAGTGCATAGACTCAGCCTGAATTGTGATCCCACTATTTTGTACTCTATTTTTATCATCTTCTATTTTTGAGTAGAAACAATAGTTGTTAATGTCATACCCACAAAATGTAAGGACATCATTGTTAGGCCCACGAGTAAGTCTTAAAAGTATATCTAAAGCATTAACCTCAACATATACCCCTTTTTTTAAACCAAGAAAGGAAACTCTTGTTATGTTCTTTCAATACCCATTTTTCCTTCATTCGTGGAATTGTTGCCTTTATTTCACTTATGTATTGCGATATGTAAGAGATTACTTTATTAGTGTTGTTCAATATGTACAAATGTGCTTGATCAAATTTTTTCTGACTAACATTTTTAATCTTTAACATTCGAGTACCCTTATCTTCACATCTTTCATCATGTCTCATCTTAGGAATACCTATTGGTTCTGATTTTGACATCTATCCTGAATAAAACTTAATAGCTTCTTCTGCAATGTACTTTTCCATAATAGAAGTTTCTGGCCTATACTGGTTCTTCACACATCATTTAACAACTTCAATAATTCGGTGAAACTTTTATTAGTCCATCTATTTCTTACTTTGAAAATAAACAATCTTAAAGTTGTTGATAAATTGTAAAACTACATCCTGTGTACAATTGTTGCTCAAAATCAAATTTCAAATAACTATATAGATGTGCTTTCTTAAATTTTCTTCACCAATGTCACATATCATGTCCTCTAAATTATCATTCATCCATTCTTCAAAATTTTCTGTTATTGACATAGTTAGGGTGTTTAATATTTCTCCAAGTCATATCCATATTATATAACTCTTAACAATATCATAGACAAACAGTGATCATATATATCCTCAAGCTCATGACGAATTTGATTTAAACAAGGAATGCATGGACAATAATATGTCCTTTTGATAGATTTTTCATTTTCACAAACAAATTTAAAAAATTCTTCAACTCCCTTTTTGTATTCTTCACTAAGACGACGTGTATTCATCCAACTCTAATACATACCTACCTATGTTATAAATTTTCGTTACTCTTAGAGATTCAAACACAAATTTATATTAAAAAGAAAATAATATACAAAAAACAAAAAACGTGGTATTTAAACAACTAAACCGTAAATCATAAAAATGCAATGTATAAATCGTAAATGCACTCAAATGAATACACAAATAATCACAAACTACAAACAATTCAATTTTAATAAAAATTCAATAGAGACATTCGTGTAATGACGTGATTGAGATCCCTAAAAACAATCACGGATTCAATTTAAACATAAAAGAGGAGACATAGAACAATAACATCAAATATACAAAAAATGTTATATAACTCGAATTCAATTGGAGAGAAACATCAACCACCATAAATGGGGCACGATGTAGATGTTTCCGTCGCTCATTGTGGTCGAAATATACCCTGAGAGGAGCTAGAATAGTCACTGTCATCATCGTCACTTAAAACCTCTCGCGTGTAGGAGGAAGAAGAAGCCCTGGGTGAGATTATAATGTGACTTTTACGTCTAATCTCACAGGGCCGATATAAAATTTGCGTCTCTTATTTATAAAAATGTCACCACATTTTTTTTAAATCAGTTATTTTTTAGTCTGAAGAGAATTGAGTAACGTAAAAAACTCTTTAACTAGTTCTTCTACCCCCTTAGTATATAATTGGGGTATTGTGTTTTGGTATACATTCACGAGTCTGATATTTCTTAGGAGCAAGATCAGTTTATATACAAACTCATCTTTTAAACCATCGATGTGTCTTTTAAAAACAAAATTGTGACTAGAGTTCTGAAGCAGACAAACCTTAGATGTGGTAATGAATTCTAAATGTTATTATATTGGATATGAGACTAAGATACTCTCGTTTTTAGACATAACATTGACGCCTAACGTGAGACCAAAAATAAAGAGTTTTATATCACTTCTATTTCTTTGTGGGACTATGATTTGTTAAACTCATAAATCTCACATGTTTAGGGTAGAGATCAAAAATAGTTTATATATATCATTATACGTCTTTTAAGAAAATTTCAAAATAAACAACTCATATTTAATAATAAACTCTACTTCAATTAAAGAGTGGTGTTTTGTATTTGACTTTTTTTTAGAAGGATGACATGTATATTTTAAAAATTACATTATTTGATAATTATTTTAAATTATTTTTAATAAAATTTATTTCAATACTTTTCTCAAACAAAAAAAAACACTTGTTTTAAAAAAAAATAAGTACATAATCATTATATTTTAGGTCTGAAACAAATAAATTAAGGTTAAAAATTAGTTTTATATATTGTTTAATGCTTAGCAAATTAAAAATTTAAATGGTTTTAGTTCAAGAAAATGTTTTTTTTTTTATGAAGAACATAGACAACATCGTACACATATTTCTTTCATAATTGTAACACTAGTACGTAAATCACTTTTAACATCGGAGCTTTCCACATCGGTTCTTTAAGAACCGATGTAGAAAGTGAATTCAAGACTTTCAACATCGGTTCCCAGATGAACCGATGTAGAAAGTGTTTTTATAAAATTAAAAAAATTGTTACTGGCAAGATTCAAACCCAATACCTTGAAGTCGAAGGCTGATACTCCAACCACTAAGCTACCAAGATTTTCTGATAATAACATATACATAAATTATATTTATATACAAATAAAAATGTATATCCATGTAAATATATAAATATAAAATATATAAATACAAATACAAATATATTTATATATTTATATGTTGGATGTGAGAGCGCGCTCGAGAGTAAAAGTGTGTGTCAAGTGGGTTTTCAAAATTTGATGTCAAATTTGTGAGCAAGTTTCTTTATATGAATTTGTAATTTAATGATAGAATATAATCTTTATAATTTATTTATAATAATATAGAATATAATCTTTATAATTAATTTATATAATGATATAAAATAAAGAAAAAAATATATTTTATATCATTATATAAATAAATTATAAAGATTATATTTTGTCATTAAGTTATAATCCATATAAAGAGACCCGCTCACAAATTTGACATCAAATTTTAAAAATTCACTCGACACACACTTTCATCCTCGAGCGCGTCCTCACATCCAACATATAAATATATAAATATATTTGTATTTGTATTTATATATTTTATATTTATATATTTACATGGATATACATTTTTATTTGTATATAAATATAATTTATGTATAAGTTATTATCGAAAAATCCTGGTAGCTTAGTGGTTGAGTATCGACCTCCGACTCTAAGATGCTGGGTTTGAATCTTGCCAATGACAATTCTCTTAATCCGATAATAGTTCAAATTCCTAAAAAATATAAATAATAAAAATATAATATAAAAGGGTTATAAAAGGGAGAGGATAGTCTAGGAAACTCTAGATGAATAGATAGGGTAATTAGAGATGTGTTATGAATAAATAAAATAAAAAAAATATTAGAAAGTGTGACTTTCTACATCGGTTCTAGAACCGATGTTAAAAGCCTAGTTTGTACTAGTGTAAGTGATAAAACTAGTTTAATTAGATAATTTTATCCAATTTTTAAAACAATATTACTAAGATATGAAGTGCAATGTTTGGATATATTATGTCTTGTATTAAGAAAAGGAGAGAATATAAATTTGCTTTACTTTGAAAACAGTTAGGGAACATGGTACATTGGAAAACATAAAAAACACGTTTCTCTCTCAATATTGACATGGTCGGAAGATAGAGATAGTGGGAATTCTCATTGAGTGAACAGTATCACAACAACAAACATAATAAGCCCAGAAAGCATAGCCTTTCTCATTGGTGATCATTCTGTAACTCTAACGAATTCACCCATTTGATTCCTCCATATTGTCCTCAGCAACCAACAAATTTTCTCCATCATCCAACATCTTTCATAATAAACAATACTCTACAAAAGTCAATATACCCATATTCCGAGAACTGGTTTTGTTCTTTTATTTTGTTTTTGAAAAAATGTGCATGAGTAGACTAGTTGAAAACTCTTCAGAAAAAGTATACGTTAAAATAACTGTGTATATCTAACAAAATTTTTAGGATTAGGTTTTATTTATTTTTTAAATATTTACTGAAAAAACAAGTGTTTTCTAATCATTGTATTAATATTACACATCAACCGAAACAATAACTAACATAGTACATGTTCTCCTATCAATGGAGCTTACTATCAAAGAAGTATCACCATAATTAAACTCAGTTTATTAAAATAAAGGTTGCCAATAAGAAAATTGAGGTCAAAAGATTGAAGTATTGTAAAAGAGAAGTAAAAAAAGATGTTTTTAAAATTCTTAGCCAGAGCTCGAAATTATCCTGTAAAAGTAATTGAAAAGTATGAGAAAGTAGTAAGTAGCACGCAGTGGGCAATTTACATTGAAAATTTACGTGGAAATGAATAGTAGAAGGGGGAAAAACCCAAATATTTTAGCCAGGTGCTGACCTGCAGCTACAGAAGTGCTGGTACGTGACGCCATAAATGTCAAGTTTTAACCTAATTTTTACTGTTTTGCATGAATGCATCATTCCCCATGTCTCAGAAAATCAGGCTTTTATTACAGGTCCTGCTTTCCCATTGTCTCAAAAGTGCTGTGTAAAATATGCAGATCTAGCTGTTGTTGGGACCATGGCAAGTGAATCCTACAAAAACCTTCCAGAAAGCAACTTCAATTATTCAGGATTACGTTACTGGGAAGCCCACCTAACATAACGTTAGGCATTTACTATGCTCTTTTATGTAGCTCTGCCAATCGCTGGTACAACTTACTTGAAGCCTTGTTGTTTTTTCCCTACAGACAAATGAGTGCCTAATATATTTCTCCCTATCACGCACATAAATTTTACTTTAACTGGAGAGAAAATTAAACATAATAGCAAGCCTTATTCTTATTTTCTGAATTAAATTCCTCTTACTTAAACCTAATTGGATACCAAGGTATTATTGGCCTTACAAGGTAATTTAGTCCCATGCACATTGCCCGAGTGGTCAAGGCAATACATTTTATTTCCTGTTTATTCCTTGTATGTCTGGTTTCTTTACTGAGTGTTTGCTTGCTTGTTGCTTGTTGCTTATTTTAGCACAGCAATCCATTTGAAAAGGAATTTGATACTTGTTTATTTACGAAATGTTCTATTGATTCAAAGGTGGAGCCGAAGTGAATCACAACGATTATAGATCATCTACCAACACACATTCCTATATTTGAACCCAACACATTCCCTTTGAACCCAAATAACATATAACATGTTTGTGTTACCATTGCAAAGCATCCAAAAGTACTATTAGAGTATTAGGTACAGAGAATATCATTCTTTAAAAGTATGTTCGACATAAAAGGAATGCAATTCAAAGATGCTAGAAGTTGTCTTGAGCAGAAGGTTAACAGTGGAACCGTCACCAATGGTAAAAATGGAATTAAACTTTACTATAAAAGTAATAGTAACATTATCTGTTTTGAAAAAATGGAACATAAAGCAGATTTCCCTACTTTAAAAACGCTTTTTCCTCCCATGGCCCTCCCAAACAATTCATTAACACAAACAAAGATATGACTAAGATCTATAAATAATTGAGAATTCACTCCAGGTATGAAGAACATTAATCCAGCTCGCCTAAAGGGCACCACTTTCTCTCTAGGTGAATTTTTATTATTTTCTATACCTTCGTATCTGGTTCAGAGGACACAGGCAGTGAACTATAATCTTGTGTTTTGGGAAGGGAAAAGCTACGACGCTCTTTCCCCCCTGGCTTAGAAGAAGCATTGCCATACCAGATCATTCCTGCTATTGCAACGATCATGCCCAGAACAACATGTAGATTGAGACCCTCTTTTCCAAAGAAAAAGAATCCCAAGATCAGGACCAAGATAGTCTTCATGTGACCAAGGACTTGGAATGATACAGCCGTGAACCTACCGATGCAGATGAACTGACTGAGGTTTGTCCCTACTGCAATGGTGCAAGACAGAATGATGAACAACTGCAGACAGCACAAGCAGCTCAGTTTAATAATAGTGTTCCAGTAGTCACAGTAGTCATTATTTTCTTGAGTAAAGATAAACTGTACAGTATTTATAAAGCAGAAATAAAGTGTGTACATATTTGGATTCTCCCCTTTTTTAGGAAAATGCCAGTGTAATTTTCCACAGAAAGACAAACAAAACGTGCACAGTCCATACACAGAAAACAGTTGGTCCCTCCCTCCACAGAATAATTGTTTCTTAAAAAATGACTTTATTTTCCTAAGGTAAAGGGATAGGATCCAAATCCTTTAAAATACAAAATGACAACTACAACATTCGGTTCTAAGGGTGACCAAGGATGGGCACCCTCACAAATTCTGTGCGTGTAGTGAGCAACCAGTTATTGACGAGTACCGACCACTGGTCAAGAATACACCACTTTTATGAATAAAAACGTCATTGCTAAGCAAAATAGTGATACAAGCAAATTTACATGGATGTAGTGGGTTTTCCACGCATTTTACATGCATACGGATTCCACCAGTAGTATAGAGATAAAAGCATGGATGTTAGAAAGTTATTCATGCCTTCTACATGTGATTTACCTGTAAAAGGCATGAAAAATTGGGATGGATGAAATATAAGTCTCCAATAATATAAAATGTGAAAGTGGTCAACTGAAACAATATTATATAAATCTGATTAAAATCTTCAACATTCACACAAAATCCAAAAAAAAAAGTACCGATTCAAAAATATAGTTTTTCCTCCTAACCTACATGATTAACATATCTGATGGATCTTTCTTAACAAAATTGCTCAAAACATGTTTATATTTTAAACTAGATTGGTCACATGAAGAACTTAGAACCAAACATCCAGTATCTAAATGAAATTAAAGGATTAGTTAAAGACCAAAGCAGTAATAGCTTGCACCAAATCTAGAAATAATTAAGTGCCACTATTCAGGATTGTTTTCTTTTCTACTCTAACCATTTTGAAAGAAGAGAAAAATTAGACATGTACATGCATTTAATTTTCACAGTGATGCTATTAGTTGCAAAATTACAAAGTCAACTAAATATCTGCTAAATGGTGTAATAAAAAGGGCACAGTAATGAAAACATTTGTTAAAAACAATCTTTCCCTCTAAAAGGAAAAATGATAAGCATTAATGAAAGTTATCTAGATTCTTATGACACATTGAACTTCAACCACTATTAACCTAAACAGCAAATCTGGAGTTTTGAGATGGAACTTTCTAAAACTTCTAGCTGCAAGCAATACTTAGATGACCTATAAACTAAATCTGAGACAGTTTAAGTATGAGTTAGTTAAGATTAAGACTAGGCTTAGTCTTATGCAACCTAAGGATGCTTTTTCAATGTCATTATGCAGCCTCTGAATTTAGGCAGCAGAATTTGGCACTCAGTTCTATGATAATCAATATGTAGAACATTAAATTATATTACAAATTGAAAGTTCACCCAGAAGAAATACATAGCAATCAGGATTAGTCCTTACAGTTGAAATTTACTTTGAACTTCTCACAAAAAAAAAAAATGAGGCAGTCTAAACCGGATAGAGAAATAAATTCGCAAGTATCCTCTTCTTTCCCTACTCACTGCAAAATATTAAAAGGAAGAAAAAAAGAACTAGAAAAGAAATAGCAAAAATTTACCGTGGATGTCAAACCATATCCATAGGCATCAACTCGTTTGCCTGTCAAGCAATAGTCCAGAAAGGGGCCGACTAGCAGTAAACTTCCTGCCTGTGCTGGTGCAGTATGGCCCAACAAGTTAAATGACCCAATAGAATACTTTCTCTGAAGATAATGGACATACTGCACAAAAAGTTATGTTAGATATCAGCCCAACAAGACTGAGGTCATCAAACCCAAATAACCTGAGAATAGTTAGATGTGTCGGAAACTAAAGCAAGTTATTGAAGTCTGTTCTACATGTACTTGAAAGTACGCTGCTTGTGATAAAAATGCAGAAAAAAAAAATTATTGCTGGCTTCCCGCTTTGTCATTTTAAGTTCTACAACAAATCTAATTAACTGTCACATGAATGAATGTTGCCAACAAGTATCATGTACAAGAAAGTAAACATTTACCAATGCAAAACTGCCTTTATGACATGAAAGTCAATTTGATTGGTTTCTATCTCCGAACTAAGATTCAGGATTCTATGTTAATATATGTTACTTACATACTGTTGCAGGGCTGTGCTCCAAACTGCTATTACAGCAGCTATGAAACCCTTTGCATTGACGCTGACATCAGTTACTGTACAGACAGCAACACCAAGCAAAACCAAAACAATACTAAGCTTTGTGTCCCTTGAATATCGTACATTGTCCAAGACTACCTCCAGGAAACAAGATACTGGAATCATGCTCAGCTTAGCAATCTGACAATTTCATTCCAAGGAAAATTATTATAAATATGTCTTTATTATAAAGAGAGTTCAAAATGTTATTGTTGCTGAAAGCCTAAATGTTACCTGATAGAAACCAACAGAATTCCACATTAAACTCACATTCATCCCAACAATGGAGAAATTTGCAAATAAGACAAATTTGATTATATCGGATAATGGAAGATGAGAGGTCTGGATATATCCAAGCGATTTAAGAATGAGTGTCAACAAAGTTGTCGTGGCAAAATGCAGACCAGTTAAAGTTGTAGCTGCATAATAGCATTATATGATACAGAATGTCAGGATTCAGGAGTGGTCTATAAGTTCGGATACAATCATTTGTAGCCTTACAAGTTACATTAAAAGAAACCATAAACCAAATTATGCTTTGCTTGACTAGTAATGGAAGAGATTTTAAATCTATCATCCAACACTATTCTCAGTACGTTAATGCTTTTAGTTGTGAGATACATGAATGGTAATACTTCTGTTATCTATCCAAACCAAAAAACATGTGTATGAAAAGGCGAAATTTCCTAGTGCGAACTTTGAATGTCTATCTTGAACATCACAATTAACTTCTTTTATGATAAGCTATTTTTTGCAGATTTTGCTCATATTTTTGGATTTCACGTCACTAAAGTTAAAATTTTGCAGTCTGTACCACCTCAGCTTGTTATCTAAATGCATATCTTTTGCTCAGATTTTGTTTCTACCACTTCTACTGAACAATATAGTATTGCTTACAGCACCTGTGATTTTAATTTGTCCCCTATTCAACTACCACCAAGACATATTGAGTGCTTCTTTCAAATCCTAGGAAAATTATATTCTGAACACCATCAATAAAAGGTAGACACAATCAACACATATCAACTTAAATTATATGCATCATCTATATTTAGAGCATGAAATTAAAGCCAGGAGTAAAGTATTCAAAGTCTCTATATTACAGTTTCTCACAAATCACCAAGTCAAATGCCCACCCTATAGGATCTTTTCTAGTTCAGTTCCAAGCTACTAGGTCATTTTATAGTTAGCACAATTGAACCTCATCTTCAATGACCTAATCCCAGATACTATAGTAGTAGAGTCTGAATGATGCTAACAGATAATATCAAAGTGAGTTTACACTCATAAAACACACAATTTTATTGTACCAAAAAGCTTTCTCCTTCTTTACTCTTTCAAATACATACAAGTGTGATACCAGAAAGAATACACAAGATAAGGAAGTTTATCTCAACAACACATAGATAAAGAAGCAACGGCATCTTTTGAATTAAAGGCATGGCAGATCAAAGATTCAAGAAAGGGAATGGGAAAAGTCAATATGAGCCCATACCAAAACTGAAACCATATGTAGCCATCAGGGCCTTATTCACAAGGATGATTCCCACAGATGTGACCACATTGAACAACCACGATGCTGCATCAAGGGAAGCCTTCCTATCACCCTTGCTTACAGAAGACATGTTGAACTAGAGTTCCCAATACACAAACTGAATTTCTCACTGCTCTACCTTCATGTAATAAGATGAATCACTAGTTTCAGAATCGCACAGCTTTCTCTGTACAGAAAAATAAATCATCAGAAGAAGCACGTATTCCTAATTTCCTAAAAATAGAATAAAATTTTCATGCTGCTCCACATTTCACAGAGAGGAGAACGAAACAAAATGTAATCTACCATAACCAAATAAACAGTGGGAGGAGTTTATATTAATATACAAGGAGACTTAAAAACAAAGGAAATCAACAAGAAATATGAAAAATCTTATCCACACTTCATTGATATTTCCGTCCACAGTGTTGACATGACATATGCAGCAGATGAATCTTCTACTATATGCATAAATATAGACATAGATATGGATATATTTAAAGTTAAAAACAACTGATTCTGAGATTCTTATGAGAAACTCTTGTTTTATTGGAAAAAACATCCAAAAAAGGGGGAAACAAAAAACAAAATAGAAAATACAAAGAAATAAGTCAAGTTTACAACGACAGGGACAATAAACTTTGAAGTTCACGATATGCACATTTTACACAGTGAACTACAACTAACTACAACCATAATCCTAAATCCTCAACGACACGATTCAGCTAATAGAAAACAATACCAAGCGAAACCAAACCAGAACAGCACAATCTCATCAGATCCAACACTATTTTCAACAACAGACAGTAATTCAAAGCAGATTCGAGCTCCAAAGCAAACAAAAATCATGAAATTGCAAAAACTCTCAAAGCAGAAGAAACAACAGGAGCAAAAAGCAACCTCAAAAGGAATCCCGAACGCGGATCAGGATCTCTAATTAAAAACTGCGGCAGTAAGAATTATTAAATTAAGTAACCAGAAGAATCTCGTAAACGCACGAATCTTAACAGAACAAGAGAAACAAAATAAGAAAGGAAAAAAGGTTGGTCATAACATACTGCGTGGAAAGTGTGAAACAACGGACCGTTTAGATGCAGGCGATAACGTGGTGGCGGTGTTTGGTTGATTCCTCTCCGCGTTGGGTATGAAAATGAAAAATTGGTGCGTGGTTTAGTAACGTCCAGATTCAGTGATCGAGGAAAGGTGAGTTGCGGGGAAAGCAGCAACAACAACTCCAAAGTAAACGGTATGTCATCTCATCGCTAATAAATACTACTAGTCAACTTCACTTTGCATAATTCTCCTTCCATCGCCACCATTTCTCTTTTTTTTTTTTTTTTTTTTTTACTGCATTTCCTTAATTAACACTATTTAATGGGATTTATGATGTCATTAATTGCTTCCTACTATGTTTAATTGGGGCACACAAATACTTAAATGAAGCTTTGCTCGTACTCCTTTAAATTTAAAAGATTTTTTAATATAATTTTAGGACTCGTTAACTATTTTAAAAAATTAAAATAATTCTTAGCTTTAGCTTAATTGATACAGTTCTGATTTGTGGATACTAAAATGGTATAATTATAATATATGAAAAATAAAAATTTTAAATTTGAGAGAGTAAATAAACTTATCCCATATTGTGTAGGGAAAAGATTTAAGCCTGATTTTTTTTTTACCATTTATTGTCACTTTATTTGTGTTGTTTGATGTGAAAATTTGTGTGTTTACAATTGGTGTGAGCATGATGGTGAGGCCTATTATTCTGTTAGGTTATTCTCCCGGTCACATTCCATAACATAAAGATTATTTATATGGAAAGAAAAGAAGAAGAATTTGTATTTAAATAAATAGATTTGTAAAGAAAGAAAAGGAGAAAGATGAGAGACTCTGTTTAAGTTCTTTCCTCTTTTATGTAGGAAGAAAAAAGAGGAAAACCACATAGATATAGGTAAAAGATAAAAGTGTCTTTCCTTGTTTCATTATGATCTCATGGTAAATAATTTTGTAATTATTTATTTATATAATTTTTAATAATATTTAAAAAAATTATAATTTTATAAATTATTTTTCCACATACAAACAGTATTAAAAAAATATTATTTTTTCTTTCAAATATATAATCAATATTAAAATACGAATAATTAATTAAAAAATTATATTTATAATTATTTTAATCTTATTTTATATATAAGGACAAAATAATAATTTTCTTAAATAATCAATTCAAATTATAATTTTTATATCCTATATAATCAAATCAATCACAATTTTTTATAAACTTTCTTTTCACTTTCTATTTATCTAAACAACTTTAATTTTCTCTCCATTTTCTTTTAAATTCCTCAATTTCTACTCCCCATTTTTATCCCCAAATCACTCCAACCAAACAAATACTTAGGAATCAAAGTGCTACTTATGTTAGCTGAAGATATCATTTTGTGGTTACCAATCAGTTTTCAGGGGAAAAAGAAATAGTTGTTACGTGTCGATCGATCGTATAAGCATAGTTATCTTCTTTTATTACTTTTAAACACGTCAAATGTCACATAAATAAATAAAAAGAGAAAGAATTATACATAATTTTTAATCTTTTCTTTTTAATCAGCAAAATGTTTAATGTGATAAAAATCTGCATTAAAATAAATAAATAATGATCATTAATAAGAATCTTCAATCTTTGATAATATCTAATTGTGAAATGATAATAAGTAGTCTTTAATGGTTGATAATTACCTTCAATTAGAAATTAAGATAAAAAAGTTATTAAAGTCTAATATGTTCATAATAACGTTAATTAAAGTTAATTTTCTACATTAAAGTAGTATTTTTTATTGGTATTTGTAATACAACTTTAAATATCACAAATATATTCTAAGATAGTCATTATATATTAAAATAAAATATGTATTAATTCAAATCCCTCTCAATGATAACTATGATAACAAAATTATTATGTAATAATAAAGATTTTTCTCCAATAATCATTCTTTATCATACCTAATAAGATAGTGATTATAGAGACAAAATGGTTTCTATATAATGATTAAAAGAATAACACGATTAAGATGAAAAATGAATGTCTATAAAAGTTCAACTTTCTTAGGAACACTATTCTTCCCTAACTATTGTCTTACACATTTTTGTTTTTATTTGGACATTAAAGTATTTCATGCAAAAACAAATCTTCCAACTACTTAAATAACTATATTATCTCTGCAAATCTAAATTTGGTTCAATAAATTTAAAAAAATGATAAGTTAAATATTCTTTTAATGAAGTTTAATGTAACAAATTTTTTATTCATGTGATTTATTGTCATCCAAATTTTTTTATCAACTAATTTAGAGACAATAAATATTTAATCATTATATTAAATATATTATAAATTATTTTAATTAAATTAATTTCTGAATAATTTACATTGGTAACTACAATTAAAAATCAAAATTTTAACCATTTATTAAAAATTAGACTTCAAATTACTATCTAATTAAACTAATAACTAATTTTATTATTAAAGAGAACTTATTTAGTTTCTAACATCAATCTTTAATTAAATTTTTAAATAAAATTCGGTTAATAAAGTTAATTTAAACTTGTGACTGCTTTCTACTTTTTATTTATGATATTGTTAGCAAGGCTTTCTTGTTATTTGAATTGATATAATTTGGTCGGAAAAAAATCGATAGCTAAAAATAATTTTTTTTATTAATGTATTTATATAAAAATAATTAATTAAAAAATATTTTAAAAAATATTTTTAAATTTTAAATATAATTATTTGAAAGATATTTATTTATTTTAAAAATTTATTTTCATTTTCATAATTATTTTTTTAATGATTTATTAATAAAAATAATAATAAGTAATGTTAGAAACTTATTTTTATATTTATTTTTAGAATAAGTAATTTTTTAATAAAATTAATTTATAATATATTTTTTAATAAAATTATATTATTTTTATTTGTATCTAAAAAATAATTATTATTTTATAAAATAGATTGATTTATAAATTGTTATAAATTAAATTCATGTAGTTATAAATAAATATACTAAAATAAATTTAATTTAATTTATTTACAATTTTTTTACCTAATTTATTTTATTTCTCATACTTTTTAACCAACCTATCACATTAAATCCGAGTTTTGGAATAATTAGGAATATGTAAATATATTGACTGGCAGTTTTATTGTGATGACGAGTTGGAAAAAAAATTACACATTTTATCACTTATCTTAATACTTTTAATTTTTAATTTCGTGAATTTTAAAATTATATATATTTTACTTTATGAATGAACTATTGAATTACCAACAGTTCAATAACACTACTAATATTAGATAACTTTTAATTTTACTATTTTCATAATTTAAATTTAAAAATTATATACATTTTACTTTTCTGTAAATTGGAAGTTAACCTAGTAACACTACAGTGATATAATAAGTAGAAAAGTGCTCATGTGAAATAAGTGGGATATTTCATACTAAATTGATTAAAAATATGATGTGAGACCTCTATTATCAAATATTAATCTTTTTGTGCAGTGTAATTGTTATATAGTTGGTCACACTTAACATTGAAAGAAAGCTAATAATAATTTTAGGCTAAAAAATAATAATTATTTTCATAAATTGTGGAGTTTTGACAACGTAATTGAGTATTATTTTTATACACACCATTGAACACTGATCTTATTACACGAAAGTTATTATAAGTGTTTGAAAGTTAAGTATGATTTGAGAGTACAGAAAATTTGTTTTCTTCAGAGTCATAAAGAAAAACTGCATCTATCATATAACGTTCTTCTTCTTCAAATATACATATTTAAAGTGAAAGGCACATGCAGAACCTTGAATGAAGGATCTAACGACAGAAATATCTCTCCTTTTGACGCAAAGGGTTTAAGGATGCTTAGTTTTGAACTGCTTCAATGTCTATTTTTTAATAGTTTTAAATCACCTTCAAGATCTATTCACACGCATTTCGTCAAATTCCTAACTTGTCCCAGCAAAAGCGTGTTTTCTAATGCCATGCATTTCAAATTGACTAGGAAACATAAAAATCGCAGAGGAATATTTTAACGCATCTATATATATAGATAGATATATAGAGAGAACGATAATATCCAGTCACATTTATTTTTAAATTTTAATTTATTATAATTTTATTTTATAAAAGTATTTGAATAAATAAAAAATATATGTATATAAATTACTGCTATAATGTCTAGGATGGTTGTCTGAATGCTCTGGTCAAAGTTTTTCTGAATGTGGACAGAATATTAGGCAGGGAATGGGCCACAGTAACTATAAGACGAGTCCAAAGTTAGTCCAATATGTAGCTGGCCCTGTCTCTCCAGTTCAATATATTTGAAAACAATTAATCGACCATTTTAATCTATAAATAAATAATATTGAATATAGTGCCCTAATATTATAAATGAGAGACGTTCTAGTTGTTCATTGATTTCAGATTTAATTACACTTTTAATCTATTTATAATTTCTAATATGCCACTTTATTTTTTTATTAATGTGATTTTTTTTTTCATTTTGAATATGGCAGATACATACAGTTTATAAATGGTTTAATGGATGATTATGAGATTTATCCCATATATTAGTTTAATAATTTAAAAAATATATTATTGAAATTTTCATTATTTAATTAAATAAGATAATATGTCCACCCATAAAAAAAATACAAAATAATTACTTTTACTATGTTAGCACATCCTTTTATGTATAAATTATTCAAAGAATAAATAATTGTTTGTTTATGTTTATAAAAAAATATCCAGTTTTATAATTTTTAAAAATTTAATAGTGAAAAGTTATAAATTATATTTTTAATTTTTATTTCAATAATGATATTCTCACGTAATAAAATTATTAAAATAATTCTTTATTTTTTATCACAACTTTTTATTATTTTCGCTACAAAAATTTAAATTACAAAATAATTTTTTAGTATATTTTACAAAATAATTATTGAAATAAACTAAATTAAATTTAGTATAAATATTACATTTTACCTCTCTTTTCTCTGCCAAATCGCATCTTGCTTCCATTTTTTTTTCTTTTTTTTACCGTCTCTTCGTCACATCGTGACTATATATATATATATATATATATATATATATATATATATATATATATATATATATATATATATATATATATATATATATATTTTTTTAGGTGTGGGTAGATTATGCAGAAAGAAGTGAACTATGTACAAAATTTAAATATAATTTAATTTGGTTTGATTTTTATTTTATTATTTAAAAAATTCTAATTAAATTAAATTAAGATTTTATGATTTGATTTACATGGTTTTTATAGTTTCTTTATTATAAAAATATCATATTTAAAACAAAAATGTAAATATTTAAAAATGAATAACGCAACAAAATATTGAATAATCCAAATATAACTCATTAAATAAAAAAAAGTTAAATAAAAAAATAATCAATAACCAATAATTTAATGTTTTAAGTTAAAGATATTCTCAATATTAAATTCAATATAATAATAACAGATCCGATAAATCAAGTGAACGTCTTCTTATAATAAACTAACACATAATCCGATCAATAAATTTATAAGAAATTAATTCCTATTATATTAGAGCAACAACTTATATATAGATCCCTTTTCGTCATGCACTATTTATCACATTCCTTTATATTTAATATAGGAAAAACATTATTATTTTTTTAATTTTATTTTATTATTTATTTATTTATTATTGTATTGTATTATATATATATATATATATATATATATATATATATATATATATATATATATATATATATATATATATATATAAAGGTTTTAATTTTTTTTTCACTCTTCAAGTATATTTCACATTTCTTCTACTAATTATATATAATATTATTTCCCTCAACATAAAAACAAGGGGAATTCTACTATACATAGTACAGATGATATACTACTGTAAACATTAGGCTTCAATATATCATGAATAAGAACATTCTGTTAGAGCAATGATTAGGAAAAGAATAAATTTTGTAAATAATTTAAACAATAGTTACTTAAATATGTCAATTTGACCAGGATTATTGGACTTTAGCAAAAATGTTTTCGATATTTGGTAGGTAATATATAGTTATTATTTAACTTTAAACTAACTACCAATTTGTTTTAATAATCAAAATTGATAGTTAAATGATGAGTCATTCTGTTTCCATATTTTCTCGTACTTATTTTAATTATAGTATTTTAGATTTAATTGTTTATTATTAGTGAATTTTTATTAATTGAGTTTCATTGGGTCAATCATTTAGATTTTTATTAACTTGAAACTATTTGATCTAATTTTTACTCATTATTATTTTCAGAACAATTTAAAGCAATTTTGGACTTGGAATATTAAGTCAGATGTCATGCCAGCTGTCCATTAGGATTAGGGGTTTTGTTTTATTTGTTTCTTATGTATTTTGTGGGTCCGTGAACCCAAACCTAGATTAAGATTATGGTTTAGGGTTATTTATGTTAGTATTCACGCAGAGGCACATGACAACGCACATCACTCAGTCGCATCTTCTGAAAGTCATTATCGTCTTTTGCATTTTATATTCACGTTCGTTTACTTTATTGTCATTATTTTTAACAAATTTTTTGTTTCAATTTTAATTATGTTTCTTCTTCTGCGTTTTGATTTTTCCATAGATAGCTAAATCTTTGTATTGATTTTTTGAAGAGAATGCAATATATCTTTGAGATTTCGTTTGTTCTCTTAACTCTTCATCTCTTAATCTCAGTGTTGTATTATAATCTGTTTATGCTTAATAAACCGAAACCAATATCACAATTTGCTTAATCCTGTGTTATAGATGAATTATGTGATGTATGCAATGCTTAATTGTATATGGATAATTTGAGTTAATTTTTGCTTAGTTAGTTAATTTCAGGTTGGAATAAGGGTTAAAATAAGTTAATTTCGTAACTTAGGATAAGTGATACTTGCATTCGAATAAGAAAATCAATTGTTTTCTCACTGTTTTACTCAAATTCTATTTTCGTTAATTTCAAATTTAATTATTACACTATTTTATTTCAAAACAATTATTGATTCTTGCACTTTTAATTAAAAACACTTTATTTTAATTTTATAAATTTCAATTATTTAAATTCTGTTTCCGTTTAATTTTAATTGTCGTTAATATTCTATAACAATTTGATTTTTAATTTTTATTATTCTACATCAATTTCTTTCTTTTTCACTTTTTCATTCATTTCTCTATTTACTGTTATTTATTCTTTTAGAAAGAATGATATGTGATAATAAGTATGTTCTTATAATTGTGTTCTTGTGAGATTCAACACGGGTTAGTTATACTGCATTAGTTTAACAACTTGTTTATTATTTTTTATTAGTATTTTGTGCTATCGAAATGCTATTATCAATTAGACATTGCCGATTATACAATTGTGTTGCGTAATATTGTCTAATATCATATTTGTTATTTTCTTTTTCAGAGCTTTATTTTAAAAAAATTATTATAGTTTTTGTATGCTCCCTACCCATTTTTGCAAGAAATTCTAGATATAGTTATCTTATAGGGAGTGCTCGATAACCACTATTGTAGGAAATTTTGGATATAACTTGGTAGTGTGAGTATACATGTTTAGCTAAACTAATGCAGTTACACAACACAATTGTATCCCGACAATGACGTCAATTTATAACAACATTTCGGTCGCACAAAATACTAATAAAAAATAATAAACAAGTTGTTAAACTAATACAATATAACTAACTCGTGTCGAATATCTCAAAGACACAATTATAGGAACATACTCATTATCACATATCATTATCTCTAAAACAGTCACATATCATTCTCTCTAAAACAAGTAAATAGGGGAATGAATGAAAGAGTGAAAAATAAAAATTAAATCAAATTGCTATAAAATATTAACAATAATTAAAATTAAATGGAAACAAAATTTAAATAATTGAAATTTATAAAATTAAAATAAAGTGTTTTTAATTAAAAAGGCAAGAATCAAGGATTGTTTTGAAATAAAATAGTGCATTAATTAAATTTGAAATTAACGAAAATAGAATTTGAGTAAAACAGTGAAAAAAATTAATTTCCTGATTTGAATGCAGTGTCATTTATCCTAGATTACGAAATTAAATTGTTTTAACCCTTATTCAAACCCGAAATTAACAAACTAAGCGAAGATTAACTTAAATTATCCTTATACAATTAAGTATTGCATACATCACATAATCTCATCTCTAACACATGATTAAACAAACTGTGATATTGGTTTCGGTTTATTAAGCATAAACAAATTATAATTTAACACTAAGATTAAGAGATGAAGAGTTAAGAGAACGAACAAAACCTCAAAGATCTACCGCATTCTCCTCAGAAAATTAATATAAAGATTTAATTATCGATGAAAAAATCGAAACACAGAAGAAGAAACATAATTAAAATTGAAACAAATAATGTGTTAAAAATAATGACAGAAGAGTAAACAAACATGAATATAAAATGCAAAAGACGAAAATGACATGCGGCTGCATGACGTGCGTTGTGATGTGCCTCTATGTAATCACTACTATAAATAACCTTAGACCCTAATCTTAATATAGGTGTGGGCTCACGGGCTCACAAAACATATCAGAAACAAATAAAATAAAACCCCTAATCCTAATAGACACCTGACATGACATCTAACCCAATATCTTCCAAGCCAAAAATTGATTTAAATTATCCTGAAAATAATAATGAACAAAAATTAGATTAAATAGATTTAATTGGCTCAATGAAGCCCAATTAATAAAAATTCACTAATAACATTCAGTTAAACCCAAAACACTAATTAAAATAAGTAAGAAAGGTAAGAAAATATGAAAATATAATAACTCATTACTAAACTCGTAAATTCTTGTAGTGTACTAAAAGATTTTATTAAATTAATAACAAATTTTAATAAGAAATAATGGAAAGATATTGTAGATGAAGTAAGATTGTGACATTATCTTTTTCACTTTTGGACTTGCGGCAAAAATATGCTTAACTATTAAATAAATTTGGTAGGTATAAATTAGTTATTTAACTTAGAAAAAACTACTATAACTTTTTCGTAATTAAAGTAATGTAAATAGTTGTTTCTTATAGGAGTAAAACTCGTACTACTTTGTAAGCTTAAAAAAAGAAAATGCCCTATATTTTTTTATTTTTTTCAAAAGGAGTATGAGTAAAATTCCCTATTCTAAGTAGATAATGGTTTATAACATGTCACAACAAAATAGAAAAAGAAGTACGTAATGAAAAACATTATTTTGAAAAATCGGATCCGACGTCTCAAACGGATTAGAATCCGATCTATCACTTTTAAATAACTAAATTTTAAATAAATAAAAATAAAATTAAAAAAATGAGTCAAATATATTTTTATATAAAAAATTAAGATCAATTTTTTTAATATAATTTTTTTACAAAAAGATATAATATATTTTAATTTTTTTATTTCATATTAATTACATAAATTTTAAATAATAATTTTTTTATATGTTTATATTATTTTAATAATTATCTATTGTATATTGTAATATATTTTATGTTTATAATCTTTTTTGTAATTTATATTGATTGTGATAATAATTTTGTAATTTTTCTTTTAAAAAAATCATTGTTACAAATGAAATTATTATATATTTATTATATCATAAAATTATTATTTTAATAAATTTGGTTGAATACATTTAATCTTAAAATACTGAATCTATTTTTTTACCGGTTCAATGACTAGTCCAATTTTAAAAAATGGATAAATAAAATAAAAAATCTTATGAAAGAAGTTTATAATAAAATTGTTTTCCGCTCGACAATAAAAACAATGAAACTTATCCCTCATCATCTCATTAGTATTCAAAGTTTGTCTTCGATTTAATATTGTTTTCGTAACTCGCACCAAAAATTCACATGAGTGAATTGGGACCTCCACTTAATTTAATCCAAACTTTTATTTATAGATGATAGAAAAAAAAAACATAAATCTATTTACATGAAAATTAATCTTTTTACGAGACAAAATGCCCTTATTGTTGCACCGTCATGTAATTAGTATTATGTTAGGACGATGTAACGATTTATATCAGGTTTTTTTTTTTGTTTACATTTATATCATAAAAAAATTTATATACAAATATAACATACTTCCATGTTAATGTTAAAAATAGTATATACTACTGTTAGTGGCAAATCGAGAAAAGCGATCGAAATCGAAGGAAAGAAATGTGACCTGATAAGATAAACAAAAATTCATTCGATGTCTAATTAGAAATACGTAGCATATAGCATCGAGAAGCACAATCGAGAATCGAATGAATAATAATCAAATGACTGTTGTCGAATAAAAACTAAGTCATATAAGACCAGGGTTAAAAAGGAATCGTAAGCAATTCGAAGTTCTCGAAAAATACAGAATCGAGAGTAAAGAAAGCCAAGGTGGACATCGAGACTTTTGGCCAAATCGTGAAAGGAAGTAAGTCGAATACACGTATAAAGAGCAGTTTTGAAATCATGGGAAAAAGTCGGAGATCGTGAGAACGTGGGAAACTATAGAAGATAAACTGCCATACGCACGTAGAACGTGGTAGCAGTCGCGTTAACTGCTCTCGGAAGGCTTGAAGGATGCCTTATAAATAGAGCAAAGGAGGAAGGAACTGGGGGGCAAAAATTGGCAGAGAACAGAATCAGTAGTGAAAAGTCTACCGGAGAAACGACGAACACCATGAAGCTTCTGGCAATCTGGATTTCCTTGCTCACTGAGTACATTTACCGCTTTCTGTATTTTCCTTGGTAATTTACTTTGATGCAACTTAAATTCAGCAGTTTTATGTTTCTGTATTTTCAATTCCTTGTCATTTCAATTCAATGAAAATTTGAGTTTCTGCAGTTAGATTTCCTGTTATTTAACTTTCTGCAAATCTCAATTTCCTGTTATCTAACATTCTGCAAATCTCGATTTCCTGTCATTTACTTTTCTTGCAATCTCGATTTCTTGTCATTTATATTTGCGTTGTTTTCGATTCCTCGTCATTTACAATTGATGCAAATTTGGATTTTCGCTCTTTACATTTTCTTGGAATTTAACATTGTTTCTTGATTCGATACTTTTACTGCTTTCGATACTTTAAAATACAAAATACCAAAAACAGCATTTTCGATATCCTGTAATTTTCGATTCTCATACACGTTTTCGATTGAAAGTCAAATTGCTAGCCTAAGTAAAAAGAGCTTACGTGGGAGGATTTCGATTAAAGACCAAAATACCCTTAGAATCGAAATCGATCGAAATTCCACCAGAAACAAATTGGCGCGCCAGGTAGGGGAGTCTTGTGTTGAGAAACACAAAATTGGTTAGTTCGAAATTGTATGAGATTAAGGAGTGGGAGAGTCATGAGTCACAATTCATCAAGTAACCAGAGTAACAGTGAGGGATTAAATGTGTCACACCCACCAAATACTGGGGGCAAAGTCATAATGGGAACATACCTGTAGTATCGACAACTGTGAACATGTCGATACCTGTGAGTAATGAACAAAATTCAGGTACATTAGCAAACACCCAAGTAGGATCTAGTACGGTGATACCAAATAATATGCAAACTATAGGAAATCCCACAACCACATATGTAGGGCCACGTATGAGTATAAGACCGCCGGGTTTTCACTTAATAATGTGAATGGGGTCGGAACTTCTTCAACGCATAGGAATTCGAGATATAACTTAGGAATGTCCCAAACACTAGGTATGCCACAAAATTTTGGAATCCCTCCGAATTTAGGGACGTCGCAAAACTTAGTAATTCCACAGGATTCAGGGAATGGACAGAATGTAGGCACACAACAGATACCTCCAAATCTAGATCAGAGGGGATACTTAGATCATGGGAGATATGTATTCGATAGAGACTATCATCGATCTAATTTTGATTCTATCGAAAACATGGGTACCGGAATATCTAGTAATTCATTAGGGGTACTTAGACAACAAATGGATGAGAGTAATTTTGAAATGGTGAATATGTTATCACAACAATTGACTACAGTATTAAATCCATTAGTGCAAAACACTACTGCTAGCTTTGAGATATTAGCAGACCAAATGTCACGAATCGGGGATGCATTGGCTGTGCCTCGACAAACGAGGATAGAAAATCATGTTAATCAGAATACTAATATTAATCCCCCATATCTATTGAGGAGAAATAGAAACAATGATCAACAGCAGCGTAGGGGAAATGAGTATCAACATGCGAGGAATGATATTTATGGGAATTTGAACGAAGGATTTCAAAATATACACAATCAGAATAATATGTTGGGACAAAGGATGAATTTACAAGGGATGGAATTTAGACCACCCAATCAGACATATTTTGTGTCTCCCTTTCCGAATGCGATTCTCGAGACAGAATTGTCTCGAGGATATAAAGTACCCAAATTCACTAAATTTGCTGGAGAAGTTGGTGAATCGACTATCGAGCATGTGGCTCGATATCAGATCGAATGCGGGGATTTAGCGATGAGTGAAGAATTAAAAATGAAATATTTTCCTAGTTCTTTGACTAAGAGTGCTTTTACTTGGTTCACGTCATTGCCACCCAATTTGATATATAATTGGCTGCAATTGGAAAGAAATTTTCATGAGCAATTCTTTAGAGGAGAAACTCAAGTGAGTCTCATCGACTTAATGAATATAAAAAGATACAATCATGAAAGCATAGATGATTATTTGAATCGATTTAGACAAATGAAATCGAGATGTTTCACTCAAATTCCTGAATATGAGTTAGTCAGAATGGCCTCTGCAGGTTTAGAATTCTCGATTAGGAAAAAACTAGTCAATTTACCATTGAATGACATGGCTCAATTAGCTGATAAAGTGAGAAGAGTGGAACAAATAGAGTATGAGAAACAAAGGTATAAGAAATATGAGAAACCTTTAAAAAAGGAAAGAATAGCATACATAAATGATGTATATGAGACAGATAATATGACAGAAAGTGATATTGAAGAAAATGTCGATGAGAAAGTAAACTTAGCAGAACTCAAAGTAGGGGCTCCATATACCTGCAAATTGCTACAAAAGAATGAAGTAAAAGATAAAATGGCAAATCGAACATATACTTTTGATGTAACAAAAGCGGACAAAATCTTTGATATTTTATTGAAAGACAAACAGATTAAGTTGAGTGATGATCATAAACTGCCGTCTGCAGAACAAAGGAATGGTCGAAAATATTGCAAATTTCATAATGTTTATGGACATTGGACTAACAATTGTATACATTTCAGGAACACCATCCAAGATGCGATTGACCAAGGAAGGTTGAGGTTCGAAGAAATGACAATGAAAGTTGACACGAGTCCATTCGAGGCCCAAGTTGGATACCTCGAATCCCAAACAGGCATTACTGATGATGTCCGATTAACAAATTCGGCCTTTATAGGCATGGTAGATGTCACTGAAGACATCGATCCTAAACACGTTAGAATGGACGTGTCTCGAAGAAGATATGGAATTTGACCTGAGTGAATTCGAGAGAGAGTTCAAAAAGGAAATATACCCTCGATCAGGAGATTCTCTCATTGAATTTTTGAATAGGAAAAAGGAAAAAGACGAAGATGTGTCATTATGCCCACGTTGTAATGCGAGTGTTCGATAAATCGGCTACCAAAGCTTTCAGAACAGAACAGATGAAGAAGATCGAGAACCAAAATAAAAGGAAAAATGACAAAGTAGATCAAACAGTCCGACCAACGATCGAAGAAAGTCAGCAGAAATCCGTTGGCTCTGGTGTTAGTGAAAATCGGAGGCAGTGGATTAGAAGAGAGATGTATCCTTCTCGAGGAGGAAGAGGTAGACTTCAAAGTAATGATGTTTTCGAAAGACTCTCGTATGATGATGGATCGACCACTAGATTCCCAACATTCCAAAGAAGATTCCGAGGAAGGCCCTGGAGAAGAGGAGGAAGGATCCCCTATTGGAATCATTACAGAAACTTTGGAGAAAATGGTGCACCGATAGAGAGTCATTATGCAAGAGAATTTTTCGATGACAAGAATGATGATACTTGGGACGAACATCAAATCGGGGTAATATCAATTTTACCTGCGGAATATGTGAGCGAATACAAAGAATACCAAGAAAAAAGAGATGCCGAGCGAGAATATGACTTCTATTCAGAAAACATAAGGCCAAAAATAACATGGGTCACACAAACCTCATGTGAAGTTCCTCATAGAGACGCTGCTTTCATTGATCCCCCATCTGAGGAAATGAGGTTCCACTTGAAACCATTATTACTGAACATCGAGATCCAAGGACAGATGGTGAATAGAGTCCTTGTCGATGGTGGAGCAGCGAGTGAATATACTTGCCAATTACTATGCTAAAGAAATTTGGCATTGAACTAAAAGATTTAGTCAAGCACAATATTATGATTTCCGATTTCAGCGGAAAGACGTCAAGTTCGGAAGGTATGATTGCCTTAGACGTGAAAGTGGGCACTTACTCGAGACCTACTGTGTTTGTTGTGGTCCAGTCGCATGCCAATTTCAATGCATTACTTGGCAGAG
Source organism: Sphenostylis stenocarpa (assembly GCA_963425845.1). Taxonomy (NCBI): domain Eukaryota; kingdom Viridiplantae; phylum Streptophyta; class Magnoliopsida; order Fabales; family Fabaceae; genus Sphenostylis; species Sphenostylis stenocarpa. The sequence continues at coordinate 17,069,509 of OY731406.1, forward strand.
AGTGGATTCATGGAGTAGGAGCTGTGCCTTCGACAGCTCATCAAAAATTATTTATGTGGAATCGAGATGGACATCTCGAAGTAATCCCAGGAGATCAGCACGAATTTGTAACATTCATATCTCAGGCTGGTCGAGCACTGCAGAATCTGGCGCTTGCTCAACCATTCACCTTCGAAACAGTCAAAGATTTTAATTCAAAATTACATGAGGAGCGTTTCCTAGAGATGAATGAGAAGAAAGGATTCATCATGATCAAAGAGGGGGCCAACCTCGAAGTGGCCGGTGAAGATGAATAGAGAATACGAAGAGTTCTTGGCTCGTTTGGGAAAATATGAAGATGGAAAGAAGAGCCAAGAAAGTAGTAGTAGTAGTAAAATAAGGATAAATAAGTCGATTCAATCGACCGTAGTTGCAAATAATAGCGATCAAGTTATACTTGATTGTATTTATGATTATTCTCCTTTAGGTTTCGAAAAATCTATTACATCAAATTATAAAAAAGTCGAGGCTCAAGATCCATTAGAAGAAGTTAACTTAGGAAGTGAAGAGGAACAGAAACCCACGTATATCAGCAAGTATCTCGAAGAAGAGTTAAAGAGGGACATGATTTCCTTATTAAGAGAATATAAGGACTGCTTCGCTTGGGAATACGAAGAAATGCCTGGATTGGAGCGAAGTCTCGTCGAGCATAAATTACCCATCATCGAAGGTAGAAAGCCAGTAAAACAAGCACCGAGAAGATTTGCACCTGAGGTGATGAACAAGATCAAGGAAGAAGTCGAGAGACTCTTGAAAGCTAAATTTATCAGAACTGCCAGGTATGTTGATTGGATTTCTAACATTGTACCTGTGATTAAAAAGAATGGTAAAATAAGAGTGTGCATCGATTATCGAGATTTAAACTTAGCTACTCCTAAAGATGAATATCCTATGCCAATAACTGATATGCTAATAGATGCAGTAGCTGGTAATGAAATGTTAAGTCTTTTAGATGGTTATTCAGGATATAATCAAATATTTGTGTCTGAAAATGATATAGCTAAAACAGCTTTTCGATGCCCGGGGGCATTAGGTACTTATGAATGGGTAGTGATGCCATTTGGATTAAAAAATGCTGGAGCCACATATCAGAGAGCAATGAATTTAATTTTTCATGATTTGATTAATGATTTTATGCAAGTTTACATAGATGATATCGTTGTGGTATCGAAAGAAAAACACCAACATCTGAGCAATTTGAGGAAATCTTTCGAGAGAATGAGAAAATATGGATTAAAAATGAATCCCTTGAAATGTGCTTTTGGTGTATCTGTCGGTGAATTTTTAGGATTTATAGTGCATGGAAAAGGTATCGAGATCGAGAAAAATAAAGCCAAAGCAATAATAAATACCTCTGCTCCAAAAACTAAGAGAGAATTACAATCTTTTTTGGGAAAAATAAATTATTTGAGACGATTTATTTCTAATCCGGTTGGCAAAACTTATGTTTTTTCGTCTTTGTTAAAGTTGAAAAAAGAAGCAGAATTTAAGTGGAAGGAGGAACATCAAGAAGCCTTCGAGCAAATCAAAATGATGCTTGACAAATCCTCCGATTATGATCCCAGTGAAGAGAAACAAGTCATTAAAGTTATATGTATCGAGCATCGAGATCGTACAATAGCCAGTTTATTAGCACAAGAAGATGAAAATGGTGTAGAATGTGCTTGTGTATTATCTAAGTAGAATTTTAAATGATCGTTGAAACTTCGATATAGTGATATCGAGAAATTAGGATTATGCTTGTATTTCTCTTGTACAAAACTCAAGTATGTAATGAAGCCTCACGATGTAATGGTTTATTCTAGAAATAATATTTTGAAGTTTCTTTTGTCGAAATCAATTATGCATAATAGAATAGGAAAATGGGTGTTAGCTTTGACGAGTTCTCATTATCCTTCGAATCTTTAAAATCGATAAAAGGTCAAGTAATTGCCGATTTTATGGCTGAGCATACAGATTGATTCCATCGAGAATTTGTTTATTGAAATAAGTAAATGGATAATGTATTTCGATGGTTCAAGTACATCGGATAAATGCGGAGTAGGAGTTACGATTATTTCTCCAAACAATATTCCGACTAAGTTATTATTTGAGGTTCAACCCATGTGTTCGAACAACGAAGCTGAATATGAAGCTTTGATAGCGGACCTCGAGACTTTAATCAAATTAAAAGCTCGACATGTGGTTATAAGAGGTGATTCGCAATTAGTGATCAAACAAGTGCGAAAAGAGTATAAATGCATTAATATCAACTTGATCAGATATTTGGAAAAAGTGATGACTTTAAGTAGAATGTTCGATGACATAATATTCGAGTATATTCCTCGAGAATTCAATCAAGAAGCAAATGACTTAGCACAAATTGCATCGAAGTATAAGATATCCCCGGAAAGATTACAAGAAATAATTCAAATCAAAGAAAAATTACCTCAAGAAAATGAGATTCTGTACATTAATGACTTAGATGATCAAGATTGGAGAAAATCGATTATAAATTATTTGCAAAATCCCAATGGGAGAATTGACAAGAAAATTAAATATCGAGCAGTGAAATATGTTTTGTTAAATGATGAGTTATATAAAAGAGGAATCGATGGAGTATTACTTAGGTGTTTAGGAAATGATGATGCTTACTTAGCAATGGCCGAAGTACATAATGGAATATGTGGGGCCCATACGGTAGGTCAGAAAATGAAATGGACATTAACTCGACAAGGTTATTACTGGCCCTCGATTTTAAAAGATTGTATCGAATATGCCAAGTCCTGTGAAGAATGTCAAAAATTCAGTCCGATACAACAGGTGCCCGCGAGCGAATTACACTCGATCATTAAACCTTGGCCTTTTAGAGGCTGGGCTATAGATTTAATCGGACAGATTTTCCCACAATCATCGAAAGGGCATAGATATATAATCGTTGCTGTCGATTACTTTTCAAAATGGGTAGAAGCAATACCATTAAAGGATGTTGATCAGCAGGATGTAATTGATTTTATTGAAGAATACATCGTTTATCGATTTGGGATCCCACAATCTATCACTACAGACAGAGGGACAGTGTTTACTGGTAGAAAGATAGTTAAATATGCTGAATCGAGAAATATTCAATTATTAACATCAACTCCATATTATGCTCAGGCTAATGGGCAAGTCGAAGCAATTAACAAGGTGATTATCGGGTTAATCAAAAAACATGTTGGTAATAAACCAAAAACATGGCACGAAACGTTATTGCAAATTTTGTGGGCTTATCGAAATTCACCTAAAGATTCCTTACAGAATACCCCATACAAATTGGTATATGGACACGACGCAGTTTTGCCGATCGAAATAAACATTGAGTCGAATCGAATACAAAGACAGAATGATTTACCCAGTTGTGATTATTGGAGTTTGATGAATGATGAATTAAACGAACTCGATGAAATAATATTACAGTCGTTGAATAATGTGATGTTACAAAAGATTCAAGTTGCTCGAGTGTACAACAGAAAAGTTCGAAAGAAGACGTTTAATGAAGGTGACCTAGTGTGGAAAACGATTTTACCAATGGACAAGAAATGTAAAAATTATGGGAAATGGTCACCGAATTGGGAAGGACCTTTCGAAGTTATTAAAGTGTTATCGAGTAATGCCTATTCAATTATCGATTGGTATAACAAAGATAAAGTGCTGTCGATAAATGGAAAATACTTAAAGATATATAAGCCTCGAATAAGAGAAATAAACATTCAAAAAATTAAATTGAATAATATTCTACAAAGATAAGTATCGAGTCTTAAGTTGATCAAAATCTATTAACAATTGATTCCAAGATGAAGAAATCGAGTGCTCTTCGACAGTCGAGATCTTGTTTGCGCTCTATGCTCTGCCCCAAAGATAATGCGACTTCTTTTGCGAGAGGATTTGATCGTATCTATTTCCGAAGCAACAAAATCCTTCTGCAATTTAAGTTGAGCGAGTCTCTTCTCCAGTCGCTCGATCTCGCAATCGATCGAAGTTTGTGCGAGACAATGCCTCCGCCAGCTTCAACTTCGAGTCTTCAACAAATTTGATTTTTCAGCCTGGAAGGAAACAATATCGGTAAGCTTAGTCGAAATCGATTGTTTTTTCTTCCTCGCCGCATATGCCTTGTTGAACAAATCGGCGGCCGCCGCGACCTCCGCATCAAGACCCATTGGAAGATCATCATCGGGACACGTCTCGAGGGCAGTAATGATATCTTGGAACTGCTTTTCTTGTCACGCGACTCCACCAAAATTTTGAGGGGCGAGGAATAAAAGAAAGATCGGAAGCGTTGCTTCAGCTGGTATGGTCCTTCAGTTGAAGTCATGGGCGTCTTAGAAGAGCTCGACGGTGTCGCTTCTGTAGATAATAGAATATCGAGGATAGAAAAAGGGTCTTCTTCGATTGTAGCTCGATATTCTAACACAGTGCTCGGAGCAGGCACATCTATCTCTGGTAATGACGCCGAGAGCAACTCGATAGGGGGCATCGCAAAAGGAGGAGAATCCTCTTGCTCCGCAGAAACAGGGGAAGGAGAGCCTTGAACTTCGATTATTGAAATATTTACTGAAAAGAAAGAAATCGAGAACGTAAATCGAGAGGTTCATAGTAGAATGAAATAAAAAAGTGACAATGAAAAGTATAAATACCAGGGGGAGGTAGAGCAAGTGGTGCCGAGGCAGGAGGAAGAATCTGTACAGCCTCAGGTTGCTGTAAATCGAAAACCATTATCAGAACATGAAACGCACAAAAAGGTAAAGCAATCATACAATGATATATAAGATACCTCAGTGAGGGGTGTTAATATAGAACATTCGTCGATACAGTCTCCGATGGAAGATCCTGAAAATCAAATTTTGAAACCATGTTACAAATTTTATTGAGACTTAAGAACATAGAATTTGTATAAAGAAGGAAACTTACGTGACTTGAACGAGTGGCAGGTGTTGTCGTGGGGATCGTATTAGAGTCCGTCGATAATGGATCGAGAGCAAGCTGGTTGAACAGATCGAGGACTCTTCGATTTATGTTTCTAAAAATAGAAGATCGAAAAGAGATAAGTATAAGAATATGGATTGATCAAACGAGAAAAATGAATAGGACAAAACGAAAGTCAAAAGGAACCTTCGATTTTTTCGAAGAAGTAGGAATGGTGGCCGAGCGTCTGCGTTTTCTGATTAAGGCTGACGGGTCCGATTCATCTGAGGATCCCCAGTCCTCTGGACCCTTCTCGACAGCGGTGACCTTGGTAGATTTCGAAACTGCCAATAAAAGAAGACAGATTAGCTTATAATATACAGAATAAAAAAAGTATAAGAAAGCTATAAAATCTCACTAAAAGGTGATGGAGTCAAAATCTTGACTCGGTCGATATGTACAAGCCAGGGAGGCAAAAGAGCCTCAGGGAGGTTAAGGTAAGGGAAATAAGACAATTTCGAGACAAAAATATCTTTGTTTTTGGGTTTTGGGCGACGTGTTTCCCTGAGGGATCTCAATTCTCGAACCCATTTAGGATGAGTTAATGGTTTGGCAAGTCCAAAAGGAGCTGTGGGAAAAGTGGGAAGGCGATTTGGACAATACATTTCAAAAGGGGTTCTACCTAAAGGATTGATTATTTTGTGGTTCGATCGATTAGTGTCTGTTTTATGGGATAAGGAGATAACAACATCATAATAGGTCGATTCTAATTTCAGTGGGGTGTAACATATTTGATAAAAGTTCTCGAATCGAGATATTTGAAGACAGTGGAAGTGTGTACCTTTCTTCGATTTCGACTTGTCCTGCAACATAAGAGAAGGTTGAGCAGTCAGTTTCTGTCGAACTTCATCAAAAGTAGCATGACTACTCGAGAACCAACCGGCCCACCATTGAGAAAAACTCACAGTAGATAAGTAATTCGACTCGAAAGCATAGGGGTAAAAGTGCATCGAGGTTTTTGGTAAAAGCTCAACAAGCTCCCGACGAATTGTGGATTCAGTTAACTTGGACTTTGGGAGGTATCGAGAGAGAAGAAAGGCAAAGATTGGCTCAACCCAAATTGTCTCGAGAAAAGCTGAGGATAGTAAGTTATAAATTTAAAATCTTTAGCCTGAAAACCCGACACCAATATGTCATGGGTCAAATAATTGCTCCACACATCAATCAGTTCTGATTGCAACCCAGGAGTCGAGGCAGGAAATTTTGATTTAAACCAAATCGGCCCCCTAAGTTGGCCACTTGTTCGTCCAAGATTTACAGTAAATGGGGCCAAGGTTGAGTCGAAAGTGAATCTGGTTAACAAAAAATGAAGGAATTTACAGTAGGTAGTTTCATCAGACTTATGGCAAGGGTGACGAGAGGATAATCGGGCCCCTTCTATATTTACACTCGAGGGGACGGAAGAAATTCAAGGAAGGACGCTCTCAAAAATAGAAGTGAGCCACAACTGTACAAACCAAACGGGGCCTGAAAAGTTCCCCGACGCTTTAGGTGTGTTCAAAATTTCGACAGCCTCGTCGAAAGTAGCATACACATGAGCTAGTAGCAGCTTAGCCAAACATATCCTAGGCTGACCTATGTGCAGGACATATGCAAGGTCAAATAAATGAGAGGAGATTTGGATGGATCGGGGGCAAAATACATGGGTGCATAGCCAATACACCAAAAATGCTACATGCTCTTCATCAGTAACAACTATCGAAGGGTCATCAACAAAATGTTTCTCAATGAAATGTCCGTAAGCCTTCGATTCCCAATCAATTTTGGACCTCAAAGAACTACTCGAAGGACATGCACCTTTAAAATACTTCTCCCCTATGGGCTTCAACCCAGTAATAGCCGCAATCTCGAAAAGGGTAGGCGACAGAGGGCCACAAGGCAACTCCAAGGCATGTAGGTCCTTGTTCCATAAATGCACCGTAGACAAAAACATCGCCATGTCCAAAAATGATAGATCGCATCGAGACAGATGCAAAAAGTCAAAAATTCCTATATCCCTCCAATGGTTCTCAAACTTGGCTTGTACCCTATCGAACCACCTAATGAATTGAGGCTTTTTGGAAGGAGGGCCCGTTCTATACACTTTAGAGGTAAGATTCAGAAAATCAACCCTAACTTCAGGTTGATGAACCAAAGCCGGGCTAATCGAGAGGTTGAGAGGGGAGAAAATGTCATCGATAGGACGAAGTTGACCCCCAAAAGCAAAATTAACCCCCTCAGTAGTGTAAGGAATAAGTACCTGCGTTTCAGCAATTTTGCGGGAAGCCTCCTCCATCAAAGGGACTGGAGCGAACTTCTGGTTGTTAATCTCCAGCAGGTTAGAAGGCAATGAGGCAAGGGGTGGAACGGAAAAGTCAGGAGATTTTGACGAGGTGACCATCTTAGTGAGTTTAGGAAAACAGAAAGAGAAGGGTTGACGAATGAGGTAGCAAGGAGGAAGACAACAGCTCAAGGAAGACGATGAAGATGCAAGCAGAGGGTAAAAGTTCGCGTAAAAAACCAAAGTAAAAACCAAGAGAGAGGTTAAGGAGAAAATCGCCTAGGAAGCTGGAACGGCAGACGCGAAAGGTAATAAATGTAGCGTACGGTAAAAGTAACAGACTGACATGATGGCGACGTAAAACGGAAAGGAAAACCTAAAACCCTTTTAACCCTAAAACCCCAGAAACCCTAAACCCTAAATCCTGTGGGCCTTCCAAACATTAAAGCGGAAAGATTGAAAGAATATAAACTGAAATCATTCATATTCTTTCAAGGGGGCATTTTGTTAGTGGCAAATAGAGAAAAGCGATCGAAATCGAAGGAAAGAAATGTGACCCGATAAGATAAACAAAAATTCATTCGATGTCTAATTAGAAATACGTAGCATATAGCATCGAGAAGCACAATCGAGAATCGAATGAATAATAATCAAATGACTGTTGTCGAATAAAAACTAAGTCATATAAGACCAGGGTTAAAAAGGAATCGTAAGCAATTCGAAGTTCTCGAAAAATACAGAATCGAGAGTAAAGAAAGCCAAGGTGGACATCGAGACTTTTGGCCAAATCGTGAAAGGAAGTAAGTCGAATACACGTATAAAGAGCAGTTTTGAAATCATGGGAAAAAGTCGGAGATCGTGAGAACGTGGGAAACTATAGAAGATAAAGCTGCCATACGCACGTAGAACGTGGTAGCGATCGCGTTAACTCGCTCTCGGAAGGCTTGAAGGATGCCACTATAAATAGAGCAAAGGAGGAAGGAACAAAGGGGGCGAGAAATTGGCGAGAGAACGAGAATCGGTAGTGAAAAGTCTATCGGAGAAACGACGAACACCATGAAACTTCTGGCAATCTGGATTTCCTTGCTCACTGAGTACATTTACCGCTTTCTGTATTTTCCTTGGTAATTTACTTTGATGCAACTTAAATTCAGCAGTTTTATGTTTCTGTATTTTCGATTCCTTGTCATTTCAATTCAATGAAAATTTGAGTTTCTGCATTTAGATTTCCTGTTATTTAACGTTCCGCAAATCTCAATTTCCTGTCATTTACTTTTCTTGCAATCTCGATTCCTTGTCATTTATATTTGCGCTGTTTTCGATTTCTTGTTATTTACGATTAATGCAAATTTGGGGTTTTCGCACTTTATATTTCCTCGCAATCTAACATTCTGATTTTCGATTTGATGGTTTTAATGCTTTCGATACTTTAAGTACAAAATACCAAAAACAACATTTTCGATGTCTTGTGATTCTCATACACATTTTCGATTGAAAATCAAATTGCTAGCCTAAGTAAAAAGAACTTACGTGGGAGGATTTCGATTAGGACCATAACACTGTTTAGAATCGAAATCGATCGAAATTCCACCAGAAACAACTACATATCATAACAAAGCATGGTTATTGTTTGGAAGTATATGTTATTGGCAAGCACGCCAGTTAAGGGTTGAATTGGCACGCAATATGCAAAAACAGTGTTAGCATCGGTAGATTTGTTTGGTGGCAACTAAGATGGATAAATCGGAGTACCGAGATTATTGCTCATTCAAAGGTGGAGAGGTGGATATTCTACCTAGGTAGTAACGACAAATCGGATTAGGGACGATGGATTATTCCCTAATTTCATCTTAGATTAGTGGATTGGATTAGTAATTCCAGTGTCTCAGTTGGTTATGGTTTATTTTATATGATCTATTCATTCAACGGGTTAAGATGAGATGAAATGAGTTAATCTTTTGAATATTTTTAAGAAAATATTTATATATTAAAAATTAAAATAAAAAGTTTATAATTTAAAATATTATATATTAAAAAAATATATATTTATAATATTATAATTTATATTATAAATATTAATAAATTAAACTTAAATTATTAATTATAATTAAATATTTTAATATATGAGAATATAATATTTTTTTAATTTATTAAATAAAAATATTATTTAACAGATGAAAATTGTAAAAATATTTATATAATTAAAAGTGTATATATATTTTAAAAAACATGTAAGAAAATTGACGGGCTGATATGTTAAATTTAATTCGTTTTAAAACTCGTTCATTGTAATAAATATATTAATTGATGTCACATGGCTTATCTCAATTATCTTTAATTAAAAAAAATGTTAATTACTTTTATTCATGTCAATTAATTTAGTTTTTAGGTTGAAATCTACTCAAATTTATAACTCCTTTTTACTATAGTTAACAAAAACAAAATTGAAGAAATGAAGATGGATTAACCCATGTTACCGACAATAATTATCCATATAGAAACAAACGGTGAAAAAAATAAAATAATAATATCCTGTCTCCAAATATCTGTAACATTTTTGGTAAATTAAAATGTTACACATTTTTCTTTCCCTTCTTACTTTTTTAAATGAACGATGCATACCATTGGAAACACGTTGTTATCCTCCAATATTATAAATATTTGATGGAAAGAAAAAGTAACACTCTCTTTCTTTATCTGTTTATGAGTTATTTAAAGTTTGTTTTAAGAAACTAATAAATGTAAAAACTTTTTACTAATTTTTATTTTATTTTTTTCATCTCAAATATGTAACATAATAAACATACATATGAAAACTAATAAGAAATATTTGTTAAGAAAACTGAAAAAAAAAGATATTATTGTAATTAATTTAAGTATATTTTTGTGTTGAATAATTTTTTATAAAAATGATTTTTGTTAGGATAAATTTTTATGTTCAAATATTATTTGTTTTGAAACTTTCGTTTATTATACAGTAAATTAAAAAAAAAGTTATATATAAATTATTTTTCACATCAACTTTTACATTTTTAATTAATATAAGACTTACAGGCCTATTAAAATATAAATTCTTAATTAAGAATTAAGAAGTACGAATGAAATGAGATTTTAATTTCGAGGTGAGCCTATATTCTTGAAAAACATATCTTCATAAACACTTTTTTTACCCTTGATCACAGTTAAAAACTATGCAAATTACTTCACATGGTTGAAAATATATACTTTTACCAAACATAAATCATAAACAGAATTTCGACAAACAAAGAGTGCGACTTGTGTGATTTTATAACTTTTTTATAAATTTTAAATAATAATAAAAATATATTTTAACATTTTCAGTTAAATTTTCCAACTTTCAACTTGTGATGGAGAAAAAAGATGCAATTTAACTATAGTTTAATATAGGAAAAGGTACTATCAGTGTAAAAGTTATCCTATTAATTAAGTTTAAATCATATTTAACTTTTAAAAGTAGTTATTACTAAAACTAATAAAATTATCATATAAGAATGTGTAGTTGGATGAAACAATTTGTAAGATAAAAAAATAATAACACAATTTTCAAAATTGTGTAACTTTATGCTACATAATTATTTTTAAAAAATAATTAACACAGACAATTCAAAATAACATTAATTATTTAGTGGTATTTTGAATTTATCAAATAATAATTTTGTTAAAATTTACAAGGGTATTTTGTTTTCTAATTAAGGAAAAAAATATATAGAGATGATAAAGTGATTAGGTTTGGTGGGTTTACTATATATACTTAAGGTATAATAAGACAAATTTATAGTTTTAATTCGTTTTGACTCGTTCAGTTTAATCTATAAATTTGACGAGTCAAAGATGAAGTGAGACAGGTTGACTCGTTGCTCAGTATAAAAAGATATTTATATATAAAAATAAAAATAATTATAATTAAAAATATTTTTTTATATTTAAATATATTATAAAATTATAAATATTAACTAATTAAACTTAAATTATTGAATATAATTAGATATTTTAATACATAAATATAGTAATATTTTAACTTTATCCAATAAAATATTAATTAATGAATAAATATTTAAAAGTTATTCATATAATCAAAGGTGTATTTTTAAAAGATTATAAAAAAATATATCGATGAGTTCATCTGCATTACTGTCCTTTGACAGGATTTATAACTCGTTCTAACTTCTAACTATGACAGAACAACTAGGCATGACAACGGGGTGGGTTTTGCCTCCCCTATCCCCGCTCCCGACTTTTTTAAAAATCCCCGTCCCCGCCTTGATCCCCGTCGGAGTTAAAAATTAAGTCCCCATCCTTGTCTCCGCTGGTTTTCGGGTTCCCAGTCCCGTCCCGTCCCCGATCTATATTATTTTTAAAAAGATAATTACATTTATAATAAATTAATTTTAGTATATATTTTTATATATACATAAATATTTATAATTTATAATTATTATTAATTAAATATACATTTTAATTTATTATATTTATATTAAAATATATATGTAAAAGAAATATTTAATCATTTTTTATTTATATATATATATATATATATCTAATATTTATAACATTATTATTATTATAACACTGTATTCAAATATTTGAATATTTATAACATTATTATTATAATACTGTATTCAAACATTTGATTATATATATAAGTTAATTCATTTTTAAGTTGTCATTTAAAAATATGAAATATATAGTTTATAAGGAAATATTTAATAAGTTAATTCTTATTTAATTAGTTTGAAGTAATAAAAGTTTAAATTATTAATTCCTTTTAAACCTTTAAAATACAATTATTTTATTAAGATAAAATTTGATATATGATAAATAAACATAATAAGATAAAAAAAATATGACATAATAAAACATAATAAATATAAATTATAAATAAACTAATATTAGTTACTACTAAGATTTATGTAAAATATTTAGAAAAAGATAAAGAATAAAAAAAATTAACTTTGTGTTCATCAAATTTGTTGGAAAGATTGAAAAAAAAAACAAATTGATGGGAGAGATTAAGGAAATATGAAAAACTGAAAGATAAGAGAGAATAATATAATAAATTAATTGATATAAAAGATTGAAAAAGATAAAAAAAATTAAAAAATGGGTAGAAGAAAAATAAAATTTGGTGAAATATAAAAAAATAACCTTATATGTAATAGAAAAAGAAAATGAAATACTTTTAAAATATTAATATTTTAAAATTTAAATTTAAATATAAAGTCGGGGCGGGGTGGGGTCGAAGTCGGAGTCGGGGTGGGGATTGCATTACCCATCCCCGCCCCGCCCGACTTTTTAAAGCGAGGAAAACCCTACCCCGACCCCGCCTCGCCTCGCCCCGGTCAACTTGAGTTTTCCCTGTCAAACTCGGGGCGGGGACGGGTCGGTCCCCACGGGTACGAGTTTAATTGTCATCCTTATATACAACTTGCTTCGTCCAATTTTTAGCAGGATAGGTCAAATAGGGGCGAACTAATCTATTTTAACATCTATAAAAATTATTGCTCGACTTCATGTCCATTATGATAATATCTTTAGGGTCAATTTCCTTGTCTAAGATATTTTCCGCTTTGAAATTCTCATTATCATGTTTATGTCTTTAAAATATGTATGAGTGAGTTAAGAGATGAGAGTCTATATAAATTACCATTTACCTCGACTACTAAGTGATATGAGACTTATGAGGGTAATAAAATATAATTCCCCAGTTGAGGACTAAGATATATGAGAGTGGAATGAGACTCGACTCTCAGTCCTATAGTGGGCACCAAAATGTTTCGTCTAGGATCGAGAGTGTCTCATACTCATGCTCGCTATGATAATATCTATAGGATTAATTCTCATGTTTGAGATATTGTTCATTTTAAAACTCTCATCTGTCATGTTTTTTTTTCCTTAAAAAGTGCATCGATGTATTAAGAGAGGAAGATGTATATAAATTATAATAGACCTCGGCTCTTGAGCGATGTAGAACTAACGAGAATACTTGGAAAAAAATATAATTATGTATTATGTCATAATAAAAAAGAACGTAATTAGTTTTATTGTTGATTAAAATTTGTCAAAAAAAAAAATTTAATTTAAGGGATAAAACTATTAAGTAAGAGGTAAAAGTTAGATTTGCCATGCCATTAAATCTTAATCAACAATAAATTCTATATTAACTACATCCATATAGATTATTATAGCTATTTTTAATAAGAACAATAAAGAAAAAAAATGATAACTTATTTTATGTCTCCTTAATCCAATCACTTCTATTCTTTTTCTCTCTTCACTTACACTTTCTTTTTGTCAAGTCTCCCTCTATGTTCTTTTATCCATATGGAATACGTTAATTAATAATTTGACTTGTATAGTAAAAGGCCAGTTTTAGAAGGAAACAATTTTCATGCGGCCGGTTCGTTAGTACCAACCTTAGTTGTCGGTCTCATGAATAATCCAATCATTAAATTTCAAGTGTCTCATTTGATCACCGTTGATGGATAATGCATAGATCTACTCACCATCCTTTCACCATTCTTGGTCATGCCAGCAGAGCTTAGAAGGAGCCTTCCATTTAGCCTCTTCTTCTTAATCCTTTGCTACTGTACTTATCAATTCAACCACAACTAACAACCCCTTCTCTCTCTTCTTCTTCTTCTTTCCACCCTTACTAATATAAATTTAGTTTCATGATATATCACTATCATCCTGTTGCTATCTGTTCCTAGGTTTCATGGGATGCGTTTGTGGCAAGTTTTCTCCCCCTCACCAAGCTGAGAGGCGGAAACGGGCAGTGAAGAGAGTTGTGAAGAAGGGTTCGAGGCCACGCTCCTCGAATGTGGGAGAGAGGGTGACAAGGGAGACTCAGAGACAGAGAGTTAGTGTGCGGGTCAATAAGGATTCAGGTGGAGATGTTGTAGGAGGAGGAGGAGGAGACGAGGAAAAAGTTGATGCTAAAAAAGAAAAGATTAGGGCATGGGAGGATACTGCTAAAGAAAGTAAGAGTAGTAAAGATTCTGAGGAATCCAAAAATGAATTTGTGGGTGGGTGGCCAAAGTGGTTACTGGATAACATTCCCGCCAATGTTCTGGCTAAGCTTGTTCCCAAGAGTGCTGATTCTTATGAAAAACTTGCCAAGGTAATCTTATATATATGGCATGCATTATTATTTATATAAGTCCAAATTTTTTTATAGAATCAATTTATGAACTCTCGTACATGATTAAGATCCAACAACATATGAAACGGAATTAGATAAGTTTATCTTGTTAACATGATATATTAATCATTGTATTATATATTGTTAAATCATATACTTCAAGAAGTATAAGATTGTATTCAAAGCATATTTTATACAATATCATAAGATTAAAAAAATCACATAAATATAAGATTATTATTATTACTATTACATAATTTTCTTTGAAGAAAACATCTTTTAAGAATATATAGTATTAGATTGAGTTTAATAATATTGACAAAATGTGATGTACAAGCCTCAAAAGTCCTCTCTAACGGTGCCAGTACTGAAATTTGCATTGAGGAACTGAAATGGATTTCCATTTTGGGATGCAGATAGGACGTGGAACATATAGCAATGTGTACAAAGCAAGAGAGAAGGGCACAAGAAAGATTGTAGCTTTGAAGAAGGTACGGTTTGACACGTCGGATTCTGAAAGCATAAAGTTTATGGCAAGAGAGATCATGTTTCTGCAGAAGCTGGATCATCCCAATATCATCAAGCTTAAAGGACTAGCAACATCGAGGATGCAGTATAGTCTTTATCTAGTTTTTGACTTAATGCAGTTTGATCTCACTCGCATTATCTCTCGACCGGGGGAGACACTCACCGAACCACAGGTTCGGTTATTACCTCATTTTCTATCAGTCTAAGGCTGATGGTTTGTGTTGCAGATCCATATTCAGTAATGATTTAATAAAATATTGAATATAGGTGAGAGAAAATTGTCAACTCAGAGTTTAATCAATGAAGTATAAAATTCAGATTTTAAGATATCATTACGTTAAGCTGTTTTGAATCTATTAGACTATCTGATATTGCTGGTCATTCAGAACTGTAAACTTCAACTTAAAACTCAAATTTTAAGATTTGTAAAGCCAATACTTTTGATGGTTAGACACTGAATGAATAATGATTAACATATGTTGTTGTCAATTTAATGACTTTTGGATATGCAGAGTCTGGTGAAATAATGCAGTATTTTTTATTAATTTTGTTTTGTTTTGTACTAGATCAAGTGCTATATGCAGCAGCTTCTTTCTGGTCTCCAGCACTGTCACGAGAGGGGAATTATGCACCGAGACATCAAGGCTTCTAACTTGTTAATAGACAGAAGAGGGGTGCTGAAAATTGCAGATTTTGGGCTTGCAACTTCCATTGAATCTGAAAAGCCTCTAACAAATAGAGTGGTAACACTTTGGTATAGAGCTCCAGAGCTTCTTTTGGGTTCAACCGATTATGGATGTAGCATTGATCTCTGGAGTGCAGGGTGCCTCTTGGCTGAGATGTTTGTTGGAAGACCAATTATGCCTGGCAGGACAGAGGTAAAACTTCAGTATTAGCATATGAATGAAACTTTTAGATTCCAAAGTCAAGAATAATATTCTCTCGTTCATATCGATTTCATGCATGTTCACATGTTTACAAATAATTTCAAAAGCATTTCAAAACCAAGTTTTCTGTTAAGAAAATACGACAAATATATAAATCCAACCTTATGGCTTGTCTACTTCCTCTTTATGCCACAAAATACATAGCAATCAACTGTTATCTTTGCCAACAAAATCGGCAAAAGGTCACTTCGGTAACCAAAAACACTTTGCTAATTAAGAGAAACGAAAAATCTTTATGGCATCCCAATGTTTCGAATCTTGAAAATATGTGCACTGTTGGACAAATCAATTGTCTTCTTCTGTTTGGTTTTCGTCGGAAAAGGATCTTTTGTAGGAGTTTGATGAAGGACCAAAAGGTTAGTGGAAACAAAAAGGTAATAACAATGCTGAGAACATCATAGTTTAGGAAAGAAATACCTTGCCGTCCAATTTTTAAATCTGGATATTAACTTTTTATTTTGCGGTTGAAGATGCTCTACTTTTCCGTACGATTCCAAGAGAAGGTTGCAAATTACAATTTCCATCGTCTGGTCAAATCTCATGCATGTTAGGAGAATTTTTGGTTTTGTTCTTTTGTCTTAAATTCTATCTCCTTCCTCTTACTTTTATTCTGGATGGACTTTTAGATTGTTGTTTATGTCTTCTACATATATAATATGTTTTTATTTCTTGCTATATAAATTAGCTAATTTAACAAAATGTAGTTTAAAATTAGCTGTCAAATTAATTGATAAGTGTAAAATAACACTGTTTTTAAATATCCGCCCCGACCAATTTTATTGGGAACTGATCCAGTAATGGGTCAATTGTTTTAAAACAAATTGAATTTTATTCAAATTGGTTTAATTTTTTTTTTTAAAAGTACAAACTAGTAAAATAGGCAAAAATAAAGATTTTTGGATTAAATTAAATTTAGTATTTAAAAAAATAAAATCTTTTAATGTTATTTTAAAATATAATTTCTTTAAAATTTTTTAAAGCATATAATATTTTTTAATTTTTTTACCATATGTGAATTTTAGATAATAATTATTTTAGGATATCTTATAAATATCAATCTTTCAATTTCTATTATATCTTATATTTAATCTTATTATAGTTTTTTAAAATTTTTATTATTACTAATAAATATTATATATTTATTATATTATAAAAATATTATTTTATTAAATTTAATTATATTTTTCAATTTTATAGGTTGCATTATCATTCTGATTTTGAAAAACATTGTAAAAGAAAAAAAAATGTAATTAATTTCTTAATTAAAACATGAAAATTGGTAACTCCATATATATTAATTGATTGTTTTTTATTTTTTAAATATAAGATTTTTTATATATATTATTTTGTTTTTTTTTTTACTAAATTTCAATATTAGTGATAGAGATGTAAATTTAGGCATTCATCAACCTCTTCTAAGCATAGCACAACACATGAAACATGTCTCTAGTATATTAGTTTCCAATTCATCCTTCATCTCTGACTCGTCCAAAAGAAGCTTTTTTAATGTGATATGAATCATCCAAAAAGAAAGTTGAAAAATATCACATTCACAATATATAAGAGAGAAAAAAAACCTTATCATTGTTGTTTTTTTTATTGTTGTGTGGTCTAACATATCAGAGACATCTGTGATTGAAAAAGACTTTACAAATGAGAGAAAAAAAGAAAAGGAAGAGAAAAAAAAGTCACGCCACCAAGACACGTCACCAAAGTGAATATAGCGAGGGAGATAGAAAAAATTCTAACCTATAGAGGAAGATTTTTTTACAAAAAGAATCTGGGAAACGAACTTTGTTGTGGATCTAACAAGTTCTTAATCGCATTGGAAATAAATCCTGGATTCATATAATAATAATAATAATAATAAAAAAGCACCATTTCGTTGGATCATCAATCATTTCGTTGTCATCTTGCATTCACTTGAAATGCTGATCCTTGTAAACATTTAATGTGAATATATAGGTTGAACAAATTCACATGATCTTCAAACTTTGTGGTTCTCCTCCAGAGGATTACTTTAAAAAACTGAAGCTAACAACAAGCTACAGGCCTCCACAACATTACAAACCTACTTACCAAGAGAATTTCCACAAGTTTCCTTCTTCTTCCCAGCCACTCTTGGCTACACTTCTTGATCTCAACCCTGCAAATCGTGGCAGTGCTGCCTCTGCGCTCCAAAGTCAAGTATGTTTTTCTGTTCATTTTATTTTCACTGAGAATTTTTTATTTAATCTGTACAACAGTGCTAAGTTTTTATAATTCACTTTATTATAGTTTTATTTTATTTGAATCAATTTCATAATAGTGGTAAGAGATTTTAACGTGCACTAATTTTTTACTGCTTCCAGTTCTTCCAATGTAGTCCATTAGCATGTGACCCTTCAGCTTTGCCAGTAATCCACAAAAATGAGGACGAACGCTTACAAACCAAGAGAGGCAAAAGGTGTGCTATTAATTAGTTTGCTTAATTTTATTTTGTTTTTCCAAGTTTTATCTACGAAGAAATTTTTCACGAATTCTAAACTCCGATATACAAAAAACGTGATTTGTCTAAATTATGGAACTGGAAGATAAAAAATTAATAAGTCATACAATCGTTTTAAATTGTGGTGAGTTTTCTATTTCCATATTAAATTTGATATATTTTGTAAATTGGATAGCAAAATTTGAAAAAACAAAAATTGTGGGACAAAGTTTGTGAAATTTTAGAGGTAAATTATTATTATTATTATTATTATTTTTTTATAGCTACAGAATGAAGCATTTATATATGACTGAACATTGAAGTGTTTATCGGTGCTTTTGATGATCTAGGGACAGGGCTTCTAAAAGAGGGCAACCATCTCAAACAAGTAAAAGTGAAGCTAGTGAATCGGAAAAAAAGCAAATTGCTGAAAAACCCCGTCAAAATGCAGAATCATCAAAAGAGGTCTGTCATCATAGTAACTTTATCCTTTAAAAAAATCTTACTGAGGCATACGGGTTTTGAAGAAGATTAAATTTTTTTTACTTATCCCATTAAAATGTATTAGAGAAATTAAAAAATCTATAAAATAAATTAACAAAGACAAACATATATTTTAATCTTTTAAGATCAATAAAATTTTTAAAATAAATAGATCATAAAATTTTAAACTTAACTTTTTAATCCGACGGATCATAGCATGTCGACGACATAAAATACCTAATTTTATGTGTAATTTTTCAATGGATTAAAAGATTCAAACCTATTTTTCACCTTGCATTTTTTAGGTAATGTTAATGCAATTTTAGTGTAAAAAAAAAGTACCATAAGGACTAATTAGTGACCAAAAAGATAATAAATCATGTATATTTCTGGCATTGACAGAAGAATGTGAAAGAACAGAAGCAGGGTCAAGAAACTGGACATAGTGGTAGCAGCACATCTTCTGGGTCAAAACTTTTCATGAATGAAGGGATCACAAATGCATCTTTATCGCCAGTTTTTTTCTCTAGTGGCAGTGTGAGAAAATCTCCCAAAACAGAGGGTCACCCAAATGCTCTTAAGAACATAAAGAACTATAGTGCTCTCTTACAGGCCTCTATGATTGATATGATCAACCGCAATGAGGGCAACGAAGTTCCTCAGCTTCGAAAATCCTTATCTGCGTTGGATTTTCGACTTGGTCCAGACAAGCTATCAAACCTCTATGGCTTGCCTGATAAACAGATTTAATTTTGATCAATTCTAAACATCATTTTTTCTCATTATTACATTTATCTGACTTGCTTTTCTTTTCTTGAAAGTTGTATAAATAAACGAGTCCTTATTTTGGACATGTTGTAACTTCTCAATTCTACCAGAAATAATAATTGAGAGTGTAATAAATAGGATATATATCCGTTGTGTTATACGCTAAAACTAGAAGATATTATCATTGTATTTTTGTTTGCATTCAATCTGACATTATTTTCTTTTGCTGAATACTTTTCTTTATGATTGAAGGTGGGGCCATGACTTGTACTGTGTAAGAAAAATGAAGCGAAGCAAATATGGTTTAGTAGTTCAGTCACATAGTGTGGGAACACTTAACAAGTGAGATATAGCACAAGGAACGAGATACAAGTCAAATATATATACACCATAAAATAATATAATATCATATTAGATTAAAGTCTTTCGTAAGTCACTTAATTTTTATTTAAAGATTTGAATTCATATTTAAATTCCTAACACCTAATAATACTATAATAATAAACTCATACACCCTTAATACTAGACAGATCGTGATAGCAGCTTGAAGGATTTGCATTTCTCCTGACTTCTTCTGTTCGTGACTAATAATGATATATAACTTTATATATACATATTTAGAAAAATTTCATGTTTACTATAAATAAAATAACATAAGAACATACGTGTGATTACAACGTTTCTAAAATTATAAATGATGAGATTATATATTAGTGCGGACAAACTATTATAACATAATATTAATTCTTCGATTAATATTTACTTTATATTATTAAATTTTGTTATAAATAAATATTTTTAAAACATAAATATTTTTTATAATTAGTTAAACTTAATTTTGATCTTTAAATTTTAAAAACTAATTAATCATTTTTAATTTTTTTAAAATTATATAAATTTAGTTATTATATATATATATATATATATATATAATTTTTTTTGTAACGATAAAGAATCATTATTAGTTAAACATTGAAATAAGAAATAAAAAATTATTATGGGATAATTTTTTTTATCTCAGCTGAACATTTTATGTTGATTTATCAACCGATATATATGCAAAAGAAAAAAAATATTTTTTTACCTAAATTCTTATGATAACTTTAAAAAAATCACTTTTTATATTGGTGGCATATCTAATCGTCATAAAAAATATAAAAATAGAATGAGAAATGAATATGAAGTAGGCACGGATGATGGTTGCTACCTTAATCTTCATAGAAAGTGAATTTTATATGTTGGTTTAGTTAATAACCGTCATAGAAAGACCACTTTCAATGACAGTTATAGTAGTAACTATCATAGAAAGTTTCACTTTTCTATGACGATTTTGGTATGACCCGACATAGAAAATACACTTTTTATGTTGGTTATTTTTGTAACTGACATAAAAAGTTACAATTTTTTTTAAATAACTTTTTTGATTTTATACATAAACCTCAATGCATAAGTTAGTGTAGAACATGACTCTATAGCCATTTGAGAATATGAATCTTGAGAGTCTTGGAAACCTGGATCAAACGGGTCTTATTTTTTGGGTGAAGGTAGATCTTCAAAGGAAGAATCCGGAGAAGGTGTGATAACCTTCAGGCCTTTGTCTGGTCTTTGTGTTGGCCTGTAAGCAGTGGTTGTGGGTAATTACCAGGAGATCTGAGGTGATGGCTGGAAATAAGGAGACGAGTGTTGGAATGATGAATAGGTCGGGCTTTGAAAAAAGGAGTAGGTTGGAGTTGAAGTGAATAGGGAAGAATAAGGACCCTTCTCTGTTTTCTGTTGTTTGACTTTCTCTTCGATAATATCATCCATCTCCTTGATCTGGGCCTTGAGTCTTCTGATCTCCCTTTCTTTAAGGTGAGACAATTATTAAAAAATGGTGTTCTTCCAATCTTCTTCAAGCCTCGAGAGCTCTGAAGAAAGCTGCTTGTAGTACTTCCTTAGATTAGAGTTAAGATGTTGGAGTTTGTCATTAGTCTCTTCAAGGTGTGTGAAGATCTTGTCTATCTTTTGATATATCTTTTGCAGGATAGAGTTCTGAGTTCTGACATTCTCAGTTTTCCAGTTAAGAACTTCCTTGGCTTGGCTTAAGGGTTTCGACTTCCCATCAAGGCCAATTTCTTGTCCAACAACATGTGGTTTAGTTGTTGTTTTGGACACTAGATTAACATTCCTCTAAAGAGGAGGAAATTCTTCCTTGTAAGCCGTAGGTTTTATCATCATACATGAGATGGAAGGAGCAACAGGAGGTGGCTTGACAAAGGTTCTGCACCATTCCTGTTTTCGAGAAATTGTTTCTCTTTGAGAATTTCAGCGCATCGCTAATATTTCTAAGAGGGATCAGGTTTCTCTTAACGATGGATTCCTATCCATGGACCTTTTCCTAGTTTGAATCTTCTATTGGGAGAGAAAGGAGGTACATGATCCTCCTCTGTAATCGTCATCTTCATCACCTGATTCATGGCTCTCCTTATCACTGGTATCTCTAGTGTGGTCGCAATAGTCACAGTCGGAATTGCACATATCTGGGTTAGCATCCCAGATAAAGTGTCCTTCTATCTTATCAGTAAAGATAGGTTTTCCGTCAGGGTACACGCTGGCAATGGGGATCTTGTCCTCCTTGGTGACCGGCGATATCATCATAGATTGAAAGATTGAGGTGCTCGAACTAGGAACTTCTTCAGTTTTCTTGAAGATGGTCTTAACTATGCCGTCTACAGATCTTCTGAAGGTCACCTCTGTGAACTGGATAGGCTTCTGGTTAATGTGGAGTTTTTCATAGTTAGTCACCCACTGCATCAAAATTAGCTTCTGCAACTCTTGTTGAGAAATGTTTCTGGGGATCTAAACTATGAAGGGTGTCTCATCTTGGTTGTTAGCCAAGATGAATAGTGCTACATCTTTATAGGATGGTAGCGCAAGATTTATCGCGTGATCTTGCAACCTATAAATAATCTGATGGTGAAGGGTGACTGATAGTGCATCAGCTACCTGCTCAGCTCCAGTGATCTGGATTTAAAATTTTAATCTTTGAGAGATGGTGTGATATTTTAAGCTAATGTTGAAGTTGGGAAAGATGGTTAGAACTACCACTACTAGAAAATATACTTTCAACGTCGCCGTTTAACGTCGGTTACATCTTAGCCGACGTTGAACATGCTTTCAATGTCGGTTGGTCAAAAACCGACGTCGAAAGTCGAATTTTGACACATTCTACGTCGTTTTAGCATGCACGACGTGGAAAGTTGGCTTTCAACGTCGGTTATACCCTAACCCGACGTTGAAAACCCTTCTGAACTCATTATGACCTATCAGAATACAAATATGACCGATCAGAATCAGATGTGATCGATCAGATTTTAATTATGAGCGATCAGAAGTTTTTCAATCGATTAAAAACACGTTTCAATCGATTAAAATCTCTTAAAGTGTCAGGATTCTACGTCAAGTAGGCTTTCAACGTCGGTTATGCCCTAACCCGACGTTGAAAACCCTTCTGAACTCATTATGACCGATCAGATTACAAATATGACCGATCAGAATCAAATGTGATCGATCAGATTTTAATTATGAGCGATCAGATCAGAAGTTTTTCAATCGATTAAAAACACGTTTCAATCGATTAAAATCTCTTACAGGGTCAGGATGATCGATCAGAATCCAGTTATGACCGATCAGAACTATTTTAATCGATTAAATCTCGTTTCAATCGATTGAAATATATGACTGGAGATAAAACGAGTTTCAATGTCGGGTGTGGGTATAACCGACGTCGAAACCCCGTTTTCCCATTAATAGGCTACCATTTTTGTATCTCCCCTTACTCTCCAACATCGCGCCCACTCCCCTTACTCTCCGGCATCGCGACCACCACCTACCACCGTGATTTGGACTCTCCGGACGCCCTCCCTCACGTCGCCACCGCGCACCGCGTGACACCCCGCTGCCGGCACCTCCACCCCACTGCGGCTTCCACCCCACCGCGACGCTAGTCGCCACCCTCCACCGTGACGCTAGTCGCCCACCGCGACAGCTAGCAACCTCCACCCACATTGCATTGCATCCTAACGCCACCACCCCATTGCATTGCATTGCGGCCTCCAACCACATTGCATTGTCCGCTCACCACGGCCTCGACCCTAACGCCGCATTGCATCCTCCACCTCCACCCCGGTGCGGCAGCTGCTCCGTTTCTACGTGGTGCGAACCTTCATCGCTGCCTTAAACCACAGGTACGATGTTGTTGCACTTATATTTGTTGGGCAAAGTCATACAATTTTATTTACTACATTTCATAGGTAGAGATTGTTAGTCATTTGCCGTTAGCTGTTGATTCAATTCTTAGTCATATTATAGTTTTTTTCAATGTATTGATGATGTGTACAATGATACTTGAACTGCTTGAATATGCCCGTGGGGCTTTTTATTGTCGGGTTTCACTTGTGTCATTTAAAATTGTTGCCAAAAAACAAAGGAAACTTCTGCGGATTTTTGTTAGAAATTAATCATGAAGTGTGAATTACGAAAACTACATATAACAATGTAGTTATATAAGTGATGGTAGTAACAATGAAAACTCTATAATTTCAATTTATACAAATTTGGTTTTGACCAAAAAATAGACGAAATTCTGTTGAAATTTCGTTACAAATTAATCTACTTTGGTATAGATTTCATTAGAGATAACGATTATTAGTAATAATCGTTTTATGGGTTTCTCATTTGTAGACTCCAATTCCAAAATGGATCGAAGTTGGGTAAATACAAGTTGTATTTCACAAGAGTATGAGAATGGAGTTGAAGAATTTTTGCGATTTGCCGAACACAATGGCACCAAGGTTAATGGAAAATTGTATTGTCCATGCGTTAAGCTGCGTTAATGGGAGAGTACACACACTAGAGACAATACGGGAACATCTTTTATGTGATGGGATAATGAAGAATTATATCCTATGGACATGGCATGGTGAAGTGATTGATACACCAATAGTAACACAAGCTGAGGAAGAGGAGGATATGACAATGGAAGATCGAATAGAAGACATGATTCGTGATGTAGGTCAAGAGAATTTTCTGCAAGCACATGCTTCGTTGTCTATGATAAATTGAAGATAGATTCAGAGATACCTCTGTATGCTTGGATGTACAACATTTACGCGATTGTCAGCTGTATTGAGATTGGTCAATTTGAAGGCCAAATTTGGTTGGAGTGATAAAAGTTTCACTGAGTTACTAGAAGTTTTGAAAGATATGCTCCCAAGCGATAACACCTTGCCCGATTGTATGTATGAAGCCAAAAAAATACTTTGTCCAATGAGTTTACGAGTATAAAAAGATACATGCTTGCCCTAATGATTGTGTATTATACGAGAAAAGAGTTTGAAAGCCTACATGAGTGTCCAAGATGTGGTGTATCGCGTTACAAATTGAAAGACAAGGATGATAATAGCGAATGTATTGATAGAAAGAGACCTCCTGCAAAAGTTATATGGTATCTTCCAATTATTCCAAGATTGAAGCGATTGTTTGCCAATGGAGAAGATGCCAAGAATATGATATGGCATTCAACTGCACAAAAGCGTGATGGATTGCTTCGTCATCCGGCCGATTCTCCACGAGTGGAAGAAAATTGACTGCCTATTTCCAAGTTTTGGCGGTGATGCAAGAAATGTTAGACTTGGACTAGCCACGAGATGGCATGAATCCTTTTGGTAACTTAACCAGTAATCACAACTCATGGCCAGTTCTTTTAGTGATTTACAACCTTCCACAATGGTTGATTTTCAAGCGCAAGTACGTGATGTTATCCATCATGATTGCAGGTCCAAGACAGCCGGGTAATGACATAGATGTTTATCTAAGTCCGTTAATAGATGACTTAAGGCTATTGTGGGAGGAAGGAGTGGATGTGTTTGATGCATATCAACAGCAGAGCTTCAAGTTACATGCAATGTTATTTTGTACTATCAATGACTTCCCAGACATATGGAAACTTGAGTGGGTATAGTGTCAAGGGTCATCATGCTTGTCCTATTTGTGAGGAAGATACAAGTTTTCTACAATTGAAGCATGGAAAAAAGACTGTGTATAATAGGCACGAGAAAATTTCTTCCACATAACCACCCATATCGAAGATTGAAGAAAGTTTTTAATGGTCGGCAGGAAGATAAAATTGCCAAACAACCTTTAACTGGTGAACAAGTTTATGAACGGGTTAGAAACATTAATGTTGTCTTTGGAAAGACTAAAAAACAGTCGTCTGATAAAAGGTTGTGGAAAAAGAGATCAATTTTCTTTAACCTTCCATATTGGAGTCATCTAGATGTGAGACATTGCATTGATTTTATGCATGTGGAGAAGAACGTATTTGATAGTCTCATTGGCACACTATTGAACATTAAAGGAAAAACAAAGGATGGAGTCAAAGCTCGTCAAGATCTATGTGAATTGGGAATACGTCCAGAATTACATCCAAGACCTGAAGGCAAGTTGTGCTGAGCCAAATACTGCTGATCAAGACCTTCCTGCTACTAATCAGGAGGTTATTGTTGTTGTTGCAGACACTGACCACTCAGGTATGTGTGGATGATATCTTAATGACAAAAATTCATGTGCATATTAAATAATTAATGTCTTATTTTTGTGTAATCAGGTCAGTGTGAATTTTATGTTGATGAGGATGGATCCGAACCACGATTGGTGGCGGTTGGTTCAATTGAAGAGGGGGCCTCTACAATTCATAGTGTGCCTTTAGCACCTAACTTGGCCAAAGTGGTCATTGAAGAGGTTCGAGATGTTTATGCTCTTGTACCTGTGCCTACGGACGAGGTGATGACAGTGGGACAGGCCCTCCGGACCTTCATTGCATGGCCTAGACATCTAATCAAGCCTATTTTGAAAAAGGTTTGCATATACTTTACTGTTAATTATCATATGTAGTCCGGTACTTGTTTTTTATTATTTCTCAAGTCAATGTTATTTTATGTAGGATGTTCGGAAGCCACCCAGGTTGCCTAAACTGGTTCCTACTTCCCATACTAGTAAAGGTAAGGAAGTAGATGTCCCGGAAAATTCAATTTTTCAACTACTATCTCGTTGTCCCACGGTTGTATATTCAATCTTTTCAAGTGAAGTGGGATGTTGATAAGTTAGGGGTAGACAATAAGAACTTTCCCCTTTACATTGACCACACCGATGCTTGTGGAGATAGCGAGTTGGCAATCGGTGTCTAAACATAGCAGTGTTACAATTTTGGACAATGTAAGTATTTATTTTTATTTACTAATTATGTTATTTGAAGTTATCGTCATATTTAATGTACATTGAACTGGCTACTTTAGGATGCTTGAATGAATTGTTGGAGGAACAACGCACCCAAGATGTGTATGGATTTTTTGAGCCCCAATCCATACAAAAATCAGGAAACAAGAGAGAAGAAGTTCAAATATACATCCAAAATTGGATGATGAAGTCAAGGAAGAAAGTTTACTTGGGTGCTTACCACCATCGGTAAGTATTTAAGCATATTAAATTATTCGTATTAAATTTTATAGTGTATTGTATTATCCTAACTTTTTGTAATGTAAGCGAAATCATTGGCGGTTGTTGGTTGTTTGCCCAAAGCGAGAATGTTGTGGCTTGGTTACGCTCCATTGGGCAAGAAACCTGATGCGAGATCTTAAAAACATTGTAAACAGGTACACATTCTTATAATAATTTAAACAATTATTAATTGTTTTGTTACTTAATTGTTTCATTATATCTTGTATTGCAGAGTGCATTTAAGGTTTGCAATACAATTGATGGAGTACACACAAGCAAAAGCACGACTCAGATTGGATTTTTGTTAATGTAAGTCCTTTTATATTTATGTATTATATCATTCATTTTATATGTCAAATTAATATATTATATTTTGTAGTGTAATAGGCAACCAGGATCTTATGAGTGCGGATATTATGTTATGCACTTGGATGTGGCTGATTGTTGTTAGCAAGATTGAGGATACATGGAATCGGGTTTGCTTAAATTTAGTATTCAATAAAAGACCCGAGTATTGTGTCATTGGATACTCGTTAAATTATCTTTTTTCTTGTAACGTGTATTTTCAGACAGGGAAGCATTGCCCATAGAGACCATTGACGATATTAGAAACACATGGGCCGATAAGTTTGTTAAAGTTAGAAGTAGGCAAGTTTAGTTATTAATTTAGTACTTAGTTTAGTAGTTAGTTTAGTTGTTAGTTTAGTAGTTAGTTTAGTTGTTAGTTTAGTAGTTAGTTTAGTTACTTTACTAGTTAGTTTACTAGTTAGTTTATTAGTTAGATTAGTAGTTAGTGTATTTGGTAGATAAGTAGTTGGATACACAATAATTTTGGATACAATTTTATTTTTGGATGCACATTCAATTGTTTATATCTTGTACATTGTCTGCCTGGGTTGTATTCAAATTTGCAGGTATGTATATATACAAACATTGGGTACCCTGTATAAACAAATCGTCCATTTAAAAAAAAAAATAGACTTTCTACGTCGGTTCATACCATAACCGACGTAGTAAACCCGTACTCGCTTGAGCGACGAGTGTACTCGCTTGAGCGACGACAGCTTCAAACAAAGGGGACTCTCGGGTTCCATCTCGCTTGAGCGAATAGTGGACTCGCTTAAGCGACGAAAGCTTCAAACAAAGGGGACTCTCGGGTTCCATCTCGCTTGAGCGACGAGTGTAATCGCTTAAGCGACGAAAGCTTCAAACAAAGGGGACTCTCGGGTTCCATCTCGCTTGAGCGACGAGTGTACTCGCTTAAGCGACGAAAGCTTCAAACAATGGGGACTCTCGGGTTCCATCTCGCTTGAGCGACGAGTGTACTCGCTTAAGCGACGAAAGCTTCAAACAAAGGGGTCTCTCGGTTCAATTTCGCTTCAGCGACGAGTATACTCGCTTGAGCGACGAGTATACACTTTCAACGTCGGGTATGAATAACCAACGTTGAAAGCCAAAACTTTCAACGTCGGGTATAGAGAACCGACGTTGAAAGTGTATACTTTCAACGTCGCCTGATACAACGTCGGTTGTATAACAGACGTTGAAAGCCTTATATAACCGACGTTGAAAGGCATATCTGTAGCAGTGTACACTCTGAGAACGAAGAGTAGTCAGAACAGTGCCGATGACGACATATTCATAATGGAGATTGCTAGAGTCAAAGAGAGAGACTCTTGTTGAGACGGGTAGTCCCCGTCTACCATGGAGGGAAAGGACTGACCTTATCGCTACGTAGTGGAGATAAGTGTATCCTTCACTTTGCCAGTGTTTGACGAGATCCTTAGTGTAGACCCCAAATCTTGCCCAACTTCACAATAAAGCCAGAAGACCTCCATTCGAAGATAGACAAAGCCTTTAGACTCCATAATTAGGATAGGAGGGCTTCCTGTACACAGAAAATAAGTGAAAATATGAGAATTTTTGCCTAGAAACCCGAGACAACCGTCCCGATTGGCCAGACGGCCGTCTCGCCACTTATAAGACGAGACAGTCATCTCGCCACTTGGCGAGACAACCGTCTCGACTCTAAAGTGGCGAGACGGTCGTCTCGCCTGATAAAGGTCGAGACGACCGTCTCGGTTTGTCAGGAACGAATTCCTATAAATAGGGGTCTCCTCCCCCTCGATTTTAACAACTCTCACCTGAATTTATCCTCATATACTCTTCTTAAACCTCTCTGAAGCATTTCCAGAGTTCGAGTGCTCTTTTCAGACACTCTGTAGTTAGAGTCTTTCTATCGATAGAGGAGTGAGCAGCGTTGTAGAGTAAGGGGATAGCCAAAAAGCATCCTCAATCTTCAAGAGATTAATACAAAGCTTGCTTCAGAGGTTTCTTATCTACTTTCCCTTTTACTGCTTTTATTTACTACTCTTCTTGTATGCATTAGATAGTAGGATCATGTAGACATTTTATTTTTGCAAGTAAAAGAAATAAATAAGGGTAAAAACGTAATTTTTTTTAGTCTTTATTTTATAAGCTAGTCCATCATAGGGAACCCGAAAGGGGCATTGTGGGGTGTTAACACCTTCCCCACACGTAACTAACTCCCTTACCTAACTCTGGTCGTAATGGTCAAAGTTGGTTTTTTTAGAAACCAATGTCTTTTTACCTTTTTCAGTGTTTAAGGTTAAAACATTGGTGGCGGCTCTATCGAACATTTTCGAAAACCTCGCCTTTAGGTCCAGCCCTGTTATCGGACAACCTAAAAGCGTTTAACACCTTCTTTAAAAAACATGAGTC
This sequence comes from Sphenostylis stenocarpa, assembly GCA_963425845.1. NCBI lineage: Eukaryota > Viridiplantae > Streptophyta > Magnoliopsida > Fabales > Fabaceae > Sphenostylis > Sphenostylis stenocarpa. Next base: position 17,099,424 of record OY731406.1, read on the forward strand.
ATATCAAAGTCATCGCGTCGTTCCGACCGCCTCTTTTGACGGCTTTAATAACATGTTTTACTGTTTGGCTTTAATAATTGTTGTATGTTTATGCAATTGTTTGAAATAACAACTATACACAAACCCTTGCACACAACAGTCCTTCTATACTCGGGGGCAAGAGAGAATACACATAGGGAGTGGGTGGCAAGTATGGTTGGCCGTGGTAATGGCCTTAGTGCCAGCAGGTCATTGTCGGAAATCACCACTCAAGGTGATAACCCTTTTCTTTTGGTCTAAGAACGTTGACACGGAGATTCGTGCATAGTTCAAAGACTAGGAGATAGAAGGGACCCTATAATGGGGGCACCTTGGGGGCCTGGCCTTGGTGAGAACAATTAGAACTTACCTTTGACAATGCACTTTTCTGCAGGAAAACCCTACCTCGTGAATAAAATGTCACTCTGTTTGCGGATGGGTGAATTGTTTGTGCATTTGTGTTGTTGCACAACATAATCATACAACAAGAATAAAAATAAAAAAATTCAAAACCTTTTCATAATAAACACCCTTATCTTGGACAATCTACTTTTTATCTAGCCTGGTTTCAGGTTCTTTGTAAGCTAAGTAGCCATGTGGACCGATAGAAGAGATAAGGGATTCTAAAACCATTCTTTCATAATAAACACCTTTATCTTAGACAGTCTTCATTTAAGCTAGCCTGGTTTCAGGTTCTTTGTAAGCTAAGTAGCCACGTTGACTTACAGAATAGATAAAGAGGTAATAAAACATATATAAAGCAAAATGCAATAAGACTCATTTTAATAAAGTCAAAGTATTCATTTAAAAATAATAAGACGATTTTTGACAAAGTCAAATCATTCATATCCGCATCATTTCATGAGTGGAAAAACCAAGAGAGAAAATAAATGCATAAAGGAAAGAATGCATACGTATCATCCTAATAAAACCTTCCATGCATTCATGCTAGGGGCATTAGATATCCCTAAGACAAAGGCGAAAAAGACCTTGAGCACATTTGTAACCATCCACAAGGAAGGAAAAAGTGTACTAAGGTATATGGTGACCTTCGTTACATTTTTCAATCTAGGATAGGGAAGGGACCATTATACCAAAGTGGGTATGGTACCCCGCAAAGCGTAAGCTTTAAGGATAATACCAAAGCTATTGTCTTAAGGCATATCTATCCCACACCAAATCATTCATTTTAAGTAATAAAATTCATTTTGGCATCCTAGAAAGTGGTTGGTGTTCCTATGGTCCGAACACGTGCACAGAAAGCTAAAGCAGTGGAGCAGCTGGAAGAGCAAAATCGTAAACTCACTGCTGAGGTTAACTCCCTAAGAGAACAAATGGCGCAAATGATGGAGTTGATGCGTCAACAGAACCTCAATAGGGGTTAAACCCATGGCAACCGCGCCTCTCGCCATGGGGAAGAAGAAAAGAAGGAGTTCTTCTACGAGTAGAAGGCCCCAGTACAATCCGAAGCAAGGACAGTGCTCATCCAACCCCCCGAAGTCTCCAAACAATAAATCTCAGCTCTAGAGGAGAGACTGAGGGCTATGGAAGGGCACAACTTTGATGTGAAAGAGGCGGCTGATATGTGCGTCGTCAAGAACATCTGTTTCCCTCCCAAGTTCAAGATCATAGACTTCCCGAGGTACACGGGAATGACTTGTCCTAAAAGCCATCTTACCATGTACTGTCATAAGATGGTCGCATATGCGGATAACGAGAAATTCTTGATACACTGCTTCCAGGAGAGCTTAGATGATTCAGCTCTGAGCTGGTATATGCAATTAGAAGGAGAAAAAGTCCAGACTTGGAGACAGCTGGTAGATGCCTTCCTCTATCATTACAAATATAACATCAATTTGACCCCGGACAGGTCAGATATGCAAATACTAACCAAGGGAGGCAACGAGGCTTTCAAGGCATATGCCTAGCGATGGAGGGAATTGACCGCTCAAGTGGAACCTCCACTTTCAAACAAGGAGACCATATCCATGTTCATCAACTCATTGACTAGGCCCTATTACGACAAAGTGATAGGGAACACGTCAACTCTCTTCGCGGATGTGGTCACCATAGGCGAGAGAATAGAGTAGGGACTGAAGAGTGGAAGGATAGTGCAACCTTCCTCCTCCAATGCATCATTCAAAAAGTCCCTGAGCAAGAAGAAGGAGGGAAACGTCAACGCCATTAGCCTCACCACTCCTTCTTTCTCCGTAAATAAAGTTAGGCAGTTCCCAAGGCAGGAAAGGAAGTTCACTCCCATACCAACCTCTTACGGGAGTTTACTACCTAAACTGATAGAGGCCAAGCTCCTGACGTATGTCCCTCCAAGAAAGGTGGACCCACCTTACCCTGAGTGGTACAAGCCCAATGAGAAATGCGCTTACCACTCAGGTGCTCCCGGGCACTCAGTAGAAAACTATCGGGCCTTAAAACACAAGGTCCAAGAGTTAATAGATGCCAGGTGGGTCACCTTTGACGCTCCTGCCCCCAGTATAGACGTCAAGCCTCTATCACAACCAGAGTGATGGGGTCGGATAAGGAGGACCAGCCGATACGGTTTCGTTTCTTTTTTTATGCTTTCTTTGTATCTCTTGCGGTCCCAGCCTGTGGCCGTGAGACAGTCGATTTAAAGGGTATTTTGTACATATTCTTTTAATACATGAGGTATTTTTTCATCCACATTCGTTTTTATTCTTTTCCTTCTTCTATTTATTATTCTTTTAAAATAACCGAATAATAAAATCTATACTTAAATAGAACCTTTAAAAACAATCATGTCTGTGATTGATGAATCTCTGTGGGATCCAGAAGCCAAAGGCGAATGGGTCGAGTCCGATAGTGAGCAGGAGACCATTTCTTCGGACATGCAAAGATTGTTGAAGAGAGAAGCTTGCTTAATATAACCCTACTAAGAAGAAATAGAGGCCATCAATTTGGGACAAGGGGACAATAAAAAGGAAATAAATATCGGTACCCAAATCAATGGTAACATTAGGGACGGATTAATACGTTTATTAAGAGAATACGTAGACGTATTCGCTTGGTCTTACCATGACATGCCCGGACTCGACAAGAGAATAGTGGAGCATAGACTACCTTTGAAAGAAAAGTATGGTTCGAAGTATGGTTCGAAGTGTTTTGATAGAAAGAAAAGTTTCATGATCCTTTTGGCTTGAAGTTGTAAATTGGTTGGTTTATATCTTGAATAGAAGTCAAACTCTTACCGTAAAAAATATCACACTCGAAGAAGAATGGAACAGATTTAAGTCATTTGTTCCTTACTTCAACATTTTTTTGTTGCACTGGATTTGTTCATATACCTGACAAAAAAAGGAGCCAACTGGATGAAAAAAGTATTAAAAATGTGTGTTGTTGGGTATAAGTGAGGAGTGTAAAGCCTACAAACTACATGATCTTATTAATAAGAAGATTCATATCAGCAGGGATGTAAAATTTCAAGAGGATGTTGCTTGGGATTAGACTGAAGTAGAAACCAGTAAAATGATTGATGCTAGACCTGTGGAAGAATTTCCTCAAGCAAATGAGGGATTATTCCAAACAAACTTGAATGATGATGCAACAACAACCACCAATACAACAGGGATGGACCCAACCTCTGATTCTCTAGCAACAACCCTTTCAAATGAAGGGAGGGCTAGAAGACCACCAACCTGGATGAAAGATTATGTCACTGATGATGATTTAATTAATGAAGATCCTATAAATTTTGCAATGTTTGCAGGTGCAACTCCAGTAACATACAACCAAACATCACAGAGTCAATATTGGAGAGATGCGATGAATGCTGAATTTCAAGCCATTTAAATAAATGATACATGGGAGCTAGTTTATCCACCACCAAATTACAAAATTATAGGTGTCAAGTAGATTTACAAGACAAAAATGAAGGAGACAGGGGAGATTGACAAATTTAAAGTTAGACTAGTAGAAAAAGAATACACTCAAGAAGAGGGCATCGATTATAACGAGATTTTTGCACCAATAGCTAGTTTGGAAACCATTAAAATTGTTGTTGCATTAGCAGCCACAAAAAGATGGAACATTTATCAGCTTGATATCAAGTCAGCCTTCTTACATGGGGTAATGTATACTTAGAACAACCACAGAGCTATGTATCTAAGGGACGTGAACATCAGGTATACAAACTTAGAAAAACCCTATATGGTCTTAACCAGGCTCCTAGAGCCTGTTACAATAGGTTGGAGTATCATCTCGCAGCTAATGATTTTTTTAAAATGCCAACATGAACACACTCTATTTGTGAAGAGGAAGGAGAAAGATGCACTCTTAATTGTTTGTGTTTATATAGATGATTTGATATACACAGGTAATCATGAATCAATGTTTCTAGAGTTTAAAAGTATGATGATGAATGAGTTTGATATGACTGACTTAGGCAAGATGAGATACTTTTTGGACATTGAAGTTTTGCAAAGTTATGACAAAATTTTTATTGGATAGAAGAAATATATCAAGGGTATGTTGGACAAATTCCATATGCTTGACTGTAATTTAGTTAAGAATCCTACTGTTCCAAGGTATTAAGTTACTGAAAACAGTTAAAGGGGCAGAAGTTGATAGTACTTTATTCAAATGAATTATAGAAAGCCTTATGTATTTGAATGCTACTAGACCAGATATTGCATTTAATTAGCGTGATTAGTCACTTCATGGAGCATCCTAAAGACAATCACTTTCTAGCAGCAAAACGTATTTTGAGATATTTACAGGAAACTCAAACTTTAGGAATTTTTTATAAAGTTGGAGGAAATGTAGAATTACTTGTCTGTACTGATAATGATTATGCAGGGAATCTAGAAGATAGAAAGAGCACCTATGATTATGTTTTCAAATTGGGAGATGATGTAATATCTTGGTCATAAAAAAAACCAGTGGTTAGTTTATCCACAACAAAAACATACTTCATAACAACTGCACTTTATGTTTGCCAAGGTGTTTGGCTGAGAAGAATTTTGGAGCATCTAGATCACTGTCAAGAGAGAGCTATTGTCGATAATGCTTCTACAATAAAATTATCCAAAAATCTAGTCTTACATGCAAGAAGTAAACATATTGATGTAAGATTTCATTTTTTGAGAGATTTTTGTGTAATAATTGTGTTATTAAGCTTAACTATTGCAATAGCGAAAAATAATTAGCAAACATAATGACAAAACCACTTAAAGTTGATAGTTTGCAGTATCTACGAAGTAGTTTAGGCATGCTTGAAGAACAAAAAATAAACTTTTGCAAGGAGCATATAGTTTAAGGGAGGTTTGTTCACAAAGAATAATGTTTTATTTGTTTGTTGCAGTTTAAATTTTGTATGTGGTTCACAAGCTATTAGCACGTGAGTGTTATCTTTGTCAGTACGTGGAGTTATCTTTCCTATTTTCTAGTTCATCAGTTGTAAAGCTAAATCTATATATTTAGCTTTTTTATTTTATGAAGAGAACCCAGTTTTCTAAAATAACAACTTGTATTAGAGCCAGTTTCAACTTCACAAAAGAAGAAGTTGTAGACTTCTATCATGGCCAGTACGAACAGTAATTTCGTGCAACCTGCAATCAAAGTTGAATGAGCAACCATTGGGCATTGCTAATTAATAATTTCCTAAGGTTAAAAGGTACTGGAATCTTATAGTTCCTGAAATTCCACAGAATGCAAATGGGGTTGTTTTATCAGATAATGAGGGAAAAGATCTAGAGGAATTGAAATTAAAGGATTTGAAGGTGAAAAACTACTTATTTCAAGCTATTGATAAAATCATGCTTGAAACAATGACAATGTCTAAGTAGATTTTGGATTCATTGAAACAAAAATATCAAGGCACTGTGAGGGTGAAGCGAGCTCAAATACAGGCTCTACGACGCAAATGGGAAATTCTACAAATGAAGAATAGTGAATCAATTAATGATTACTTTGCTCGGACTCTCACAATTGTAAACAAGATGAGATATCTGACCTTAGTATTATTGAAAAAATTGTTCGTTCAATGACTTTGAGGTACAATTATGTAGTATGTTCCATTGAGGAATCTCATGATTTAGATTCCATGACTATAGATGAACTCCAATGTAATTTATTAGTGCATGAGCAGAGAATGAATGAGCCCAATTCTCATGAAGAGCAAGTATTGAAGGTTTCACAGGAGGAGACAAGTGCTGACAATAGACAGGAAAAACGTGTTTTTCAAGGAACATATGCAAGAGGAAGATAAAGAGAGAAGAGGTAGACAATATATAAATAAGGCAACAATAGAGTGCTACTACTGTCATGAGTTCGGACACTTCCAATATCATTGTCTAAAGAAGCATCGGGATAACAGAGTAAATAATGTTGAAGGTAAGCCGTGTTACTCATGACACAACTTCCAACAGATGACGAATAAATTACACAAGATATGTGGTTCACTGATTCAGGCTGCAACAATCACATGCCAGGTAGAAATGATTGATTTTCTTCTATGGATTGTGTTTTGTCTGATGAAGTCGAAGTTGGGGAATAACTGTGCTTCACAGGTGACAGGGAAGGGCACGTTTAAAGCATGATATGGTGAAAGGGTTGCCTACCTTAAAGTTCCCAACTCAACTGTGTGAACATTGTCTCAAAGGGAAGCATCAAAGACATCCTTTTCCACGTCAAAGTAATTGGCTTGCATCTCAAGTGTTGCAACTAGTCCATTCTCATATATATGGCCCCATCAATCCTACATCTAATGGGAATAAAAGGTACATACTCACTTTCACTGATGATTTTTGGTGAGAAAAGTGAAGCATTTGAGACCTTTAACAATTTAAAACATTAGTAGAAAAACAAGTTGGTACCTTTATTCAAATTTTACGTACGGATATAGGGGGAGAATGCACCTCCAGAATCAACATTGGATAGATTCCATATGCTTGACTGTAATTTAGTTAAGAATCCTGTTGTTTCAGGTATTAAGTTATTAAAAACACATAAAGGGGCAGAAGTTGATAGTACTTTATTCAAAGGAATGATAGGAGGCCTTATATATCTGAAGGCTACTAGACCGGATATTGCACATTCAATTAGAGTGATTAGTCGCTTCATGGAGCATCCTACAGATAATCACTTCCTAGTAGCAAAACGTATTTTGAGATAATTGCAGGGAACTCAAAATTTAGGAATTTTTTATAAAGCTGAAGAAAATGTATAATTACTTGCCTATATGATAGTGATTATGCAGGAGATCAAAAAGATAGAAAGAGTACATCTCATTATGTTTTCAAATTGGGAGATGGTGCAATATCTTGGTCATAAAAAAAATAATTAGTGGTTTGCTTATCCACAACAGAAGCAGAGTTAATACCAGCTGCATTTTGTGCTTACCAATGTGTTTGGCTGAGAAGAACTTTGGAGCATCTAGATCACTATCAAGAGGGAGCTACTGTCATTTTTTGTGATAATACTTCTATAGTAAAATTATCCAAAATTCAGTCTTACATGCAAGAAGTAAACATATTGATGTAAGATTTCATTTTTTAAGAGATTTGTGTAATAATGATGTTATTAAGCTGAACTATTGCAATAGCAGAAAACAATTAGCAGACATAATAACAAAGTCACATAAAGTTGATAGTTTCCAATATCTATGAAGTACTCTTGGCATGCTTGAAGAAACAAAAATAAAATGTTGCAAGGAGCATATAGTTTAAGGGGGGTTTGTTTACAGAGAATAAGGTTTTATTTGTTTGTATGAAGGGAGCCAAGTTTTCTAAGATAATTACTGGTATCATAGCCAGTTTCAACTTCCACTGAAAAGAAGCTGCAGACTTCTATCATGGCCTGTACGGACAGTAATTTCGTGCAACCTGCAATTTCAAAGTTGAATGAGCATTACGACCATTGGGCATTACTAATGGAGAACTTCCTAAGGTCATGTAAGAAGAAAAGTCCCACATCAGGAAATCATAGTTTGGTGCTTACTTTTCTTACTATAAAAGTAGCATAGTGTTTTACCTTGTAAAACACACACCAAAATCACTTCCTGTTCTTTCTCTTGCTGCTTTAGTACTTGAGAAATAAATTGAGAGAGAAAAATAGTTTCTCTTTTAGGTTCTCTTAGAGTTGTTTTTCCTTTATTTTCAAGAGAGGGTGTTATTGTTTCCTCCTTAGAGGTAGAGAAAGAAGGGTTGTAATTTCTTTCATTAGTGGAATTACTCTTTTGCCTATTGTCAGTGTTGTTCTCATCTTTTTATTTTAGTTGTGTGTGCTTATGCTTTTGTCTGATACCTAACAGTGGTATCAAGATCACTAGGTTGTGATATTGATCTTCTACTGCATAGTCATTAGAATAGTGTTTGAGAAAATTCTTAGTATGTTTTGTGGTTGCGGTTAATATAATTTTTCACATAAAAAAAGAGTTATTCATATTACTAGATATTATTTGGTAGTATGATAGTACATGTCTAGGAAAAGTTCTGGCAAGAAAATAATTGGTATTTAAGCGTGTCCATTAGTGACCCACCTCTATTTCCTGGGAACTTACCTAATGTACTGGTTCACGGTTTACCGTTGTTGTTTCAGTAGACAATACTATTCATAGTGAGGATTGCATAAGTCGATTTTGAACCATGACAACAAAATATGAGATAGAGAAGTTCAATAGGAGTAATTTCTCATTCTGGAAATTGAAAATAAAGGAAATTTTAAGGAAGGATAATTGTATTGATGCAATTGCGAAAAGAATAGTGGAAAACACGATGAATGACAATGCTATTGCGAATTTGCATTTATCAATGGCAAATTTAGTTTTATCCAGTGTTGCGGAGAAGACTACCGCGAAGGAGATTTTGGATACCCTCATTAAACTATATCAGCTAAAGTCACTTCACATAAAAATATTATTGAAGAGAAAACTCTATACTCTTCGGATGAGTGAGTCCACATCAGTGACGGACCACATCAACTATTTGAATACCTTGTTTGTCCAACTATCAGCAGATTTTTAACATAGTTAAAAATGAGCGTGCAAAACTTCTACTTCAGAATTTACTTGATTCGTATGATCAACTCATAATCAATATTACAAATAATAATATTGATGGGAGTATGCACTTTGAGGATGTCATCAGCATAGCCCAAGAAGATACATTTCCTGAATTTTGGATCCAATTTTGTTCTTTTTTGAGTGTTGTACATCACGTACACAGGACAATAAAAAACATGTAAGGATGAATAATCATCTGGTTTACCTTTTCATAACTTGATTGGTGTGGTCAAACCAATGGCGGTTGACGGTGATCGATTTATAATATAACATGCAGTTTTAATCGTTTTTGCCCAAAATGACTTGGCTACTCCAACTGTTCACAACATAGCTCTAGTTCTTTTCAAGAGAGTTCTATTCATCCACTCTATTATACCATTTTGTTAAGGCATATGTGGGATAAAAAATTTTCTGGTGATACCCTCTTGCTTGCAAAATACTAAAACAAATCTTTGTATACATATTCTCCTCCATTATCTGTCCTCAAGCACTTAATTCTTAATTCTTTTCCCAGTTTCAAGTTCTACTTGTGTTTTGAATTCCTTGAAATGTGAAAACACATCTGACTTCTTCTTGATAGGGTACACCTACAATCTCTTGGAGTAATCATCGATGAACGATACAAAATATTTTGCTCCTCCGAGAGATAGTACCAATGATTCCCACACATCATAATGACTCAAGCCCAAAATGTGTTTACTTTTAGCAGTCACTCTAGCAAACTTCAATCTATGTTGCTTGCTTATCACACAATGCTCGCAAAAGGGTAAACTAACCTCTTTAAGCCCGGGTAAGAGATTATGTTCTGTAAGGATTTTCATACCACTTTTTGACATATGACCAAGTCTATAATACCACATGATCACTGCATCTTCCTGACTTGTTACCGCAACTGATGCATCTCCTTCTTGCAACGTATCTTCAGGTATCACATAGAAATTTGCCATGATCTTTTTTGCCTTCATGACCACCAAACTCCCCTTCACCACCTTCAAGATTCCACCTTCAGCATGGATCTTACGCCCGAGGTCATCTAATTGCCCAATGAACAATAGATTCTTCTTTAAGTCCTTCACATGTCATACCCCTTGAATTGTGCAAACAATACCATCATACATTTTAATTTTGACGGTACCAACTCCAGTAATCTCAAATGCATGGTTGTTTCCCATGAAGACAGATCCACCTGAGAATAGTTCATAAGTGTGAAACCAATCTCGGTGCAGAGTCATGTGCCATGTTGCACCTGAATCCACTATCCACTTATCATGAAACTTCTTTTTACCATAAGAGCTAATTATTGCTTCGCTCATCAGAATATCTCCATCTTTCGAGTTGTTTCCTCCATTCTTCTTCTTCCAACACTCTTTTCTCGTATACCCTTTCATGTCATAAAAGTAGCATTTGATTTTAGAATTCTTCTTACTTCGAGACCTCGATCTATCATTATTTTGATTCTTACTCGAACCATGTTCTGTTGATCTTCCTCTCATCATCGTCAAACCCTCTGCTTGTTTGAAACTTTCACCCTTACTCATCCGCCTGGATTCTTCTTCAAGAATAACTCTGATGACATCCTCAAAGTGCATACTCCCATCAATATTAATATTTGTAATATTAATTATGAGTTGATCATACGAATCAGGTAAACTCTGAAGTAGAAGCTTTGCATGCTCATTTTCAACTATGTTAAAAATCTGTTGATAGTTGGACAAACAAGGTGAGCAGACATTTGCTGACAATGGACAGGGAAAAAGTGTTTTTCAAAGAGCATATGCAAGATAAGAGGAAGAGGGAGATATTTAAAACATCTATGACTACTAATCGCATTTGTGTTATCTTTGTAAAATCTGGAGTTTCTTACAATTGTTTTGAATTAAGTTCAACACCAACAATATCTCAAGTCTGACACTCTCGTTATGGTCACTTGAGTTATAATGGATTGGAAACCTTGTTAAAGCATGATATGACCCCAACTCAAGTGTGTGAACATTGTATCAAAGGGAAACATCAAAGAGATCCTTTTCCACATCAAAGCAATTGGCGTGTATCTCAAGTATTGCAACTAGTCCATTCTGATATATGTGGCCTCATCAATCCTACATCTAATGGGAATGAAAGATACATACTCACTTTCAATAATGATTTTATTAGGAAAGTATGGGTATATTTCCTTGGTGTGAAAAATGAAGCATTTAAGATCATTAAAAATTTTAAAGCATTGATAGAAAAACAAACGGGTACCTTTATTCAAATTTTACATACTGATAAAGAGGGGGGAATATATTTCCAGGGAGTTTGTTTATTTTTGTAAAGAATAGGATATTGAAATACCGCTCACTGCCTCATACACACCACAACAAAATGATGTAGTAGAGACGAAGAATTAGACCATTCTAAGTATGATTCGAAAATTTTTGATTGAAAAAAAGTTCCATGATCCTTTTATCCCGAAGGTGTAAATTGGGTGGTTCATATCTTGAATAGAAGTCCAACTCTTGCAGTAAAAAATATCACACCCGAAGAAGCATGGAACGAATTTAAGCCATCTGTTTCTTACTTCAGAATATTTGGTTGCATTGGATTTGCTCATATATCTGACCAAAAGAGGAGCAAAATGGATGAAAAAGTATTAAATGTGTGTTATTGGGTATAAGTGAGGAGTCTAAAGCCTACAAACTATATGATCCTATTAATAAGAAGATTATATTAGTAGGAATATCAAATTTCAAGAGGATGTTGCTTGAGATTGGAGTGAAGCAGAAACCAATAGAATGATTGATGCTAGACCTGTGGAAGAATCTCCTCAAGCAGATGAGGGAGTATTCCAAACAAACTTGAATGATGATGAAATAACAACCAACAATACAACAAAGATGGACTCAACCTCTGATTCTCCGGCAATAGCCCTTCTAATTGAAGGATTATGTCACTATGATGATTTAATTAATGAAGATGCTATAAATTTTGCAATATTTGCAGGTACAGATCCAGCAACATACACAGGGTCAACATTGGAGATATGTCATGGATGCTAAATTTGAAGCCATTCAAAGAAATGATACATGGGAGCTAGTTGATCCACCACCAAATTGCAAAATTATAGGTGTCAAGTGGATTTACAAAACAAAATTGAAAGAGATAGGGGAGATTGACAAATTCAAAGCCAGACTCGTAACAAAATGATACATTCAAGAAGAGGACATCGATTATAGCGAGATTTATGCACCAGTAACTCGTTTGGAAACCATAAGAACTGTTATTGCATTAACAACCACAAAAAGGTGGAACATTTATCAACTTGATATCAAGTCAACCTTCTTACATAGGGCAATCAATGAAGATGCATACTTATAACAACTACATGTCTATCTCTCTAAGGGACGTGAACATCAGGTATACAAACTTAGAAAAACCTTATATGGTCTTAACTCCTAGAGCCTGGTACAGTAGGTTGGAGTCTTATGCTAATGATTTTTTAAAATGCGCACATAAAAACACTCTATTTGTGAAAAGGAAGGAGAAAGGTGCACTCTTAATTATTTGTGTTTATGTAGATGATTTGATATACACAGGTAATCATGAATCAATGTTTCTAGAGTTTAAAAGTATGATGATGAATGAGTTTGCTATGACTGACTTAGGCAAGATGAGATATTTTCTAGGCATTGAAGTTTTGCAAAACTGTGACACAATTTTTATTGGACAGAAGAAATATATTAGGATATGTTGGACATATTCCATATCTTATTGTCCATGTATTAAGTTGTTGAAAACAGATAAAGGAGCAGAAGTTGATAGTACTTTATTCAAACGATTTATAAGAAATTTTATGTATCTGAATGCTACTAGACTAGATATTGCACATTCAATTAGCATGATTAGTCGCTTCATGGAGCATCCTAAAGGCAGTCACTTCCTAGTAGGAAAACGTATTTTGAGATAGTTGCAGGAAACTCAAAATTTAGGAATTTTTTATAAAGCTGGAGGAAATGTGATTATGCAGGGGATCCAAAAGATAGAAAGAACATATATGGTTATGTTTTCAAATTGTGAGATGGTGTAATATCTTGATCATCCACAACAGAAGCAGAGTTCATAGCAACTGCATTTTGTGTTTGACAAGGTGTTTGACTGAGAAGAATTTTGGAGCATCTAGACCACTATCAAGAGGGAACTACTGTCATTTTTTGTGATATTGCTTCTATAATAAAATTATACAAAAACCCTGTCTTACAAGGAAGAAGTAAACATATTGATGTAAGATTTCATTTTTTGAGAGATTTGTGTAATAATGGTGTTATTGATCGGCATGGCAATGGGGCGGCGGCGGGTTTTGCCTCCCCGATCCCCGTCCCCGACTTTTTTAACCATCCCCGTCCCCGATCCCCGCCGGGGTTAAAAATTAAGTCCACATCCCCATCCCCGTTGGGTTTTGGGTTCCCGTTCCCGTCCCCGCCCCATCCCCGATCTATATTATTTTAAAAAAGATAATTACATTTATAATAAAATAATTTTATTATGTATTTTTTATATATAAATAAATATTTATAATTTTATAATTTATAATTATTATTAATTAAATATACATTTTAATTTATTATATTTATATTAAAATATGTATGTAAAAAAATATTTAATTGTTTTTTATTTATATATATATAGAGAATATTTATAACATTATTATTATTATTATTCAAATATTTGAATACTTATAACATTATTATTATAATATTGTATTCACACATTTAATTATATATATATAAGTTAATTCATTTTTAAGTTGTCATTTAAAAATATGAAATATATAGTTTATAAGAAAATATTTAATAATTTAATTCTTATTTAATTAGTTCGAAGTAATAACAGTTTAAATTATCAATTTCTTTTAATCCTTTAAAATACAATTATTTTATTAAGATAAAATTTGATATATGATAAATAAGAATAATAAGATAAAAAAATATGACATAATAAAACCTAATAAATATAAATTATAAATAAAATAATATTAGTTATTACTAGGATTTATGTAAAATATTTAGAAAAAGATAAAGAAAAATTTTTTACTTTGTGTTCATCAAATTGATTGAAAAGATTAAAAAAATAAATACATTGATGGAAGAAATTAAGGAAATGTAAAAAATAGAAAGATAAGAGAGAGAATAATGTAATAAATTAATTGATATAAAAGATTAGAAAAGATAAAAAAATTAAAAGTGGGTAGAAGAAAAATAAAAATTGATGAAATATTAAAAAAATAACCTTATATGTAATAGAAAAAGAAAAGAAAGTATTAATATTTTAAATTTTAAATTTAAATATAAAGTCGGGGCGGGGACGGGGTCGGGGTCGGGGTTGGGATTGCATTACCCATCTCCGCCCCCGCCCTCGCCCTTGGTTAACTCGAGTTTTCCCCGTCAAACTCGGGGTGGGGACAGGTCGGTCCCCATGGGTTCGAGTTTAATTGTCATCCCTAAGTTGAACTATTGCAGTAGGGGAAAACAATTAGCAGACATAATGACAAAGCCACTTAAAGTTGATAGTTTCCAATATCTATCAAGTACTTTGGGCATGCTTGAAGAACCAAAAAATTGCAAAGAACATATAGTTTAAGAGAGGGTTTCTTCACAGAGAATAAGGTTTTAATTGTTTGTTGCAATTTAAATTTTGTACGTGATTCATAAGTTGTTAGTACGTGGCTGTTATCTTTGTTAGTACGTAGGAGTTATCTTTCTTATTTTCTAGTTCATCAGTTGTAAAGCTAAATCTATATATTTAGCTTTTTATTTTACAAAGAGAACCAAATTTTTTGAGATAACAACTGGTATCAGAGCCAATTTGAACTTCTACTGAAAAGAAGCGGCAGACTTCTATCATGGTCAACACAAACAATAATTCCAAAGTTGAATGATCATTACGACCATTGGGCATTGCTAATGGAGAACTTCCTAAGGTCAAAAGAGTACTCGAATCTTACCTGGAATTCTACAACATGCAAATGGGGTTGTTTTATCAGATAATGAGAAAAAAGCTCTAGAGGAGTTGAAATTAAAGGATATGAAGGTGGTAAAGAAGTCGTGTTACTCATGACACAACACAACTTCCAACAGATGAAGAATCAATTACACAAGATATGTGGTTCACTGATTCAAGCTGCAACAATCACATGACAGGTAGAAAGGATTGATTTTCTTCTATGGATTCTTTTATGATGAAGTGAAGTTGGGGAATAATTATGCTTTAAAGGTGACAGGGAAAGACACGGTTAAATTGCTAATTAATAAAGTTATGCATGTGGTTACAGATATATTTTATGTATTTTATGTTTCTGAGTTAAAGAATCATTTATTTAGTGTGGGTCAATTTTTGGAGAAAGGATTAAGGATTGAAATGAAAGGAAATAAGTGTGAAGTGTTTCAAGGAGAGGGTATGATATTTAAAACATCTATGACTACTAACAACATGTTTGCTATCTCTATAAAATACATTCGTAACCACATGCATAACTCTGGAAAATTAGATTAAATGAAATCTTATGTTATTATTTTAATACAAAGAGATCATACAAGATATATATAGGAGACCTAAGCTATTTTAGGAAATATAATAACTCTATTTTATTCTAGGATCCCTTGATTTATGGGATTGTTCCTAATTGTTCAAATCTGTATAGATTACAAATTTTCTAATTTATTCTTTCCTAAAATACTATTTGATTTTCCACACTCCCCCTCAAGCTGGTGAATATGTGTTTTTCATTCCCAGCTTGGATACAATCTTCTCAAAATTGTGGCAACCTAGTCCCTTAGTAAGAATGTCTACAATTTGGTCTTGAGAGGACACATATGGAGTGCATATCAAGCCACTAT
Organism: Sphenostylis stenocarpa; assembly: GCA_963425845.1. Classification (NCBI taxonomy): domain Eukaryota; kingdom Viridiplantae; phylum Streptophyta; class Magnoliopsida; order Fabales; family Fabaceae; genus Sphenostylis; species Sphenostylis stenocarpa. The sequence continues at coordinate 17,115,348 of OY731406.1, forward strand.
CAAGCTTTTCTTTGATGAAGTGTCAGTCTACTTCAATATGCTTTGTTCTATCATGCTGCACTGGGTTGTGGGCTATGCTGATTGCTGACTTATTATCACAATAGAGCTTCATAGGTTCTTCTCATTTTATCCTCAAGTCTTCTAAGATGATTTTAAGTCATAACAACTCACATATACCTTGTGCCATGACTTGGAATTCCGCTTCAGGACTGGACCGAGCCACTACACCCTGCTTTTTGCTTCTCCAAGTCACAATATGTCCTCCAAGAAAGATGCAATATCCTGTAGTTGACCTCCTATCCACAATTGACCCTACATAATCAACATCAGTATAGGCTTCAAGCTTCACATTACCATTCCTTTTGAATAAAATCCCTCTTCCTAGAGTTCCTTTAAGGTACTGTAAAATTCTGTGAGCTGCTTGTAAATGGGTCTCCTTTGGGTTATGCATAAATTGGCTAATTAAACTCACTGCATAGGCAATATCTGGCCTGGTATGCGACAAATATATAAGCTTGTCCAATAATCGCTGGTACATATCTTTTTCAACAACAACATTTTCTTCTGCATTTCCAAGTTTTAGGTTTGGTTCTAATGGGGTACTAGCAGGTTTGCAAGCTACCTTGCCAGTTTCCTTAAGCAAATCAGTGATGTATTTCTGCTGGGATATAAATATCCCTTTCTTGGAGTGGACAACTTCAATTCCCAAAAATTATTTTAGTTTTTCTAAGGTCTTGATCTCAAATTCCTTGCCTAAACATTGGCTCAACAATTTCTGCTCTTCTTTATTATCTCCAATTAATATTATGTCATCCACATACACCAATAATATTGTTACTCCCCCTGACTTGGAATGTTTAAAGAACAAAGTATGGTCCCCTTGGCTTTGTTTGTAACCCAGACCTATCATAACTTTAGTAAACCTGTCAAACCATGCACGGGGGGACTGTTTTAGCCCATATAATGTCTTTTTCAACTTGCAAACTGTAACATCCTAATTCTCAGTACCTCTACAACTTTTGTCAAAATTTTATTAATTAAATTATTAGGAATTGGGGAAAGTGACGGTAGAGTTTTATGTTTATTAGATTAATTATGATTTTCGGGAATTTTTAGAAAATACTCGTGTGTGTGTGCCTGAACGTTGAGTATGGACTTAATAATTTTAATTGTCACATTTAGAAATTATTGTTTTCTTTTATGCATTGAGTGTGGGTACATTAAAAATTTATTATGTGTATAAATTGATAAGAAACATATGATGGTTAATATGGTTTGGAGTGATGTTGGAGTCGTAGGGGTTGTGGGTTCAAATCTCTGGCTAGAGTAAAAAGGAGAAAATAAAGATAAATTTTTTTTGTAATGTAATCCGCTGGGCGCATCAAAAATGCGCTGAGCGGATTATTAGGTGAAATATTGACTTTAAAAAGAAAGAGTGTCCTTCTGCAACCTGCAACCGTATTTCCTCATTTCTCTCAAAACTTTTCTTATCTTTAAGGTCGATTTGGACGAGAAAATCTTGATTTTCTTGAGAAGCTCCAAGAGGTAAGTTGGTTTATCTCAATCTCCTCTACATTTCTACCGTTTTATTTTTCAAAACGGTGCATTTTCAAATTTTTTCCTCACTTGGCTAAGCTTGAATGGGAGTAGAAAGAGTGTTATTGTGGGTTTTACACCTAGGACACTAGAATAATACTTAGAATTGAGGATTAGAAGTGATTAAGCTAAAAACCTTAAGCACCCTAATTCGTAAGTCACTGTTCATTGAATTTTGGGACGTTTGTGAACAGAATTAGGAATTGGTATCTTCGTAAAAGTTGTAGCCCTTTAAGTTATAGAAATTTATAAACTTGTTTCACATCAAACGGATATTTGTAGCTCAAGTTATGTTCATTTTACTGTCAAGTGTTATAGATGTGAAGTTTAGAGGTTGCCCTGTTTCAACAGCCTCGGTTTTTGAATTACTGGGATTGATATGTGTGAAATTAGGACTTGATTCCTTAATAAAAGTTGTAGGAAATTATATTTCCGAAATTTAGAAATTTGTTTCATGTCAATAGCTTATGTGTAGCATGAGTTATAGTCAAATTACCAAGGCATGTTCAGAGTGTTATTGTAGTTGAGCCATGTTGGAAACAACCACTGTAAACTGAAAAACTGCATTTATTCTACAGGGTATTTGAATTTATTTCCTTCATCAATATTGTAGGTAATTAAGTTATTTAAATTTTGGCTCTTACCTCATGCCAAAACAGCTTATATAACTCTAGAAAATTCTGAAATATTGAACCTTGTCCATATTTGTTATTAGGATTCTTCATACTCTAAGTGTATTACTTCCATTACTCTCTTCTACTTGTATTAATTCCATTAGCATCAATTTAGGCCCTAGAAATGATTTTATAACTCAAAGAACCATAGTCTTGAATTTTAGAATTTTAGGCTATGAAGGAGGTGAGATTTTAGAGGTCTAATATGGTTGGAATTAAGGATTTAATTGGGGTATTTAATTGGCATGTAGGAGGCTACTTAGAGGTGCAAAGAGGAGAACCAAAGACTTGATAGATTATTTGATCAAGAGTTACTTTTCACCAAGTTACAACATAAGGTAAGGGGTAGGATAATTTTTATAATTCACTTTTGCTTGAAATAGCATTGAGAAGAAGTCCCTTTACTTCTAAGTTAATTAGAAATTTATTTGGAATTATTTGAATGTTATTTCTATTTTTTATGAATTTTTAAATTTTTAAGATTATGTGAATTTTATGGCTTCTAAATGGAGCAACTTGAGTGTATGGAACCTTGTATGATTATAAGGCATCCATGAATGTTGTTTGAATCGATTGCTTAATCATTAGTAATTTTATATGATTTATTGATGAATTTAGTTTGAGAATTATGATATTTCTATGTTTAGTATTATGATAATTGTTTTAAATTGATTATTGAGATATATTGTATGTATGTTATGAAGCATGATAAGTAGAAAATTATTGTGGAATATTTTTGTTAAGATGGATTAGCATGTAGAATTGCATTGTATAATTTGGTGGAATGGAGGAAAGGTGTGAGAAATGAACTATGTGAGAAAGAAAACTATTTTTTAGATATATTAAATTGAATTTACAATTTAATTATGAAGTGAATTTTATATTTTTATTTAATTAATAAATATTTTTCAAAAGTATTGGAATAATTTTGATTTAGGAGAAAACAATTAATTGTAAGTGAAAATGAATTTTTAATAATTTTGAGAAAATTATTTGCAATTATTATTATTATTTAAGAAAAATAAATTAAAATTGAGAAAATTATGATTTTGGGTGATGATGAATATGATGAGGTAGAAGGATGGTTTGATGAAAAGTAGAAGTGTTCTGGGCTGTTTTTTTATTATTTTACAGGTGTTAAATTTTTTTGGGAATGTCCGATTTACAGGGGAAACTCTGTCAGATTTTTTTAAGAAATAGCCTAGTATTATTTTGAAGAAGGTAAGATGTGATTTAAGTATAATGAGGTGAAACAAAGTTGAAAGAATGTGAAGAAGTTATGATAAGTCATGCATCATGTTCATGAGTAAGAGATTGAGTGTATGAGGAGGATATAGAAAATCAGGGTCGGTTCCATGCTAACCTCGGGGATGATTGAGTGTGATCGAGCTCATATGTGGCTCAGGCTCGCTACCTAAGCTGTGAGACTCTCACTACCAAGCTTGATTATCCTGACTAAAGTCCCAGGGTTTCTCATGATCAGTTGAGCTGGACAAGTAATTATGAGTATACTACCGCGAGGCGGTGAGATGTTCCAGTGAAACTCCTGATCCTTCTCGAAAAAAAAAAGTGGTTTTGGGATCCCCATGGTCTTTCATACTAGGATGTGTCCTAGAAAAGATTAGTGGATACATTGCATTCATAATATCATATCATTTGTGTGCTGATTACTAGTATGTTTGTATGTGAAATTTCTAATTAACCCAATGTTATTTGCATGCTCTAAGTGAATATAAAGTTGTCTTACCCTTTTTGTGCATGTATTGTTATTATGAAATGTTTGCATAGGTGACGTTGAACACAACTCACCTCTGGTATCATCTCCAAGTAAAGTTTAAATACGATCACTGCAAGTACTAAGTAGAGGACTTGATCGGACACCACTACAGTGCTACAAGAGATACTTCATTTTAGTGGACATACGAAATATATCTCCTCTTTAATTAGGTTGTATAGTTAGTTTGTCTGCTCTGGTCTTGTGAACCCTTGTTAGGTGTATTTTGGGATGACTTTGTGTATATTTACTATCTGGTTATACTTGATACTTATGAATGATATGTATATTAATCACTAAGTGTATGTTCTAATTATTGTGTACCTTACTTCTACACGAGTGTATTGGTAATCAAATACTAAGAGGAACAATAATAATTAATAAATCATAATAAAGTGAATGTTGGTATTAAAGGTGTTACACAAACAGTGTTGGCCACAACATCTCTACCATATCCCGGAGGTATCTCCATATAAATTTCTTCTTCAAGGTCTCCATGTAGGAAAGCATTCTTAACATCAAAATGTTCCAAGTTCCAACCATAATTGGCAGCAAGGGACAATATCATCCTAATTGTGTTCATTTTGGCAACCAGAGCAAATGTCTCCAAATAATAAACTCCATAGGTTTGGGTGAACCCTTTGGCAACTAGTCTTGCCTTATATCTCTCAATTGATCCATCAGCCTTGTTTTTCACTGTATAGACCCACTTACATCCAACTGACCTCTTTCCTATTGGTAAGGTGACTAACTCCCAGGTGTTGTTCTTCTCCAATGCCTCCATCTCTACATCCATGACTTGCCTCCATTTTCTGTCAGACAATGCCTCAGATAGGGTATTAGGTAGAAGTGTAGTGTTTAGGTTTACTAGGAAGGTTTTATAGGTAGGAGAGAAATTTTTAAAGGACAGATAATTTGAGAGAGGGTAGAGTGGTTGTTTGGTGCATTTTCTTGTCCCTTTTCTAATGGCAATTGGGAGGTCAGTATTATTTTGGGTTTCAATTTCAACCTGCACAGCTAAAGAAAAAATTGTTACCTCTTTTTGTGGAGTCGAGTTGGATTCTTGAACATGGTTTGATCCTGGAATGACCTTAGTCTTCCTTGAGTACACCAGCTTCTTACCAAAATTTCCAGATTCAACATCTCCTTGATCAGCTTCACAATTAATTTCACTTTCTTGACCAACTTCCTTTTCTTGACCAATTCCTTGACTTGTTTCACTTGTTACAACTTCAATTTGATCTCGTTTAGGTTCAAATATCAAGTCTAGAAGAATGGTACTTTCAATTTGATCTCGTTCAGGTTCAAATATCAAGTCTGGAAGAATGGGAAAACCAGAATTACTACTTTCCTTATCTTCCCTGAAACTCTCCCCCTGAAGATAAGGTTGATGGAAATAGTCTTCTTGTTCATTGAAGGTAACATCCCTAGACACAAAGAATTTTTTGGATGAGGGGTGATAACATTTATACCCTTTCTGAGTGGGTGAGTAACCAACAAAGACACACTTTAAGGCTATAGGATCAAGTTTCCCCCTGTCTGTACTATGAATATGGACATATGAGATGCACCCAAAAACTCTTGGTTTAAGATTATTTGTAGTGGACAAGTTTGGATAGAAAGACGACAAAGCTTCCATAGGGATTTTTTATCCTAAGACTCTAGAGGGTAGTCTATTGATAAGGTATGTTGCTGTAAGGAAGCTTCCCCCCAGAAATTTTTTGGGACACTTTTTTGGAACAACAATGCCCGAGTCTGATTTAATAGATGTCCATTTTTCCTCTCTGCGACCCCATTCTGTTGTGGTGTTTTGACACAAGAGGACTCATGAATCATACTTCTTTTTGACAAAAAGAATTAAGGACATGATTGAACTAATCTTTGGCATTATCTGACCTAAGCCTCTTAATATTAACACCAAACTGATTTTTTATCAAGATCCTCATACATCAGTATGAACAAGATAAAAAGGGAAATTGCTAATTTTATTACTTATTGGAAAATATACACGCTTGTGCTTAGCAAGTTCACACACCTCACAATGAAGACTCTCAACATCTAACTTGGTAAACAGAGAGGGAAACATAATTTGATCACTCCAAAAGAGGGATGTCCCAACCGATAATGATAAAGCATGAATTTTCCTCTGTTGGTCATCAAGGATTCAGATATGAAGGAGTGAGAGATTCTGTTCTTGCTGGACAGACTTGGATCTTCGAGATAATAAAGGTCATTCTGTTCTCTAGCATGTCCAATCATCCTCCTCGAATCCTTGTCCTGAAATACATAATGATCGTTGAAAAAAATAACTTTACATGACAAATCCTTTATAAGTTTTTGTATAGAGACTAGGTTGGTGGACAACTTTGAGACATGGAGAACATATTTTAAGGTTATTAAAGGATTGATTTGGATATTTCCTTGACCAGCTACAATTATAAAGGTTCCATCTGCTGTGACAATTTTCTTATTGCTGGGACATGGGGAATATGTGGAGAAGTGTTTGACTAATGGTGTCATGTGGTCTGTGGCTCTAGAGTCCAATATCCAATAATGTAAAAGGTGTATCTGAGACATTTAATCCAAAAGAAAGTGGAAACTTACCTGAGTATGCCAAAGAATACACACCTATAGGTTTTTCTAGCTTACTAAGAAAGGTTCTCACCCTTTCTATCTCCTCTTGGTTAAGATGGGCAGCAGCTTATGAATTATTTCCCTCATTTGTTTCAACACCTTTCCTTAAGGAGCCTCCTTTGTGTCCCCTTTCTTGATCTCGATTTAAAGGCTTCCCATGTAACTTCTAGCACTTCTCTCGGGAATGACGAGGTTTATTGCAGTAGGTACACCAGAGACCATCATCTTTCTTCTCCATATTTACTGATCCTCCTTTCTTCTGTTCGGCCACCCCTTTTCTATTCAACACTGTACGAAAAAGTTGGGTCCTCTTCAAATAATTTCTTCCATTTAGTCTATATGCAGAATGAACATTTCGTAGTTCTCCAGATTGTTAGGACTGGGTATTCCTTGTTTCTGGGGTTGGGTTCACAACTTCTTCTTCCCTTGACATTATAGCAAGAAGGTGCAATGCATACTTCCGTCTTAGGGTTAAGAAAAATGCAACAGCAATGCAAGCTGCCGTCTTAGGGTTAAAAAAAATGCAGCAGTAATACAGGTTGTCGTCTTAGGGTTTATAGTGCGCAGACAGAACTTCCTAGATCTGAAGCTCGATACCATATGGAAAATTAAATTAAATGAAATCATGTTATTATTTTAATACAAAGATATCATACAAGATATATACGATTTTTTTCTTCAGTAGCATACTATTAAATTTATAATTCAGAAATAACATCATTCTATCAATATTTAATTGACTAACATGCTATTAAATTTATAATTCAAAAATAACATCATTCTATCAATATTTAATTGACTAACATGCTATTAAATTTATAATTCAAAAATAACATCATTCTATCAATATTTACCTAACTAGCACCATTTTTACATACATGATTGGAATTTGGTTACCACGAGGTCGAATTTCGACCTCACTAATTAATATAATTTTTAAAATAAAATAATTTTTATTAAATATAATAATTAAATATAAATATATATTTTTTATATAAATATATATATATATATATATTATATAAAATAAATATATAAATATTATATATATATATATATATATTTAAAAAAAAATTATTTATATAATTATATGAAATAAATATAAATATATTTTTTAAAATAACATAAAAATATATTTATATAATTATATTAAAAATATATTTAAATAATATATAATTTATTTATGTAAAAATGTTATATAGAAAGATATAAATATATATTTATTAAATTTTATTATATTTATAAAAATATAAATAAATATTTAAATATTATATATATATATATATATATTAAATATATTTGTTTTTACTATATTTATAAATATATATTAATAATATAATTATATAAATAATTTTTTTAAAAATTATATATATATATAATATTTATATATATTTTTTAGATAATATATATATATATATATATTTAATTATTATATTTAATAAATATTATTTTATTTTAAAATTTATATTAATTAGTGAAGTTGAAATTCGGCCTCCTAAGAATCGAATTCCAAGCGTGTAAGAAAATTGTGTTAGTCAGGTAAATATTGATAGAATGATGTTATTTCTGGATTATAAATTTAATAGGATGCTAATGAAGAAAAAAAATCGATATATACAGGAGATCTAAGCTATTTTAGGAAATATAATAACTCTATTTTATTTTAGGATCCCTTGATTTATGTGATTGTTCCTAATTGTTCAAATCTGTACATATTACAAATTTTTTAATTTATTCTTTCCTAAAATACTATTTGATTTCCCACAATAACTTTATTAATTAGCAATTTAACTATACCCTTCTCTGCCACCTTTAAAGCATAGTTATTCCCCAACTTCCCTTCATCAGAAAAAACAGAATCCATAGAAGAAAATTAGTCCTTTCTACTTGTCATGTGATTGATGCAGCCTGAATCAATGAACCACATATCTTGTGTAATTTATTCTTCATCTGTTGGAAATGTGTCATGAGTAACACGGCTTCTTCACCACCTTCAGCATAATTTGCTCTGCTATCCTTAGGCTTCTTTGGACATTCATATTGGAAGTATCCAAACTCATGGCAGTAATAGTACTTTATTTGATAAACATAGAATATACGATTACAAATACCGTATCATGCCATGATTCTACATGATTAATTTTTTCCATATTTAGCTTGGCATGACAGCGATGCACAGTGATGCACATTAATGTCATATCTGTTAATAGACAAATTTAGGATACCGACTATAATGGTTAGCGTAATTATAGCCTAGAATGTTTCTGTATTTCATGTATATATTGTGCTATCATATTCAATACAAGACAGGGGTTTTTGGAAATATTTTTATCATGGTATCGGAGCGAACCAAACTCCGATATCTAACGGCCCGAGAACACGATCGTACTTCTAAAATGGCGAGAGAGGAGAGACGGTGAAGAAAACACCATCGCCATACGATCCGAGTGTCGGTGATAATCCCGGAAATGTGATTACACAGGTACAATTACGAGGAGAGAATTACGAGGAATGGGCAAGGGCCGTGAAGATATCTCTGCGGGCTCGAAGGAAATGGGGTTTCATAGATGGAACTCATAAGGAACCTGAAGAAGACACATCTGAGATAGAAGATTGGTGGACAATTCAATCGATGCTTGTATCTTGGATACTAAACACTATAGAACCTAGTTTGCGTTCCACTGTTGCATACATGGAAAACGCAAAGGACCTATGGGATGACATCAAGGAACGATTCTCGATCGTGAACGGACCAAGAATCCAGCAGCTAAAGTCAGAGTTCACAGAATGCAAACAACAAGGAATGACTATGGTTTCCTATTATGGGAAGTTGAAAACGTTGTGGGATGAACTGGCAAATTACGAGCAAATCCCACAGTGTAGATGTGGGGGATGCAAGTGTAATATTATGACGCAACTTGAGAAATGAAGAGAAGAAGAAAAAATTCATCAGTTCTTGATGGGGCTAGATGATGAGGGCTATGGAACTGCACGGTCAAATGTTTTGGCAACAGATCCATTACCCTCGTTGAATCGGGTGTATGGCACCATGGTGCAAGAAGAAAGGGTGAGAACAATCACCAGGTCTAAAGAAGAGCGAGGAATGATAGTGGGAATGGCTATGCGAGCGGAAACTAGGAACAAGTTGCACAATGAAGCGAAAGAAAAATCAGTTGTTTGCATGCAGTGTGGAAGGAAGGGACATGACAAAGGCAATTGCTTCAAGATCATTGGTTACCCAGAATGGTGGGGAGAGAGACCACGAACCGATAAAAACGATGAAAAAAATCAACAAAGAACAGGAACCTTCCGAGGAAAAGGAGGAACGGCTCGCGTCAATATGGCGCACACTGGTGCATATAACGTTGGTTCAACCGAAAAACCAGAAGTCGCAGGACTGAGTAATGAGCAATGGCAGATCTTGACAGCAATGTTGAATTCTCGCAAGGCAAATGAAACTGAAAAGATGACTGGTAAGAAAGCATGTGACTTGTGGATTATTGATAGTGGCGCCTCTAATCATATGACAGGAACACTAGAAAACTTGAGGGAGAGTCGAGCCTTGGAAGGGTGCCCAAAGGGACTACCAAATGGTGAATTGGTGCTGGCAAACAAAGAAGGATCGGTTTTCCTTGATGGAGGACTGAAACTTAAACATGTTCTATATGTTCCGAAATTGAATTGCAATTTGATTTCAGTATCACAATTGACGAATGAAGTAAAATGTACAATACATTTTACTGATAAATTTTGTGCAATGCAGGACCACACTTCGAGGATGCTGATTGGTGCGGGTGAACGAAAAGAGGGACTCTATTGGTATCGTGGTGTGAGTGGCATAAAGGCGTATCAGACCAATGCAGAAAATCAACTAGAGATTTGGCACAAGCGAATGGGGCATCCTGCCTACCAGATTGTTAGAAAAATTCTGCATCTGAACAGCGTGAATAGAAATACGGATACAACTCGTGTGTGTGAAGTGTGTGAGAGATCAAAGCAATGCAGAAACACATTTCCTTTAAGTGATTTTCAAGCATCTAATATATTTGATTTAATACATTGTGATGTATGGGGTCCATATAGAACTCCCTCGTCTTGTGGTGCATCTTACTTTCTCACTTTGGTTGATGACTGTTCTCGAGCTGTGTGGATATATCTCTTGAATAATAAGAAAGATGTGTCACAAACCTTAATGCATTTCATCGCCTTAATAGAACGACAATACGAGAAACAAGTCAAAATATTACGAAGTGACAATGGAACCGAGTTTATGTGTCTTCAACGATATTTTCAGCAACATGGGATACTCCATCAAACCTCATGCACTTGGAACACCTCAGCAAAATGGGAGAGCCGAACGAAAACATCGACACATCCTAAATGTAGCTCGTGCTCTACGATTTCGGGGAGAACTTCCACTTCAATTCAGGGAGAATGCATTTTGACCGCAGGATACTTGATCAATCGTACACCCTCAACCGTTCTCCATGGAAAAACTCCATATGAAATATTGAATGGGAAGCCACCCACTTATGACCATCTACGGGTATTTGGATGCTTGTGTTATGCACATAACCAAGATAGGAAAGGTGACAAATTTGCAAGTAGAAGTCGCAAGAATGTATTTGTTGGATATTCAATCGAAAAAAAGGGCTGGAAATTGTTTGATCCGGAAAGAGAAGTCTTCGGACTTTGAGAGATGTTAAGTTTGTAGAACATGAATTCTGTTTGCCTCTCTTGCCCACAGGTAGACATTCAGAGGTAGGATTGCCTACTGTTGATGTTGGCATTGTCGAGGAAGCATTGCCTGGACTTGGTGCAATGAACAATGCGAGAACACGTTGTGGAGACCGATGACGTTAACCCCACAACGAGAAGATGTGCCCACAACCGAGTTCGGGGAGGGCCACGCCGAATGCCATGAACAAGAGCCTCCCACCCAGATCGTTCTCCCACCGGAACAAACCGACTCTATGATGACGGAACTAGAGGTTCCCGAGGAGCATATTGTCCCTGCATCCACGGGGAAAGGTCTTCGTGTACGAAAGCCATCTGTGAAGCTTCGTGATTATGTCACTAACACCACTTTACAACTCGGTCCCTCAATTCGCACTCCACATTCAGCTTCCTCGGGTATGCCTTACAGGTTTGACAAAGTACTTAAATTGTGCTAAATTCTCCTTCCCCCACCGAACCTTTCTTGCAGCCCTTCATGCGAAAGAGAACACGTGCATTTCTTTGAAGCCGTTCGGGATGTTAGATGGAGAGATGCCATGGCTAGTGAAATTCAGGCCCTCCAAAGTAATGAAACATGGGACATTACTCCTCTACCTAGCAGGGAAGAAGCCTCTGGGTTGCAAGTGGATTTATAAAATCAAATATCATTCCGATGGGAGCGTTGAACGCTTCAAAGCCCGATTAGTTGTCTTGGGAAATCACCAAGTTGAGGGGATTGACTATGACGAGACTTTTGCCCAGATGGCAAAGATGGTCACCATTCGGACGAGTGTTGGCAGTGGCGTAGCCAAAGACTGGGAACTTCATCAAATGGATGTCCATAATGCTTTTACGCACGGCGATCTTGAGGAAGATGTGTACATGAAAATGCCGCCGGGGTTCTTGGTGTCTCAAAAGGGTATGGTGTGTCGTCTCCGCAAGTCCCTTTATGGTCTTCGTCAAGCTCCTCGGTGTTGGTTTGCCAAGCTCTCAAGCTCGCTCTTGTTCAATATGGGTTTCAACGTTCTTCGTCGATCACTCCTTGTTCATCTTTCGCAAAGGAGATGTCGAACTGGTTGTGTTAGTTTACGTGGATGACCTAGTCATTGTCGGCAATCATCATGAAGACATTGCGCAATTCAAAGATTATCTTCATCAATGTTTTCGTATGAAGGACTTAGGGAAATTAAAATACTTTCTTGGGGTGGAGGTTGCCGGATCTCCTACAGGAATTTTCTTGTGTCAACGGAAGTATGCGTTGGACATCATAGCTGAAGCGGGATTGCTTGGAGGGAAACTCGTGTCCACGCCAATCGAAGAAAATCATCGTTTAGCATTGGCCGATGGCGAACTACTTTCCGACCCGAGTCAATATCGACGTCTCGTCGGTCGCCTTATTTACTTGTGTTTTACACGACTCGAATTATCTTACGGTGTTCATGTCCTATCTCAATTCATGCACCAACCGCGTCAGGAGCATTGGCGGGCTGCACTACGCGTGGTACGCTATTTAAAGGGCAGCCCAGGTCGGGGTGTGCTTTTAAAAAGAGAGAGTGACCTTCGTCTTTATGGTTGGTGTGACTCGGATCGGGCAAGTTGTCCTCTAACTCGAAGATCTCTCACCTAGGTTGGTTTATTTTCCTTGGTCAATCCCCGTTTCCTGGAAAACTAAGAAGCAACATACGGTTTCTCGATCATCCGTCGAGGCGTAATATCGTTCTATGGCCAACACGACATGTGAGTTGAAATGACTTCAAGGCCTTCTTTCGAGCCTAGGCATTACTCACACCGACCCTATGACTCTCTACTGTGACAACCAAGCTGCCCTTCACATTGCCAAGAATCCTGTGTTTCATGAACGGACAAAACATATTGAAGTGGATTGTCATCTTATTCGTGATGAAATACAACACAATCATATCCAACCCTCCTATGTGTCCACTCATCATCAACTGGCTGATCTCTTCACCAAATCTCTTGGCGCCACTAAATTTGGTTCTTTTTTAGGCAAGTTGGGCATTCACAACCTTCATACTCCATCTTGAGGGAGGGTGATAAACATAGAATATACGATTACAAATACCGTATCATGCCATGATTCTACATGATTAATTTTTTCCATATTTAGCTTGGCATGACAGCGATGCACAGTGATGCACATTAATGTCATATCTGTTAATAGACAAATTTAGGATACCGACTATAATGGTTAGCGTAATTATAGCCCAGAATGTTTCTGTATTTCATGTATATATTGTGCTATCATATTCAATACAAGACAGGGGTTTTTGGAAATATTTTTATCATTATTGTTGCCTTATTCATAAATTGTCTACCTCTTCTCCCTCTTCCTCTTGCATATGCTCCTTGAAAAACACTTATTTCCTGTCCATTATTAGCCCTTGTCTCCTCCTGTGAAACCTTCAATACTTGCTCTTCATGAGAATTGTGCGCATTCATTTTGTGCTCATGCACTAATAAACTACTTTATGCCCATTCATTTTGTGCTCATGCATTAATAAACTACTATGGAGTTCATCTATAGTTATGGAATAACTATAGTCATGGAATCTAATCTAAACCATGAGTCAATGGAACATACTACATAATCGTACCTCAAAGTCATTGAAAAAGAATTTTTTTTCAATAACAATAAGGTCAGATACCATCTTCCATTTTCATCTTGTTTGCAATTGTGAGAGTCCGAGCAAATAATCATTAATTGATTCTTCATTCTGCATAATCTCCCATTCGTGTCGTAGAGCGTATAGTTGAGCTCGCTTTACCCTCGCAATGCCTTGATATTTTTATTTCAATGAATCTCAAATATTTTTCAATGTTGTCTTCTCTGTTTTAAGCACGATTCTATCAATAGCTTGAAACAAGTAATTTTTCACCTTTAAATCCTTTAATTTCAACTCCTCCAAATTTTTTCCCTCATTATCTAATAAAACAGTCTCATCTACATGTTGTGGAATTCCAGAAACTATAAGATTTTGGGAACTATAAGATTTCATACTCTTTTGATCTTATGAAGTTTTTCATTAGCAATGTCCAATGGTCGTAATACTTATTCAACTTTGTTGCGAGAAATTACTGTCTGTGCTGGTCATGATAGAAGTCTCCATCTTCTTTTCAGTGGAAGTTGAAACCAGCTCTCTTAGCAGTTGTTATCTCAATTCATTTCATAAAATAAAGAAGTTAAATATATAGATTTTGTTTTACAAGTGATGAACTAGAAAATAGGAAATATAACTACCGTGTACTAATAAGAATAACACCAATGTACTAACGACTTCACATACAAAATTTAAACTGCAACAAATAAATAAAACATTATTATATGTGAACAAGCTAAGTCATTCTTTGATTTTTAATATTTGATACTTTTAAAATATAAATGATAATGAAAAAAAACATACAAGAATGACGGGAATGGATAAACTAAATACTTTTTTATATCTATGATTATATTTAAGAGAGAATATTACTAATATTAATTGAGAGATTTCAAAAGAATAAAACATTAGTGGAGGGTTATAATAAATATATGATAACGATTTTAAGCTTGTATTTGTGGTGAACTTTAACCTTGTTTGAGTCTAAATTTAAGAAAGTGTTTATTTGTCCCTAATCTTAGAATTAAATCTTTAATTATTCTGATCGAAAAAAACAAACAAATATTTCTTTATCATTTTTCTTAGAATCAGAATCGTCCTTTGTATTATAAAGGTATATACTTTGTACAAGGAACAAACTTTTTGTATTTTTTTTTCATATATAAACTGAGAAAATGTGGATCAAATAATAATACAATTATTGAAAATAAACCATATAATATTAATAGACAATTACATATGTCAATAGTCTTGTATCCATAATTGTCTCTATAATGTTGGTGGTGGAGGCATCACATATAGTTGTGACAAAACAGAACAACAAAAATGGTGATAAGAACATGATAGCAGTATTGACAATGATTAATTAGAAAATATTAGTGCTGTGAGGTGATAATGGTGACCAGAAGAAGAAGAAGACAATAACAATTAATAGAATCACATAGCAATTAATAATAAGGGTGCCTGCAACTCATAAAAAAATTTACGATCCAGTTACATAAACTTATTATATGCAAAAATGATGTTGTCATAATTTTATTTTATGTTGTTCGATAATATTTTTAATACATATTTATTTTTTATGTTTGTGTTTTAATCAGTTTCTTTAATTTTAATTTCATTAAAAATATTTTTAGATAAAGATCTAGGTTTTGTTAATTTTTAAATCATATTATTTCTTTTTCAATAAGCCTTTTAAATTTTATTATAACTAAAATAAATTTCAATTTGTAACAACCCGCAAATTCTACTTAAAATTTTTACTAAATGAAGGAAGAAAATAATTTTTTCACCTAAGAGAGGTATAATAGTTCAGTTTACATATCCAGAATAGTTGAAAAGAAAAAAAATAAAAGAAAACATCACTCATCAAAAGTCCTAATTACACGAATGTTTTACACCTAATTACACAACACAAAATAACTCCTTCAAATTTAGGAGGTCTCTACTCCATTTCTCAAATCACTGGGTCTTACTACCACCTGTAGAAGATTTGGAATCTGCTCACGTGTATAACATGATCATAGCAGGATCCTGAAAGATCAAGCACGCAACAAAAGCAAGGGTAAGCTACCATTTGATTAAATATGTAGAACAGTGTAACATTGCAAACAACACTTATTCATTCACAAACATCCTAAAACTAGACTCACCGGAGAGTCTAGCATTTTACAATCACAACACACAACAAGACTGACGCTTTCTGGAAAACTATATGGAATTCAGACCAGTAAGGTAGACACTTGATGAGGAATATTTGGGGTCCCAGACCCTTAAAATTTCATGGCCCCAGGCCTATAATATCATTTTTTTTAACCTCTCATCAGAGCAACACATGCATAGGATTGACACTATGCTGTGTCTCCATCGACTTCCCACCACAGATGTCTTCATCTATATGACTAGGAACATCTTGAAAGTCTGGATACCCTATTACGCCTATCCATAATTCCATACACATTATTCTACACAGTACATCAAATCTATCATTCAACAACTATTTCATACACACTATTCTACTCAGGGTTTCTAGAATCAAACCAACATCATGCAGTTCAAAATGTCAAGTCCAACATTTAAAATTTTCAACTACTATGCAATCATAATTCACTTACAACGGTACATCATTTCTCCTTCAAACCACACAAACCAACCATACAATTTAAAAATTCAATGATACAAAGGTATCTATTTCAAAACAATTTACACTGCAAGGTTTCCACAGTGCTCACAATATCATATCACATATAGCACATATATATCACAAGCATACTCTCATATACATATATCATGTATATATATCTCAAGCATACTTTCATATCACATATAGCACGTATATATGTCACAAGTATATTCTCATATCACATATAACACGTATATATATCACAATTATACTCTCATATCACATATAACACGTATATATATCACAAGCATACTCTCATATCACATATAACACGTATATATATCACAAACATACTTTCATATCACATATAACACGTATATATATCACAAACATACTCATCATTCACTTTATTAAACTTTTCATCAATACAATACAACCAGTAAAAATTAAAGAAGTTTCCCTTACCTGAGGGTGATGTTACACGTCAACTTAATTCCAATAAAACATTAGGAATGCCAAAACACCTAAGAGGTATTGTTCTCCCCCAATTTGGAAAACCTTAAAAACGAAATTGAAGTAATAAACAGAATTAAACTCGAAAACATGAAATTGGGGAGTGACAGAGTAAGAGGAAATCTTTAATTCCACAATTAATTCCTTAAATTCTCAAAACCCCAAATTTTAACTAGCAAAAACCCTAAAATTCAAAACTTACCGAAACGAAATTTTAATCGATGAGTCTTCTGCTGTTCTCCGCCGTGAGCACAACGGCGGTCTCAGATTCTTGATCAGGGAAGAACAAAGTCTTGATCTGTAGGAGAGAAGGTAGAGCTGAGTTATGGAGATGAGGGATTTGTTTGTACGAAGAAGAAGAGAAAACCAGATTTTCCCTCTCTTCTTCTTTTTACTTTTCTTTTAATTACAACATATTACAATACTTCCCAACAATTTAAAATTTTTGTCCTCGAAATCATACTTATCAGGTAAACAGTTGCGGATAGTTCTTCTGCATCTTTTCCTCTAGTTCCCATGTGCAGTCACTCGGCTTGGTATTCCAGATTACCTTAACCACTATGATGGTTTTACCTTTATACTTGCTCGAGTTGTTATTATTACTATTACTATTATAGGTATTATTATTATTATTTTCATGATTATCATTGTGATATATATTATTATATTTGTTAGGATAACAATTATGGTAATAATATTAATATAAAAATAATAGTAAAAATATGTTAATAATTAGTGTAATTAATAATAATAACAAATTGATTTCATTGATTAATTATTTTTAAGTATAGTTTAAAGATACATAGATTCCTTTTTCTAATGTTGAAAGATTTTAATAATGGTTAAAATCTCTTTTAATAACGGTGAATAAGATAAAACAAATAATAGTTATTGAAATAATAATCAATGTAGTATATGTTTTTTTTAATTATTTTAACGACGGTGTTAACAATACTCTCAAACACGTATAGGATTTTAATATTATATTAAATATTCCTTCAATATTTTATTATAATACTTATTTTTAGAATATAAAGAGGTGTGATGGGTTGATGAGAAGTTGAACACTACTAGAAAATTAGTTTTTTTCTGCCAATTTTCTTATAAAAAATTGTTTACATTTACAGAAAACTTATTTCTTGCAATTTTTATAAAAACTTTGCAAAAATATTCCCATGAAAAATAAGAATTTTTAGTAGTGGAACAAAGACAATGCATAAAAAAGAAAGTAAAAAGATATTAAATAAGACTTACGGTAAGAATTAGAAAATAATTATCATATCATGATTATGTTTAATATAATCATGTATATAAGAAAATATTAAAAATAGTTATCATTGTAAATAAATATATAATAATTAAAATTATCATAAAAAATTTCAATCTAATTAAAAAAAGGGATATTTTTTTCAACGACAGTTTTTTTCAAAAATAGTAATTGAAAGACATCGTTTATATCTTTTAAAATATTTCTCATTTGAAATATTTCTTATATATAAATCATTTAATTATTAATAATTTAATTTAATACATAGTATTAAATATAATTATAAAATTAGTTTCTTACACGCGTTTGATTTATCAAAATTCCGGTGTGCATATTTATTGAAATAATATCAAAATATTTAATCAATAACTTATGCAAATTTAATATGTTAATTTATAATCATAACATATAAATTTTTTTTATCAAAATATTATAACATACTATCTACTCACAGTATTTAATTAATTAGCATCAAATAATAATATTGTTATACAAAAATTATATTCTAATAAAAACTTCAATTAAAATTATAAAAATATTATAATATATAAGTATAAAACTTAATTTTATAGAACTGAGTAACTCATCATTTACTTATAAAATTATATTATAACCAATTTTAAGAATATAAAAATCCGTTCGAGTTATCATTTGTTCGTATCTTATCAAAATCATTCATTTTCTTATGGTCATATCCTATTCCTAAATTTACCAACTCAAAAGTTGAGATAATAATTTATCAACTCAATCACATAACCTATCAATTATTCTCCTTCCTGTTCTCGCTTACATCTCAAATTCCCAGTTTTGCACTATCAAGAAAGTAGAAATACAATATCAGAAAATTTCCCCAGAATGCTTTTTTTTTTTTTTTCCTTTTCCTGCTGGGAGATATCTAATCTCATGATTGCAGAGTTTAATTTCTTATAAAGTATATATTGCATTAATTCTAGACAATATATGTGTAGCACAGCGACATTCTGCGATGTGTAGTGGTACAGTTGGAAGAAGAAAGTGATTATTACGTTACGTGATTGAGTTATTCAATCAATCTTAATCTCTGGATTGAA
The DNA here is from genome assembly GCA_963425845.1 of Sphenostylis stenocarpa. NCBI lineage: Eukaryota > Viridiplantae > Streptophyta > Magnoliopsida > Fabales > Fabaceae > Sphenostylis > Sphenostylis stenocarpa. Next base: position 17,134,833 of record OY731406.1, read on the forward strand.
AATAAAAAATCAAGTGATAAGATTTGGTGTCAATAACTAATTTGACACAATGACACCTCCTATTATTTGAACATTTTCCTCCCTCCATATTTTTGTTGCACGTATCAGCAACAAAAATATATTCATCATAAACAACGAAAAGCAAAACCCTGCATAAAGATGTAGCTAGTACAGAGTTTTGTTACAATATGAACCCACACGAAGACCCCATTTAAAACAGGACCATTAATAGTGACTCACCCTACGTATATGAATGATGATCCTCTTCTCCCATGAAGTTGTGCTGGTAAACTAAGAATTGAACATCTTTTTTGGTAAGCAAGGATCGAAGGAAATTTGGATGATGAGTTTTTAAAATTGAATAATGAAAATGGATATTGATAAAGATATATATTGTGCATGTCAAAGTGGTATAAGATGTTCTTGAAAGGAAGCATGGTTGTCGGAAAGTAGAAGGGAAGGAAAGGACGAGGGTAATAGTTGTAAGTTATGGGGAGGGACACTGGAGATAGTACAATTGAGGTAGTGGCGTGGAGGAGCAACAAAAGCACGTGAGTTTGTGCCCTCAAACCCTACTCCTTTGTCCAACTAAGCAAAGACAAGTTAAAGGTATTAGTCTTATTCACATTCATGACTCCAGCAAAATCATAAACCATAATTTTCTTAATTCATCTCTAAGCCACAACCACATGCTAACATGCAATGCAAAGTTGCATGCCATCACGTGATGGACCAAAAGTGACTTGGGACCACTTTTCCAAACAAAACCTTCACCTCCTTTTGTATGCATGTGATGGCCACGACGTGGCTGGAGTCGACTCGTTTCGATAGAGCCAAGGACGTGACCCACTGGCCCCTACCCTGAAATCCTTATGCCCAATGGTTTCAGTTTCAGATCTGAAACTGAGCTTGTTGTTTCTCAGTCAAGTTATTACCCTCTTCCCTTTATTGGGTTTTCTTCCTGGTCACAACACCTTAATTCCTTGGATTGGTATTTGTGCCTAACATGACAACCATGGAGATTGGAAGCGTACATATGTTCCTCTACTTTATTAATCATCATTAACAGAACCAGATAACGTAACTGTTTCGTTTAGGAATGGAGAATTCCTGGTTCCAAATTTAATTATTATTTTTAAAGTTTTTTGACGTTCTCATTATTAAATATATTTGTTTATATATTTATATATTTGATCTTTCATATTTCATATTTTTTATTTTTTATATTCGTTAATAATATATTATTTGATTTATTAATAATAAAGATCATTACAAGTCATGATAATAATATTAATCACGAATAGTAAAGATGCAAATGATGAGGTGATCTTGTTCTTGGTTCCAGCTAGGGTTGGCGAAAAGGAAAGGTTGAGTTTAACGTATCGATTCAGTTCTTATCTTTGAAGCAATTAATTAGAGGAAATAATTTATACATGTTCATTTTCTTTTTGATTGGATTTTTCTTCAAGGTTCAAAGCACTTTACGCCACTTGGTAGGTTGTCACTATTTTTTTATTTTATTTTATGCTATATTAGCATTAGCTTTGTGTGCATTGAACACTAAGTTTTTTATTAAATCCTCTTACTTTTCATAGGCAAATCCTCTTGTTAAATAAAAAAGTGTTAGACAATTTTTTATATCAACATATTAAATGTATCCGTTAACTTTTTTATTAAATATTTACTTTATAGTGTTTGAAGAAGATTAATAAGAATAAAGAACAGATTATAAATAATATAAATTCTCGTAATACATAATATTCAAATAGGTTCTCTAAAGATTGCTGGGATATTAATTGTTTGGGGATTATATTAAACTTTATCTTTAATCTGTTTTACAAATACACATCTTAAATATTATTATTTTTCTGACTATTCCTTAAATTTCACACCAGTTACAATTATGAACTTTAATTTCATTCCACATTGAACTCAAGTTTTAATTAAATTCTAATTGATTCTTAATTTTTTTAGAAATAGCTATTTATGAACTTTAATTTTATTCCATATTGAACCCTAAACACCAATGTGTTAAACTTTGAGAGATAAATTAAAATTAATTTTAAACATTGTGAAACTAATAAAATGGATCTTGATGCTTTGGACCACCACTAACTCGACCTTTTCTGTACACAAGTTTTAAGTATCAACTTGATTATCTAACCAAGAGAAGTGTGTTACTATAGGATTGCAGATTATGAGTTTTAATTTGCTAATTGCCTTAGGCTTTCTCCTCTTAAATATGTCATGGTCCCGAATTTATTTTCATCTGGGTTGAAAATATTTTTTGTCAATTCTTCAATCAATACATTTTTATAAGACAAAGTATCAATAAATGATAAGAATGTAAGTTGAAAATTCATACGTACATTAGGTCAAAATGAAAAAATTAAGTTTTATTAGTGAAAATAACTAATAACCTCTGATTTTTAGTTGAAAATATTGTAAAATATAGTTGATTCGAATTCTTTATTGATAGTCCCACAAAGATCCAAGACTATAAGGACTACTATTGCCTATTTGCAAAAATTTGTAAAAAATATCTATAAGACAAGTTAATTTCTTTACGTGTAGTGTATGGAAAATTAAGTCTTCTAGAAATTAAATTTGAACTATGAAGCGCAGCTATAATCTAATGGTTCAGATTTTTGCTTATACGACTTTTTCAATATATATTATTGACCGAAAGTTCAAAGACTCAAATTCTCTACGGTTGGGAAGTTGTATCCATCTCTATATATATTGTCCAAATTTATAATTCATGAAGGATTAAAATTTAAATGTGCGTAGAAGTTTCACCTTAGTTAGAAATAGTAAAACTAAATAATATATAACTAAAAGATATTTACAAATCTATTGTCTTAATATTTTTTATTTAAAATTAATATAATGTTCTCTTATTTATCTTTATGTTTATTCGAAATCTTAAAAAAATTTAATATAAAACTACATATCACTTAAAATGAGTTATATATTACTTAAACATTGAAGTAAAAAATAATTAATAAATATCAGTTCATTGAGATATCTTATAAAACAAAATCAAAATCGTGTTGGATTAAACATACTGGAAAATATCTCGGTAAACGAAAAAAATATGAAAAAGATAAATATGCAAAACATAATGGATTATATCCAATACTTAATTGGTTATATGATAATAAAAAAATCTTTTTATTAAAAGAAATATTATTATAATAATAAATAATTAAAAATATATTAAAATAATAAATATAATTATTAAAATAAATAAATTTATTTTTTATTCATACCCACTCACTCATTTGTACTTATCTCTTTCTTTTTTTCTTTTTTTATCCAAATAACCTTCCTTGTTATTATCTTTTCCATTGTGTATTTCTTTTTTCATTCTCTCACATTCATCATTTAATTTAACATAAAAGTTAAGAGAACATAATCTTACCGGACACAAATGCACTACAATATGAAAATAAATAATAAAAACATAAGAAATTTATGTAGTTTAATCAAAATGACTTATGTTCATAGTTGCACTAGATGATAGTTCTTATTTGTTTAATTAGATTTACAATTACATGAATAATTATAATAAAATAATAAGTATATGAGTCAGACTCGATAATCCTTCAAATTTCACATACTTAACAATTTTTCACTTAGAGACTGATCACATCAAGTACATTCTAAAGTAAATATAGTAAATCTCAAAATTATAACACCACCAAACTAGTACAATGTCTTCTTAACAATTAACCATAAAGGTCAGTTGAAAATATGCAAAACTTCAGCTTCTCAATAGTAACTACCTTAGTCAATATATCTGCAAGATCCTCTAACTTAAGGATCTTGTCCAAAAATAAAATATCATCACTTATTTGTTTTCTAATGAAGTGATATATTAATTGGATGTGCTTTATTTTTATATAAAAAATATGATTCTTCGTAAGATAAATGACACTCTGACTATCACGGTAAAAAACACTATCATACTACTTCTTGCTTAGCTACTCAAGAAAATTTTCAACCAAATCAATTTCTGAAATAACCATATACTCTACTTTTATGGTTAAAAGTGAAACACTTTTTTGAAGTCGAGACATCCAACTAACTGTTGCGCTACCTACTGTGAAAACAAATCTTATAGTACTCTTCCTTGTGTCTAAAGAACATTTGAAATTTGCAGCATAATATCCTTTAAAAATAACATTATTTTTTCTAAAACATAATGCAGTTTTAGAAGTATATTTCAAGTAGTATAACAACTACTTGACATCTTTTCAATGCTTCTTTCCTGGATTAGACATGAATTTACTAACAATTTTCACTGCATGAGTAATGTCTGCAGTGCATACAATTGCATATATTAAACTATCAACTACAGATACATAAGGAACCTTAATCATTGTTGTCTTGTCTTTAGTCTTAGGTGACTCCTCTTTAGTGAGATTAAAGTGAACTCCCCATAGGTTAACTTATAATTTTGACATCCTGCATATTAAATTTCTCTAACACTTTCTCAATATACTTCTCTTGAAATAATATTAGGGAACCTTCAAATTTATTCATGCTGATATTCATGTCTAAAATCTACTTTGCAATATTCAAATCCTTCATCCCAAACTCTTTAAGCAATTTTGCTTTCAATTTATTAATTTCATCTATATTATAACCTACAATTATCATGCCACCAACGTACAATAGTAATATGATATAGGATGAACTAAATTTTTTCATATAATAATACTAATTCATGGCACACTTCTTGTACCATTTTCTACTCATAAAACTATCGAACTTTAAGTATCATTGTCCTGGTGCTTGCTTCAACCCGTACAAACTTTTGATCAACTTGCAAACCAAGTTCTTTTTTTCTACCACTTGAAAACCCTCTGGTTGCATCATGTAAATGTCTTCATCAAGGTTACCATGTAAGAACATTGTCTTAACATCTAGTTGCTCTAGGTATAAATCCTCTGCAACCACAATACTCAACACAAGTCTAATAGTAGTATTTTAACTATAAGAGAAAAAAAAAACTCATTATAATTAATACCTTTTTTCTTCTTAAAGTCTTTCACCACTAACCTTGCTTTATATTTTTTGTTGTCATCGTGTTCTTCTTGATCATGAACAACCACTTGTTCTGCAATGCCCTCTTTCCTGTTGGTAAGTCAGTCAAACACTAAGTTTTATTTTTCTCAAGTGAGTTCATATCATCTTACATGGCTAAGAGTGGTCTCCTCAACAGTCGTGTTTCTTGAACTCCCTTTTTCCTACAAGATCGTCTTTTGTAATGTTTTCTAATACTAAAATTTTCTTCTCTGTTAGCTTTTTTTCAGTTTCATCTTTTATCTCAAGTTTGTCCTTTTACATATTTTTTTATTAAATGTAACATCTCTACTTCTAATGATCTTTTTATTTTGACAATCCTAAAAGCGATATTTCATATCATCTGCTCCCTAGCCAATAAAAATACACTTTCTTGCTTTTGAATCAAGCTTGTTCCTAGTAATATCTTTAACACAAACATAAGAAACATAATTGAATACTTTCAAATGAAAAATACTTATATCCTTGCCTTGTTATTCCTTCTTAAGAATCTTAAATCTTATGGGAGCTGAGGGTCATTGATTAATGAGGTATATTGTTATGTTCACTGTTTCTGCCCAGAATGTCTTCGATAACCTTACATGAATTCTCGTATTCTTTGTCCTCTCATTCAAGACCGTGTTCATTCTTTTAGAAATTCCATTTTGGTGAGGTGTCTCATAAATAGTTTTAATCATTATAATTTTATTCTCACCACAATAATAAAAAAATTCAATACTACTAAATTCACCACCATTATTAAACTTTAATTTTTAATCTTATCTCATTCTCAACAATGATTTTTCACTTCTTAAAGGTATTAAATACTTCTAATTTTTTCTTTAAAAAAATAAACTCATACATTTCTATTGGAACCATCAATGAAGGTGACATAGTATAGTGATACTCCTAATAATGAGACTGATGTTGACCCATACACATATGTATAAACAAGTTCCAACTTTGCTACCTTGGGCATCCTCCCTGACTTAGTAAAAGTAACTATTTTTTGTTTCCCAAACGCACATGGCTCACAAAAACCAACTTCTACCTTTTTCAATTCTAGAATTTTCCCCTTTGAGACTAGTATTTTCATACCTTTCTCGCTCATGTGACAAAGTCTTTGGTGCCACAAAGTCGAAGGATAACCAACATCATCACTTGTTAAATTTAGTACTTTTGTAGATAATTCTACCATATGTATACGTTTCCTATTTTCCTACCACGAGTAACAATTAGATTACCATTCACCACCTTCCACTAACCTTCTCCAAATATGACTTGATATCCTTCAACATCCAGCATGCCCACGGAAATTAACATTTTCTTGAGTCTTAAAATATATCTGACATCCTTCAGTGTCCAAATTAACTATACTGGTAGAAGTTTTAAGATTTATATGTCTCATGTTTGTGATGTCTAAAATTTCATCATCTACTAGATGGACTTTGCCAAAATTCCAAATTCTAAAATTTTTTCATCAAGTCCTTGCAAGGAGAAGCATGAAAAGATGCACTAGAATCCATGATCCAAGATTCAAATTTGCTCTCAACACAACAGATCAACACATCATCAATGTCTTCCTGTGTTGCATTCACTATAGTGTCATGTCTCTTTTCTTTAGGAGCAGTACATTGATTTCTAAAGTGATCATTCTAGTGACAACTCCAATAGTAATATATTTGTGAGGTTTGGACTGTCCTCACTTCTTGGACTTTGATCTACCACACCTAAAACCTTATCCTCTTTCAATCTTTCTACCTTTATATTTGATGCTTAATAAGGAACTTGTTGATTCTTCAATATTCTATGAACATCCTCATTAAGAATTAAATTCTTAGTTCCTTCAAAGGTTAATTTTGTAACCCCATATGTACTAACTACTGTCGTGATAGTTCCTAACCAACTATTAGGCGAAGATAATAACAATAAGGTTTGTACTTCATCATCAAATTTAATATCCACTGACACTAATCTTGATAATAAGAAATTAAATTCATTTGCATGACTATAACACTAGCCCCTTCTCACATATTCGTGTTAACTAATTGACGAATCAAAAATACCTTATTTGATGCTAACGGTTTCTTGACATGTTTGATAATACCTTTATCAAATTATATGTTATCTTCTCGTTAAAGATGTTGTAGGCAATATTTTTCGTCAATGTTAATCTGACGACGTCCAAAGGCTATCAATCTAGCAACTCTCAATCTGTCTGAGATATCATTTCTAATCTATTCTCGGACAAAGGCTGGTGCAACTGTTTTTAATATAGATAATCTTTAATATGCATATTCAAAAATTTAAAATCGTTTTCATCAAACTTGTCAATCTTCACTTTTTCATCTTCTATCATTGCGTCCATTCGCTTGAAACCCTAAGCTTCTGATATCAGTTCTTGGCGAAACACAAATGCAGTACAAGATCAAAATAAATAACAAGAACACAATAAATTTATGTGATTAAGTCAAAATGACCTACGTCCACTACTGTATTAGATAATAGTTCTCTTTTGTTTAATTAGGTTTATAATTATATGAGTATTTATAATAAAAGAAAATAAATGAATCAGACTAATCATCTTTCAAACTCTATGTACTTACCATGTAAGTCTAACTTATTCTTAAAAAAATAATGCTAATAAAAATAGATATTTTATCTCAGCCAAATAAAATTTTGACTTTAAACAAGATTAAGATTAGTTAACTTATTCTCATATATATATATATATATATATATATATATATATATATATATATATATATATAATTTAACGACAACTTGTTATCAAGTTGAAAGAGATTAAATTTACATATACTATTTTAAAAAATGAATATGATTTAAAAGTATAAAGACTAATTAAAATTAAATTCATTTAATAGTATATGGGGTCAAGCCATATTTTTTCATATAACAGCAATTATGGATTTGAATCAATAATTGCGGGAAATTTTTTCAACCTATCGTTACTTGATCATCTTAACGGCTTAATCAGTAAACTAAGAGCTAGTTTAGACTAAAAACTTTTTTGGTACATTTTTAATTAAATTAAATTTGTGTATTAAATTAATTTTATAAAATAAAAATTTTAATTTTCTCATTTTTGACGAGTCAATTACCTAAGTAGAATAAATCATGATATTTAGGCCACTATTAGATTGTGGATCAGTCTATTCCAAGTCATTTTGTATGAATTGATGGGGAAAAGAGTTTAAACATATACATTGAGAGGAAGAAATAAGAAAAAAATATATGAAATCCATTTTTCAAAATAAAAGAGAATTGGGTGCCATATGTGTTTATTATATATTGTTAACGTTTTGGTAAAATTATGTCAATATTCACTGGAATCAATAACTTGTTAATATAACATGAATTTATTATATGTTTTAATCTTAAACTTTTAAAAGTTTCGCGTTTAGTCCAGAAGTATTTTTATAGTGAATTATGTGACCAAACAATCATGTTTATAGTGAATTATGTAAAAATATATATAGAGAGAGAACTCAAAGAATAGAGTATAAGAGGAGAGTCATATATAAATATTTTTAATAAATTATGTTTAGGGATGAGAATCATTCCTATCAGGTATTGTTTTTCTCTATTGTCATATATATTTTTTAAAAAAATAAAAATGATTGGGTTAGGTATTGTTTTATAACAATTAAACTATTAACTAGCAACCTAAACATCCCAATATGTAACAAATAGTCAAAAAGTAGTCTATTGTTTGTCAAAACTAATATATTTTAGTTAAGAGCTAATAAACTATATTATATGAACTTTTATAAAAAAAAGTACTTTTTATTGTTTAAAATTTGAACGAGTACGTGTATTGTATAATTTGTGAGAGAAAAATATAAAATATTAAAAAAAAAGAGAATATTTATAATTAAGCAACTTGTTAATACAAATTTTCATTTGAATAAAAATGAATTAAAGTGTTTAAAAGTAATAGGATATAACTTACATGAAGTGTGTTGTTAAGAATCTCAAAAGCTATATTATTAAAAAACTAGTTTAGTTTCTTGGTACGTAATTGCTTAGGTAAAGGGTGTGTATCTCATTGTTTATTAATATATTTATTCCTAATCCTTCTTTTCCATCAATTGATAGTTGTCATGAATATAAATTGATGTTTAATTTATGAGCATTAAGGGACAATGGAGCCCCACAATTTGATATATGAGCACTCCCTCCCACGTGATTGTTCTCTTCCTCGCCTTATTTGAAAACGAAGGAATAGCCCCCATCAATGTCGGTAATCTTTTCTGGTTCGTTACGTGGTTTCCTTTCTTGTTTAGTCAAGAACTATGCATGATTAATGGAAATGATATTGTAAAAGGACAGAATTAGATAAGAGAGTGCCTACACTATGCAGCACTTCCTAATTTCCTATATCCTTTATTTTTCTATATGGGTATGCATGGATGCATATCAGCCACTCCATGCATGTGGTAGCCAAAGTGCCGTGTGCTTCCCAGAATTTCTTCTGCCAAACCTTCCAAAAAATGCCTAATATCCTCATCAGGTTTTATATTACCTACTCATACAGATCACACACTAGTTATTATGTCAAATTTAATGTGAAGAGAAATTTTCACTCACATGCACCTGAGAGAGAGGAAGCACCTTTGGATTATGTTACATTTTGAAAAGGTTCTAGCCTAAAATAATACAATTCTTAAGGATTATGAATATATTACGACTGACACTCAAGGGAAATAATTTAGGGTTAGATTTTAAGAGTTGATTTGATTAGAAATAGAAAACAGAAAAACATAAAAGATACCGTAGGCGCCACAAATAAGAATATTTGATAAGCCAAGAAGGATCACCACAAGAATCGAATAATTCTTGATAAGATCAAGTGATGCAAGGAAGAACCCTAGCAGAGCAACAACTCACAAAGTAATCTGAATATTCCGTCCGTTCATTCTGAATTCCCAAATATTTAATACAACTTAAGTTTATGAGTTTGTCTCATTGCAGGAAATAAAGATAAATTAAAATCTTAATATCTCAAGCAAAGTTACCGAGATGGTTCACTATAGTAAATAAAATAATAATAATAAAAAAAAGTAAATTTTTTAGTTGGGCCTTCTAGCTCTCCAAACATTCTATGCATGTGATAGGTCTAGACTCCTCTTGTGTTTTCTAAGTCTGTCTCTTCTCATAGGTCCACCTAGGAAGTAGCAAAGTCTATGTATAGTATAGTATGGTGCTCTACATTTCAATCAACAGTTGAAGGGGATTCTGAATTTCAGCTTCCAGAACCATGCAGATTTTGCACTCCAGATTATTAGGTATTTCCAATAAAACTAAAAGGAGGAGTATACGACGAGTCAATAAAAAAATATAATATTACTTTTAATTTAAAATCTTAAAATATTAGGTTATAAATATTAAATTACTTAATTTTTTTATTCAGAATTCAATTCACGTTTAAATTACTCAATTTTATTTATTTGATTATATATATTTATCAATTTTAAAAAATAAATTAAAAAAATTACTTAGATCAGTCTTCACGTTGTCTTATTATCTTATCTAAAAAAACTCTTAAATTATACCTTTAGGATTTAGCTTTCCTTGAGTGTCAGAAATTTTTGTGTAACCATGGCTAATGTAACATGGTAACTTCTATGAGCGATTTTCGATTACAATGGCCATTTGTGATTGTGATTATTCTTCCTAATTGAATTGGAGTACCTTGACGTTTTCTATATATTTCATGTTAGTTATTATGATTTTTTTTATTTTTTTTTTTTACTTTAGGATGAAAAAAAATAAAAACAAAGAAACCAGAAGAAAGAAGAAATAACTACAAAAATATAAAAAATATTAGCAAAAAAAAAATCAGCAAAGAGAAAAAATAAAAAAGAAATAGAGAAAAGTTAGTCATTCACCGTCATGCTCAAAATTGTGCGTTCATACATTGAAGGGTTGCACTCGCAAGCATAAACCCAAGCCTAAGTGTGAAAAGAAGGAAGAAGGGGTTTGTTTTTTTCTATTCCAACCCATAATTTTTTTTCTTTAATTTTCACCAATAAATTATCTTTTATATTTTATATTTCATGTTTATTTCGATACGTGATTTCTAACAAATTATGCTAGTAATGGTTATAAAAGTTCATCGGAAGAATATTCACCAACAATCAAGAAACACAAATAAAAAAATATTATGAGATAAATTACTATCAAAATTTAATTAAGTATAAAAAATTCAAAATAATATGCAACCAATGAATATTGCAAGTGTAATCGGAGAGGGAAATAACAATTTATCATCTTCCACATCATTTAAGATTTAATTTGGAATTCAAATGCAGATGATTGGTTAATGCCTATCAAATCAATTCAAATTTGTTGAGATACTTTCTACCTAATTTCCCACAGCATAATAATAAAATAAGATAGGGATAATTTCATTAATTTTAAGAAATTCAAATTTATTTTATTTTAATTGCTTTTAATTAAATAATTTTTATTTTTTAAATATTTTATATAATTTTCTTAATTAAATAAAAATTAAATTTATTTTAAAATAATTTTTCTTTTAAAATATAAAATTCTAATATTAAACTTTATAAAAATAAATATTACTCAATTTTAAGTACTCAAATAATATTTAATAATTACATTTTTAATATTAGGTAAAATTTAATAATTTAAATAGTAAATATAATTTTTTTTTAAATCACTTTTATAAAATAAATATATATTTTCATGAGAAAGTAGCATATGAGTCATTCTGATATAGAAGAACGGAGGTCAGGTGAGGTGATTACTTTCCTTGTGAGTGAAATTTCAAATTCTTTATTTTTTTAAGATATTTTAATTTTTTTTCTATTTTAGTTATATGAATTACCTTTTAAAAATTAAGAAATTTTAATTTCTTTTCTTTTTACCCAAACAAGTAATTTACTCTAACAAGATTTAATTCATTAAATGAATTTACTCTTTCAATTACTCATCCAAACACAACATTAGAATTATCTAAAAGAGTTTTTAATAATAAAATATATTATTTAAATATAAATTTGAAACATTGATTTGTTATATTAAAGTAACATATTTTATTCTTGAATTTCTTTTTTATGAAATTTATAACTTTTTCTGTGTTGACATTTTCGATTTTTTTTTATATATAAATGTCTTTATAGATGTGTGATATTTCATAAATTACGATAACAACATATTTTGTCTATATTTTTGAACTTATGTAAATACTATTTATTTTAAGAATTATAAGTAACTATCATTTAATTTACATTAATATATCATACATGTAAAATTCCTATAAAAAAATTGTATTGAGAAACAAAACTTTGAAATTATTTATATTTGGATTCAATTTGATCTCTTCTTATTAAATAGACTTGATCCCGATGTAACTCACTAATTATCAGAGTTTAATGGGTTAAAGTAAAAAGGAAAAAAAAATGTTATAACCAAAATTTAGAACTAGTTAAACTAGCTTGACTCAACCCACTCGTCAGAAAGGAGTATAACCTGTTAGTTACTAAACCTAACCCTGGTTGATTATCTTTTCATTATTATAAATGCAGCCTTACAAGTCCCTAGTACTTGTACATAGGGTATTCTAGAAAAGATGGATGGAGTCTCTCTCTTCCTTTAGGTACTTTTAGTTTATGGTTTTTTTTTTATTGAGTTAGTAAGTCCTTAACTAGTATTATTTAATTTCTTTTATGCAGGCACCATATTTTAGGTTGCAGATCTTTATTGATTAACGAATAACAAAGTGCGAAGTGTTTGGGACACAAGGTGCCAACTAAATAACATGAAGGGAATGAAGCCATTCCTGGTCTTGGCTTGGATCCTCTTTTCCAAGCAAAAAGGGTGTCATTTTCAGGCAGGACAGAGCAGGAGACAATGATTTGAACCAAAATTGTAGCCATTGTTTTTCTTGTCCTTCAAGAGTGCAGTGCACCACATGTCTTCACATCCTATTGGAATCTACTTCTATTTCTGCCTATAAAACTAGGGCAACTACAAGATTTGAAGCAAGTTCAAGGTTTCTCACTAATACCATACATTCAACCATGTCACCAACCAAACGCTGCCTTCTGCTTGCTTTTATCTTCCTTTCCTTCCTTTCTATTAATGCCACAGGTGACCTTAATTACTTTCCACTCTCTTTACAAATCATGCTTAAATATATATATATATATATATATATATATATATATATATATATATATATCTTTTTGTGCTTCATTTAACTTCATTAGTTTTGGGTTTTATAAAATTTTGAATTTTAAGCCTCATAAATTGTTAATGCTAACATAACATTCCACGTAATCATTAACGGGTAACAATAATTACTTTTGAAAAAAATATGAATAACAATAAAAAAAATATAAGTTTAATAATATATATTGGAGTTAAAACATATTTTACTCTTCAAATTAATTATTGATATTATATAAATATGTAATCTGATCTGAGTGTATAATTTTGTTGTTTCCTTACAGCCAGAAGTTTAAGAGAGACTAAGGATGAATTAGCTCCAGTTTCGGCCGAGAAGAGCCACGAAAATCAATTTAAGCCAAATCAAGGAGGAGACCAAGATATTGGTGACTTGACTACAATGGACTACACTCCTGCAAAAAAGAATCCTCCAATTCATAATTAATTCTCAGCTTTTCTTTTTTTTCAGTTTTGTCAGAAAAAGTACTTTATATCCACTGTGCTTTTTCTAGAATGTTTCTGAACTTTGATGAAGCTAGGAAGTTCCACCTAGTTGTTTTGATCAAGCACCAGAAGCTGCTGTAATCACATGAATTTTAGAACTTAGAACTATGTAAATAGCTTTTGAGCTAAGAGAATGTTTAAGGGGGCATATTATTATACTGATAGAGTTTATAGAATTTTTAGACGTGCCAGTCACAAAGAACACAGACGCATAATATGTATTCATCCCTATCTATTCCATTCTCAAATCCATTTCTTCCCCAGAATCACATTATATATACTCTTCCTATGGAGTTTACCTCAGGTAAAATATATAACTTGAGTTATATATTCTTGAGCATATATCTAACTAAGATAAAGAAGACATATGATCAAGTTGTTGTAAAAAATTTGAAAACTAGCCACGATGGAGCATTAATCAACTTGAAAAATCAATCAATATATGTTGTTTTCTTGTAGTGGTAATTAACATCTGAGAATGATTGAAGTAAACTCCCTTATTAGAACTTAGAAAGAAGCTGTAGAAATGCATGAAGGTAAATGAAACAGTACGTATATGCAGACAACCAAAGTATATAGTACACGTGAAGACAAAGAAATGTCCACAAATGTAACAAATTTGAAGTTATAGATGATTCCCATGATTTCGTGCTACTATATATACACCCTAGAAAGTGCGTTTTGAAGCTATCAATAATTTACTTAATCATACACTCTTAAACAAAACGCTCAGTGATCACATTAACCGAGCCGAAGAAGTGAGAAAGAAGAGTAATATTAACCAGTAATCACTCACAAGAAACCACTCCTCCAGTCAAACTTTCTAATTTAATCGTATACATTCTGTTAATAATTAGATATCATGAGGGAAATATTTAGATGATAAATGCAAAAAATTCAGTAATAAAGATCGGTGAGAACTGAGAGAGAAATATCAAATTATGGAGCATGCAAAGATTCCAAACATATCTGTTCGTTTCATTATTCCATTACTTATTATTGAATCATTCCAGACAACTGTTCCTTATGCATGTGTGTTGATAAGAAAGAAAAAATAATATATAATATTAAACTCCGTTGATTAAATTAAGATAAAGTAAACGTACGGTAAAAAAATAATATATATATATATATATATATATATATATATATATATATATATGTGTGTGTGTTTACATACTATGCACAAATAATAGTAATAGAGTGAATGATAATGTTGACTAATTAAATCTTAAAACCATCATAATCTGTCATAATATTGAGCATTCAAATTTGATAGATTATAATTGTTCAAATCAAGTGATGTAAATGTCTATTTATTTGGAATTTAGCTAAAATTGAGTTTGATAAAGTTATCAATTAACGGTGGGCTAAAATTTGAGTGAGCCTTTGTCAATTTCCGAGTTAGAAGAAACCTTGATTAAAAATCTATTATTATACAAATTCGTTGAAGTTTTATTTTTTGTTTATTAACAATTTGAGTTTAATATTGTTTATTGTTTACACTTTTTTTGTTTATTAAAACAATAATATTTCCCCCCATCTTTTTCTCCAAAATTTCATTGTCTGCAACCTTCTTGTTAGACATAAATTCTTTGTCACAAATCTTACATACTTCATAGACTTATAAACTTATAATTTATAAGTCTTGTGTTTACTAGCTAAGAGTTCAAGCATGGTTGGACATGGTGAAAATTTATATAGTGTGCGTTGTAGGAGAGTTTCTTAGTTTTTAGTACCTTGAGAGTGAAATGGAGAATTGTTTAATATCTTGAGGGTAAATCATGACCCAAGTGAAAATTTTGCAGTTTAAATTTAGAAAGAAAAGTCGTATTGTCATTATGACCAACTATGCAATTACAAATTCTAAGCAGACATAAATTTTTATGGTATAAAATATAATGTATTTATACCAAAATATGATAATTTGCATTTATACTCTATAAAAATAGTAGTATCTTTTTTTTAATATGAAAAATTCAATAAGTGATCCAATTAAGTAAAATAGTAAATCTCTTAACTATCTAAACACAAAATTAATTACGATAAATGAACCATATAAATTGTCAATATATTTATTCTTTCTCTATTTCATAACAAAAAGTAAGCCGAATAAAAGATAAATCTATAGTGAAAAAAAAATCTAGACGAGTATGATTTTTTTTTTTTTGTTAAATAAAGATTAACATGAGAACTATTATTATGGAACTATGATATTTTAATAAAGTATCTCAAAGTCCATCAATTATTTGCCACATGTTAAAATATCATAAAAAAATTTATAACATTGAAAAGAACTTTTAATCTCGCCTTTATGCATGGCCAATAAATATGCACTAAAGAATAAAAAGGTTATTAAACTTCTTTTATAATTATTTATATAATCAAAATAATTGTATGAAAAAAATAAAGATAATATATACATATAGAAAAATATTGTATAAAAAGGTGTGTACTTTCTACCTAAAAGCATAAAAAAAAAGAATTTGTCATTGTCACTTATAATACATCTATATGGAGAGATGGAAAACTTTAAATATAACCGAATTCCAAATAAAATATTGATTTAAAAGTTTGTAAGCAATATAAGTATGGCCCATTTGATTTCGGATTCAAAAAGTGAAAACTGTGAGCAATGAATTAGGTTGTCCATTAGGGTTTAATAAGTTATAAAAAAAAATATTATTTGTCCAAAGCATTTCCATTTTTATACATTATTTTTTTTCATATAATTATGTAAAATACAATGAGGTGACAAATATGGTAATAAATTATGGAGCTAAGTGAAGATGTAGAAACCACCCATCTCATGATGTTGAGTTGGTATATGGTGTGGACTTTGACGCCACCAGATATATCTATAGTAATAGCATTTGTTTGATGTTGAATAAAGAAATTATTCAGCAGCAGCAGCAAAGGTCAAGTTCTGGCTTCTTCTGCAATGGTTTGGCCAAATGAACCAAACTGTATGGTGAAACTTGCACATCGTTATAGCGTGGCTACTTGATGTGGCTTATTCTTCTTCTTCTTCTTCCTCTACGTTGTGTGGATCATCACATTGCTTTTATTTGCCCTCTAAATCATGTTGGGTCCATGCGCAATTTGCAAGAGACAGGGTAGGCCTACCAAGTAGATAATCGCTGGACTCGTCCCATGTGATATATACGAACACTGTCTATTGTCTTACTCTTCCAATGGAGAAAAACATTGTCCAATGTCTTATCTGACACTGATCTTAGTCTCACCAATGTCGCCTTTTCTCCCTCCATCCATTAATGCTTTGCATCTTCCATCATTAATTAATCAAATCTCCTGTGCACGCAATCTAACTTGAGGGCAAGAAAACAACCACAACAAACAAAACCACCACTATCTGTCACTGACTACGCAATTAATAACTAAATCATGCTTGGCATCACCCTCATCACCCTAGAAATTGAATGATTGCCACTAGCCCCCAAATAATGCATGAACTTGGAAACTTTATTAGTTAATTAACTACTTCTTCTACAAGGGGGAAAACCACATATTTAATGTTTTCTCTCATGACTTTATCAGGGGCTGGAATCATTAGCAGGAAAATGCATACCTGGGTTCCGACTATCTGTGCTATTAATCATTTGAATGATTACTTAGAATTAATTAGTTAACTAATTACAATTTCCACAAGGGTCCCTTATCATAGAGATTGATTGACAAAAGACAGAGATATAAGTGTAAAACATCCAATTATTAATCAATAAGAGGGGGAAATTGTTGATTAGGAAGGCCAAAATGTTGGCAGGTGATAGCATAAGTCTAATGTTTCACTAAATCTTTTTCACATTGTAAATTATTAGGATTGACAAGGTGAGGTACGATGCCTCAGATTGGCAGGGTAAACAGGTTGCAGGCCTGACATATGGCCCCGCATCAATGTTGCAGGCTTGAAGATGTTATCTTGTCTGCACATTCTGGCACACAGATCCACTGGCCCAACTCAAATTTTCATATATTTTCTCCTAAACTGTAGCAAGCCATCGGCATGAATCATGAATGTCATTTTCTACTGGCCTAGATGTATGTCAGATTTTCAACTGGTATCAGTTACTGAGCGTAACTTCAAATTTCCAAGAACTAGTTCTGATGTGAATTTCAGATATCAAAAAGGACTCTTGCATCTAGACTTTCATCATCTATTATTATTGCTCTAGAATATACCATTTTGCAAGAACATCAACATATAGCTATGACTTAAACTCTGCATACACAGTTATATATAAGTAAATTAAGAAAAAGGGCTTGAACTTCCCATTTAAAAATAACAATGCCTTGTTTAATTAGTTTGCTTATCCTTGATTTAATCCGAGGACAGAGACAAGAGTCCTACATGGGAGTTTCTCGCATGTGACAGAACACGGATTGAAAAGATCAAATCCTTAGCTTTTGTTCTAGATTTAGGGACAAAGGCTATCACTAACTAACATGCATGGAACAGTTAGGGAACAATATTATTAATATATCATAGGAATCAGAAGGGCATGAAAAGAAAACCAAGACGGCCTAAATACACGTATGCAGTATATAGGTTGAGTTTCACATGTAGATGGTGGACTTCTGTTTTTCTCGTTTAAATCTTTTCCCCCTACAAAGCACAGATAGCCATCTATTTCAAGCCAGACAGTGTTGATGTGACACCCTCGTAGACCATTACCCTCATGTACAAATTACCATTGTTGTCTATGGATACGTACTTAATGGCATGTTACAATTTTGTCTATAAATAGGAGTGAAATGAGCATAGGTATGGCACCTTCAGATAAAGAGCCAATTAAGATATATTAGAGCACACCACAAAGTCTAGGAGCTTTTCTTAAGATGGCTGTTTCACAGAACAAGCGCATTCTATTACTGGCTTTCGTCATCCTCTGCCTCTTCTCCACCCAAACTATAGGTACTTCTTTCGTCAGAACACTGGATTCAAAATTATATATTCTTATATTTCAATATCCTGTTAATTTCTGTCAAGGTTTTATTAATGTGTTTCATTTTTTTGTTTGTTTATGCAGCACGAACGTTGAAAGAGAAAAACAGTATAACTAGTGGGGATGCAAGCACAGTTCAACACAATCAGCAATCGCATGCTGAGGTATTTAAGCCAAAAGATGAGGATGTTAACGTTGGTGGTGATGTGTTCTCCATGGATTACACTCCAGCCTCAAGGAAACCACCGATTCACAATTAAACACTCGCAAATTTTTGGTAAAGAAAAAGTATATATAGTATAGAAAAGTTGTACTAATCTTCAATAATAAGTTGTGCTTTTTTTGTAAAAAGGTCATTACCTAGATCTAGCTAGAACATAAGGTAACTAATAAAAGTAATACCATTTTTTTTGGCAACAGTGAAACTCTCGGTCTCAACTACGTGATTGAAATTCACTTTGTTCGATTTCTTATCATGTTATAGATTCTTAAGAAGTCAAAACTACAAAAATTAAAGGTTGATGTTTCTGAAGAATTCAACTGCATAGAATTATTTATGGCTGAATTTTGTTCCTTGGAAGCACCAAACCCTCGTCAAAACTATACAATCATTAACTCGTCTCCAGACATATGCATGTGTACAGTGTACTACACAAGATAGCTATTTCGACCTATCTTTTATCTTCTGTCCGTGTGTCATTTTAATGGGAACAAATTATTAATATATAATTTATGAAAACAAAATCTGTCTTTGAAGTCTTTGAACAGCCTTAGCTAAACTTCATTCTCAAGTCTCAAAACATTAGATTCTTCTCTTGATTATCTGTTTGTACAAATTTGTTATTTCTATCATAGTATGATATTTTAATTTACACTTCGATTTTTCGCGACCAACCCATGATACTACAGCTTAAACATGAAATGAAAATATATATAATATATATTTATTTATATAATATTATATATATATATATATATATATATATATATATATATATATCCGAATCCACATGCTCTATTAATCTCGATTTCATGTATTACAGAAATAACAAAAGACAATTAAATCTTTCAAAAAAAAGGAAAAAAGAAAAACAGAAGGCAACCAAATAGATTTTTTATTTTTAATACAAAATTGAATTAACTTTTTAGTAGAGGATTCAAAATAAAGGGTGCTATGTAAAATCATGATTTTATTGTCTAAATAAAGTATCTCTTGGCACAGACATGACTGCTTGTGAAGAGGCCAAAATGTATAATCTGAAGCAACAGTTAATTTCATCTTTTTACACTGTGTTCACGTCCTTTCCATATGCAATTATATATGAATATATATGGAAGTTTATTTCAACTTGCAATCCTTTATACTGTTATTAATTGAGTTCTATATGGTTGTTGCTTAGCAATAGGTTTTTGTCTGCATCCATATTGGTTTTTCTTCCTTCATTTTTCCTCTCTTACTTAGCAATATATAACAGTTCATTCCTTCATCTTTTATTCAATCCAAAACGACAAAAATGGTTGTGACTAGTTTGTTAACTTTGATTTTGAAATTAAGTCTCCCAAAATTTAGTGGAACCCATGTATATGCATGAAATTTACTGTGGAAGTTGATATAACTATACTGCATATAATATTAACAAAAATAATACTATGTAGATTCTATGTAAGCATAAATAGTTATGCAATGAATTATTTGAATTTGGTTTATTAAATGTTTAATCAAACCTATCGATTAAACTACCAGATCATCGAGGTTGAAGTTGGACTCAATTGTGAAGATGAGAAAATACGTATACTCTGTAGGCTTGAAATTCATAATTCTTGAATGGAACTCATAATCCAGATACTTGTGATTTTTAAGAGCAAACATTAAAATTAATTAGTGATTATCCTCTTAAATCATTCTTTTCTATTTGAACTCATCATAGTTTTATATTTTACCCTTATGCAATGCATACTCCTTGGATCATAGAACTGTGTTTTCTGGGATAATGACTCAAATCAGGTAAACCCTTAATTTCCTGACCCCATAAAGCCACAACTTCTGCAAAGCAACTCGTAATTATGTGGTTGTTAGCTTTCTTTATATCTCATAGGAAAGCAAGCTTCCATTGTAACAGGATGGACTAGAATCTGAGACACTATTTAAAGGATGCACTGAAACCATAGAGCATGCATCAATGTGAATAAAAAAATAGTTCCAAGTGAATGGATTGCATTGCATGTGTATGACTGAATAATGCTTTATGCAGCAAGGAACCCACTGCCATCAATAGTACCTGCATATCAGCAGAGGAATCAAATCCATCATCATCTGAACTGTTCTGCTGATCCATAAATGCCACCCAATTTCAGTATTTTTCTCTCTATTGTAGATTATGATGATGATTTGGCAGAAAAAAAATTTCTTTCCTTTGTTGCTTTATTGTCAGGTTTTGTTCCCTCCCACCCTAGTTGCCTTGAATGGTAAGACATTCAGAATCAATGGTAAGTGTTCCTGCTGCTCTGTCATCATGACAAAAAATTGGTATACGAACTTAGAAGAATATTTATAATGTTCTCTTGGAGAAGTCCTGCATACCTAAAATAATGGTCAAGAACATGTCAAACCCATTTAACTAAAGGCACATTCTAATGAACATTAGGTCATTGGGATTCATCAAAAGGGGGAGGACATGATACTAACAGAAAATTTAGACATTAAAGTATTGAGAAATGGGAATTTAACCAAAGATTTGAACACCTCAGTGGTTTCATATGGACTCTTTTCAACTCAATTCATGAAATCTGCAAGCAGACAATCAAACATGTCAGTAGTTCAGAGACTCCACAAGAATACAGATTCTTGACAAAAATGAGAAATGCTAGAATTCACAGTTCACCCAAATTCCCATTTGAAAGGAAAAACGACTCAAAGGAATATCTTGTTTCTTTGTTTTTAATCGTTCAAGTAAGCTTCAGTTAACCAAATGAGGAACAAAAACCAAATTTATGAGTCAGTCGGGTAATCCAACAATGAACAATCATGACTCTGGTAGCATGTCACATCAAATTTATTTTTTTTAAAAAAGGGCAATACTTCAGTTTCTCCAAAAATAACTACAACTGGAAGACATTCCACAACAATAAAAATAGGATTTTTTTTGCAATCTAGAACTATTATTCTGGCATCAACTATTGATAGTGTTGATAAAATTAATGATATGTGTTATGTGTTTGACTCTAGGTCTTTTATTCAACACTTTTATCCAATACAAACTGAATATTAACACTAAATATTTGAATTGTTATTATGTTAGTACTATATTAAATTATTTCAGTAACAGAAGAAAGAAAATATTTAAGTTCAAATTCATAGCTGAAAAATAAAACAATGCATGTCAAGATATTTAAAACACTTAACTAGTAAAATTCTCAACCTTAAAAACATCTGATCTTTCTAATCATTGGATATATTAAAGGTGTGGGAACACATTCATGTCATTAAGGATTTTATATTAGTCTCAAAGATTATGCATTAGTAGCCATGCATTAGTAGCCATATTACTCATCATAACACTAGCAAATTATGCTATTGAAATGAGAATCATGTAAAAAAAACACAAATTAATGGAAACATGATCTACATTTTCATGATGTGTTATGTTTCTATCTTAATCTCATGGAGGTTCAAATTTATTAGGAGACAACTTTCTATAATAATTTTATGGCAATCAATAAATCACAAAAGTCAATACTTTACTTGTCTAAATCAGCCTTTAATCATTATCAATTTATAGATGATAATTTTCAAAATACAAAGCAAATGTGGTGCTTAAATTTGCATGATTTATGTATTCTTTAATTAATACTTTTAATTTCACCAATAAAGATTTATTTTCATTTTAAACGGATGAGATGTGTTAATTAGAAAAATATATATTAGTCTAATTTTTTTAATAAAAATAAATGTATAAAAATATTACTCTAAACATTTTAATTAAATTCACACTCTAAATTCATCTATTTGCAGCACATTGAATATTATAATAAAATATAAAATTTGCAAAGACTTAGGGAAACCTTGTTACAAAACTATCATATAGTTATATATATATTTTTTTTTTAAACTTCATATTTGACATCTATTTATTTTGACAATAGATTAAAGAAACTTCTTAAAATCAACCCATCAAACTAATGACTTTTTAAAATCAAGTAGTAATAATAATAATAATAATAATAATAATAATAATAATAATAATAATAATAATAATAAATAGTGTAAAGGTTTTGAATTTTCTTTCTGTTTTTGACATAAAAAAAATTGTTTTAAGATCCAACATTTAAATTTAAAGATTTTAAGTCAACACAGAAGAAAATGGAACATGCCAGTTTTTAATCCTGGCCTATTATTATCCACTTTATTAAATAAAAGTAAACCTCATTTTCACACATGTATGATAGTGCAAGTATATATATATGGAAATCATAATAATTATTAAATTTTTTTTTTTGCAAAACAGTTTCAATATATCTTCCATTATTTGTACAATAAAAAGATACGAAAACATTCCTAACTAATAATAAGTAAAAATAGCTAAAAGAAATTCTAACATAAGAAATTTTCCATTAGTTTTAAAACTCTAGTGATTAAAATAATGAAATGTTTAAAATTTTTAATAAAATGTAATCAAATTTAATAAAATAATATTTTTATAATATAATAAATATATAATAAATTTATTAATAATAATTCTTCATAAAAAATAATAATTATGATCATTATAATCATCATTAGAATGATAATTATAAATATAAGATATAATTAAAAGTAAAACATGAAAAATCCTTAAAATAAAATAAAAATATAATAAAATAATTATTATTTAAAATTTACATAATTAATATAAAACAAAATAAAAAAAATATTTTTTATAATAAGTTGTATTTAAAAATTCATAATTTTTAATTTTTTTATCAAAATCAATTCTACCTGAAAATAAATCAATTTTATTGAATTTTTAAAATTTGGTATTGATTTAATTAAAATTTATTTATTTAAAAAAAATACCGATTTTCAATTGCACATCGATTCAGTTTTCAAAAGAATACTCATCTGTGTATGTTGAATAAATTGAGAAACCTTTAAAAATTTAGGACAAACTTTGTATAGTATTATTATTCAACTAAGTTATAAAATGATTTTATAATAACATGTGTATGTTGTAGATATCATGGTACCCACCCTCATGATGTCAAAATATATATTTAAACTTACCAATACTCATTTAATTATTTATTTTTCATTCCTTACGAAAATCATTCATCGGTACATATGTTTTATTTTTACTATTTTTAATATAATAAAAACAAAATAGAAAACTGAAATAATGTTGTTAAAAATCATTGGGTGCCAAAAGAGAGATATTAGTTAGTAGGAGAATGAAGAGTATCTCATAAACTCATTTTATGCTCATAGTAAATTGTCCATTACTACACTTGAATACAATAGTATAGAAACAAATTGGGCCAAAATCCCCAATGATAGGTGCAGAGGCCCAGGAAAGTGAAACAGTAAGGCCCATGAAAGTAGTTGAATGTTATGTTATGTTTGTCTGTGTTTCCTTTCTTTCTAAAAGAGTACAGTAGAAGTTCCTCCCTTCTCCCCACCCTGCACGCAAGGTCTCAAACTTCAATGGTTATGGCTATGGTACGTCCTGCTTTTCTGTGCTTAAGTTTCCCAAATGTTCTTCACACTCCAGATCTCAACTCTTCTTTATACGCTTCCTCTGTTACTACTCAATGTCATTTTGTGTCTCTACTTTTATCTATACCTCCCTATGAAGCTTCTCGCAGTAGGTTTTAGAAAAAAAATAAAAAAAAAATTGGAATGCTTGAGTTTGGATCTTGAGTAGCAGAGTTGACTATTCTTCTGGATTTGCAGGGGAACGCTGAAAATTTGGACGTGGAGATAGAGCAATTGCTGAATGCGGAGAAGCATGCGAGGCTCGTCGGCGATGTCGCCGCCACGAGAAACGCCGTCACCGAAATTTTACGGCTATGCTTCGAAGCGCGTGCCTGGAGTACCCTCAATGAACAGATTGTTCTCTTGTCCAAACGACGTGGTCAGCTTAAACAGGTAAGGGGCTCTTTCTTTGTTTCTAAACCTATCTAGTTTTTGTTAGGGCTTTAGTATATGTGGCCATGATTTTTTCTTTATTTGGTTGTCATCTACTTCAGAATATAGCGTTTTGTTACTCTCTAGTTATTGTGTGTTAACCAATGTCTTTGAAAATGTTGTTCCAAATATCAAAGGGACATGTGCGCTTGAAGTAAAAGTTTAGGTATTGTGATCTATTTCACTAATATAATCTGGAATATGTTTTTAACTTACCATTGTGACTAGATAAAAGAAAGGATGTTTGCATTTTTGGCAAGAACTATGCATGCTAGGACCTTGTAGATTTTTGTTGGAAAGTTAGAGTAGACATTCTGCTGAACATGTGTCTTTCACCACTTATAATTTTATTTTTCATGGTTTGTTTTGAAATAAATGCTGGACTGGTTTGGTACAAGAAACATGATCTTTCATTCATAAGCCTATCCTTTGTACACAGGCTGTGACAGCAATGGTCCAGCAAGCTATGCAATATATTGATGAGACACCAGATCTTGAAACTCGTGTAGAACTCATCAAAACCTTGAACAGTGTATCTGCAGGAAAGGTGAGCATATGATGTTTCACTCTTGATTCCTTTTTATTATCCTCCAATGTAGTCTAATAAGATAAGAAGCATATTTAATATACATTGCATTGTATTTGTATTATTTGTTAGATATATGTTGAGATTGAGAGAGCTCGTTTGATCAAGAAACTTGCAAAAATTAAGGAAGAACAAGGACATATCACTGAAGCTGCTAATTTGATGCAAGAAATTGCGGTCAGTGTGTATTTTAAATGTTGTGAT
Organism: Sphenostylis stenocarpa; assembly: GCA_963425845.1. Classification (NCBI taxonomy): domain Eukaryota; kingdom Viridiplantae; phylum Streptophyta; class Magnoliopsida; order Fabales; family Fabaceae; genus Sphenostylis; species Sphenostylis stenocarpa. Next base: position 17,160,538 of record OY731406.1, read on the forward strand.
GTATATTACTAGTTAGTGCAATTAGCTGTCATGTGGTTTACATGATTGTCTCTCTTAACAGGTGGAAACTTTTGGTGCCATGGCAAAAACTGAGAAAATTGCTTTCATTCTTGAACAAGTACTGGGCATCCTACTTTTTCCTTAAGCAATGAAATTAGTTATTGCCCACTAACTTTGTTGATTTGTATTCTCTTGCATTTAATTGTGCAGGTCCGTTTGTGTCTAGACTGCCAGGATTATGTTCGGGCACAGATACTCTCAAGAAAGATTAGTACGAGAGTGTTTGATGCTGATGTTTCGAAGGAAAAGAAAAAACCTAAAGAAGGTGATAATGTTGTTGAAGAAGCTCCTGCAGATATACCATCTCTACCAGAGTTGAAGCGGATCTATTATGAACTAATGATTCGGTAACTGATTCCCTACTTGTTTTGTTTGTTCAAGTGTATCAGCTTTGGTGGGGGATGTTAAAATATAGATGTTGTTCTGTTACAACATAGTTATCAGTAGTGGTAAATAGTGCCACTATCGTCATAGAAATCCTATAAATGATTTTAGACAAACTTACAATTGAATCATTTTTTCATCTTAATCATTTTTTCAGTTCTGCTCCCACATATTTGGAATAAAATGGTTTTTAATTTTTTTTTTCTTTATCAATCTTTAAACTAGATCTCCGGAACTACAATTTTTTGGTTGATCATGGATTTGGATTCTGTATTAAGATAAAAGGCAACTTGGAATCTCAAGCTTTCTTTGCTTTTGCCATGTCTTCATTGTTTTACTTGATTTGATGGCCTAGAATTGACAGGAATTTGCTGAAGCATTGAACACTGCCTCTTTCTGTACTATTTCTGTGGAGGGTACCAAATAGATTTAAAGCTCTTCTCTTTTTTGTGGGACACAAGTTTTTGGAGCATTGAGTATAAATAGAATAGCGAGGAAGATAATGAAGAAGATAAGATGGAAATATCAAACCATTTATTTGAGAGAAGTAAAAGGGAAATTTCTGTGGCTCCCATAAATGGATTTCCCATCAAACATCAGAGATTTTTTACTTTAAATATAAAAATAACTATCAAATAATTTATGTTAAGAAAAAACAATATAGCAAAGAGTTAATATCTTTTGCTAACTCTAATTCTTTAATTATCATATTTTACAGTTTATATATTATTTCCTCTTTCTCTTTCACTTATCCAAACTAGTGTAGATAAAGATTTCCACTGCTTTTCTTATTTCAATTCATTCAACCAACACATGCTTTCTACTTTGCTTCTCTTTTACTTCTATCGTTTTCTTTTCACTTTTGATTCTAACACAGCACAAAAGTTGAAGATACTCTAACTAGGTTCTATAGAAGCTCTATTTTCAAGGCATTTATTCATTGAAAAAAAGCTAGTTCTAATTTTAAGATCTTTTCCAAAAAATTTTGGTTGCATGCTTTCTCCTTCTGAGGAGAAGAGCACTACCTAATTTAAACTCCATTGACAATATATAGACTTAGAGATGACAGTTAACAAGAATTTACTTGTTTTTATTTTGGAAATCCTTGCATCTTTATTTATATCATATGATTTAAAAGATAAAATCTCGAAGGGTTGTTGAGGTGTAATTGGGTGTGCAGTTAAAGGCAAAATTTCTACATTTGATACATCAGGTATAGGGTCACACTGCAATGAGCTTCTTTATGATTTAAGTTTTATGGACTGTCATGGTTTCACTTTGAAAGGACAAGGGAGGTTGATTTGTTGAGTTTCCTGCAAGCTGTCATAATTTATGCATTTGTACATGACATTAAATAAAACATGAAACAGGATGTTTTAGATTGGATAGTTTTTGTGTAATGAATATAATTGTGACGAATCTGAATTTTTTTTTTTTTACTTTGTGGGAAGCATAATTTTTTTATTTCAATGATGGCACTTGCTTGCAATGAAGTACCTGGGTTCAAATTTAGTAGATCACATTACAGTTGATACCACTTTCTTCTAATTATTTGACAGATCTTATGTTACAGTCACTTAATTCTTTCCAACTAATCAATTCACATATTTTATAGGGTCTAGTGTAGTGTTTTATCAAAAGCATATCCCATTTTTTGACCATATTAAAACCAACTTACCAAACTTGGTGTTTAAGTCATGTAATAGCTCAGTCCTGACAGTCCTGATATAATGCAAACTGTTCTTTCCCTTGGAATTGTATGAAAGAAAATGGTTTAACTATCATGACTGACCTTATAAAAATTTAAGGAATGATTTTTTAAGTCAACAGAATACTACCTTACAAACATAAAGATGCATTTTTCACTCTTGATTATTTTTTGAGAATGACTATCATTCTATAAATACGTTATGCTGTGAGCTCTGAAGTTGAGACCCTTTCAAAACAACTTATCAAATGATTTTTATTTACTGTTAGTCATTATACAATTGGATTCCCTGTTCAATTCTTTTAAACTATGAGTTACCTAGTAGCCACTGTCTTTTTTAAGTAGGTTCTTTTTTTTTTTTCTCAAGATCAATTTCAATAATATGCGCAGATATTTATTAATGGTTGTTTTGTTTCATTTGCTTTGGTGTTGCATTCTTTGGATGCTTGCAAGCTGATCATAATTTTTTTGGTTGTCTTATGATTTCTGTTTCCTTGAAGGTATTATTCCCATAAAAATGATTACCTTGAAATTTGCCGATGCTACAAGGCAATATATGAGATTCCATCTATCAAAGAAAATCCTTCCGAATGGATTCCAGTAGGGTTTCCCTTCTATTTATTTGATTTATCTTTTATTACTGTGTTTCTCTTCTTCTTTTTTCTCTAAATATTTTTCTTACTGTAGATCCTGAGGAAAATATGTTGGTACTTGGTTCTATCGCCACATGATCCAATGCAGTCAAGCCTTCTCAATTCCACCTTGGAGGATAGGAATCTGTCCGAGATTCCAAACTTTAAGTATGCCTTCCTAACCTTGTAAGATGTTTTTGTTATGCTTTCCTTCCCATTTGACGCATCTGTTACATATCATGTCGTAGGTTACTGTTGAAACAGTTGGTCACTATGGAGGTTATCCAGTGGACAACTCTTTGGGATTCATACAAGGATGAGTTTGAGAATGAGAACAACCTTGGAAAGAATTTGGGTGAAAAAGCAGCAGAAGATCTGAGGGAAAGAGTGATTGAACATGTAATACATTGTTATATTTCTTTTGCCCTTGCCCCTGCCCCCTTCCCTCCAATTTGGTTGGGACTCATTTTTTGGATGTCTTATATTTAGGTTTCAAGATTTATTGATTTAGGACGTGAGCATTAATGTGGTATATTTTTGTTTACCTTGTCAGAATATTCTTGTTATATCAAAATACTATACAAGGATTACTCTAAAGAGACTTGCAGAGCTTTTGTGTCTCAGTGTTCAGGTTAGTAATGCTAGTTGTGATTATGTGCTGAAAGATTTTTTGAGGTTAATGATTGTTTTTAATGTGTTTGGGCAAGCCTCTAGTGTTTCTGATAAAGAACTAGTTATTTCATAATAATCAGTGGTAAAGAAGAGGCCTGCTTTGGTAGTTTCATGTTATATGCTGCTGCTTTAGTCAGCAATGGACCTACATATATTCTTTTCAGGGAAATTGGCTCCTCAAAGAAATTTTTTTCTTAATAGGCTAAATTACAATTTTGGTCTCACTCTAATACTGATTCGTTATTTTGGTCTCCATATTATTTTTTCTACAATTTTAGTCTCCACAATTTTTTTAAATCCACAATTTTGGTCTAACTTTCAGTTTTGCACACCTTATATTTTCTTTTTCTTTTTTTGGTCCAATTGAACCCTAGATCTGACATTTTTTAAAGTTCCATCAACAAATAATTTAATTAATAAAATTTAAAAATAAAGAATTAATGCAAAATTGAGGATTGAACCAAAATTTTCGACTTTATAAAATGTAGGGACCGAAATCATGAATAACGGGACCAAATTGCAAATCAGAACTTAAAAACAAAACCTAAATTTCTAGTTAGCCTTCGTTATATTATCAAATATATATGCAGTGTTTCCTGCACAGATTTCTAATAGGTATTGCCCTACGGCTTAAAAGATCTCGATTTAGTACATTTGCCACTTCAAACTGATCGTTGTGTAGTTTCTTAATAATCTACTTATGAATATATATGTTGCAAACTGTTCAAATTTTGTCTTTTATTATGAAGATTCTAACTAATTCTCCTTGCAAAATTTTAGGAAGCTGAGAAGCATCTTTCTGATATGGTTGTGTCTAAGGCATTGGTGGCGAAAATTGATAGACCCGTGGGAATAATTTGTTTCCAAAGAGCCAAGGATAGCAACGATGTTCTTAACTCATGGGCAGCGAACTTGGAGAAACTGCTCGATCTTGTGGAGAAGAGTTGCCATCAAATACACAAGGAAACCATGGTGCATAAAGCTGCCTTGAAGGTTTAAGAAGGTTCATGCCATTATTAAAAGTTACAGGTACATCCTGGTCTTTTCGTATGAAAGTAATAAGTGGAAATCAATTTTGTAATATATGGAGGTATAATGATGGTTCATTGCTGAACTTTTTCCTTTACTATCGATCACAATGCTTCTATCTGGTAACTGCAGGAGAACCCCAATATAGTGTGATTTTGGACTGAAGGTGCCTTAACAGGATGTTCATTTGAATTGTTGCTGATTAGGTTGCTTAGGTATTGGATTAAACGACGATGATTTCTTTACCATTTTACTGTCAATGATGAAATTATGGTAGAGCTGACATATGCTTCTTAACGTTGTATACTAATGGCGCATACCTTACCACCGACTTATGACAGGATCCTTACGGTCTTGTTTGTAAGTCAGTGGGAAGAAATTGAGTGCTGAGCTGATGTTCTTTTGTCCGTTCAATTCTCCCGCATTCCTTGGCCGCACTATTTCAGTTTCTTCTGCATTTTGGATGCGGGGTGTCTTATTTCCTCCGTAACATTTGCTACCTGCATTTTCTTTTGTTCGAGTACAGAAATCCGGAGTTTGTCAAGGGTGTGTTTGGTAGAAAAGAAAAAAACATTTAGGAATCAAGATGGGTGGAAATAGGAAGAAATTTAAATAACATATGATAATCGATTGCCATTTTCTTACAAAGAAAATTGGCTTTAGCAAGACCGCTTTTGTAACATGTGTATATTGAATGAATAGAAAAAAAAAAATGCGTACTTTGAAAATCGTTTTTTCAATTTTCGCCAGTGCTAGTTATGAGTCACTTTTACTATTGAAAAGCAATCCATTTTCATCAAGGGGAGAGCCATTTTCATCCGTTTGGCTTAGAAAATATTCAACGTCGGATCTCCCAACACTTTATTTGTCTCTATTTTCCAACCAAAGTGTAATTGTTTTTTTTAGCGGAGCACTACTTTTCTCCTTACTTTGACATGGGACTTATGGATCCTGCCTTTCGATGATTAGGGATCCTGGGTGTGCAACAATCAATTTGGTCACCATTGTGCATGACCTTGATTGGCTGATTCCTACGATCAATGCTCTGCTTGAGTTAAAGACTAATGAAATTTCATCATAAATGTAAATGTCAATATGGAAATTAAGATTAGAAGGTCAAAATATGACTATGCAATTACTCATCATAAACGCAAGTGTCATTTTTTTCAAATAATATTTAAACCTCATAATAAACGATCGAGTCAATGTTCTTGTGTAAAAGTTATTATTACTTGAACAACTGTGTTACTTGCACAACTTATCATTGTTTTCTGTGTTTTACACGCCACTGAGCTCTTACGTGTGGCTTCAGTGTGCATATAATTTCTCTCCCTCTATTGTGAGAGGGACGTGTAAAGATCAGAAGGAAGCTTTAAAATGAAATTTATTTTCGAGTTACGTTGCTCAGACGCAAGGAAGAATTATAATAGTAAGGCTCTACCAACCTTGGTTCACACTAATTTGTTTTCGTGTTTTATAATGATCTTCACGTGTGTCTACGTATGTTCCCTTAACTTTCACTTTGTGAACCTTTTGTGAACGAATTTGTGCTTACGTAGTCGATCAACGTTGAATATATTCCATGGCAGTCAAAACCCAGGATGGTTGCTGTCAAATTCAGGGTTTGCTCCTTTTAAACTTAGTGTATGGTTCATCTTACCTTTAACTTCCATTTTTTTTTATACATGAGTGCTTAAAGGAGGCATTTGGATTTTCTTTCAACTAGAGATTTGAACGAAAATTCTAAGGTCAACAAGATGAATATTATAATGCGCCGAATGAATGTTTGAATTTCAAGTTGTGATAACGACTTTTGGGTAATTAAAACGAATAAAAGAATTTGCGAGAGGAAGATGTTGCTGCCTTTCTAGTAAGAAATTCAATGCTAAGCCGTTCGGTGGAACAAATGTCAAAGCCATTTTTCTCTGCCCACGTTACTAACATGCAATGTCAGAAGAGTAATTAGCCAGCGGTTATATTCTTTTTGTAAGATTTCAACAATGCTTTTAGTTCTTAACTTCATAATCTGCCTCAAATATTATTTTCTATATTCCTTTTTAAGACATCAATTAGTATTAGTGGAAAAGAAGATGAAATAAATGACTGTTACTAAAAAAAAAATAACATATGTAACTCTCAAAATTAGTTTAGCCCTAATAGTAAAAAAAAAATCTTAAAATTCGGTGTGGTTGAAAAAAAAGTGTGAAGTTTATCATTAAATTTCACTCAATTCTTGTTTAAAAAAATATAAAACTATTAAGAATCGATATGTACTAGAAGAAAAAAGTGAATGAAAAGGTCCGGGAACTTTCTTGTTTAATTTTTCCCTAGAACATAGATTTAATTTTACTGCCAGCCTAAGTTTCTGAATTGTGAACGTTAATACCATGAACACGACGATTTATCTTCCTCCATAAACATTGTCAGGCACAATAAATGAATTGACAATGCAAATACAGATAAGAGAGGTGGGGCTATAATGGTTTAAATGAAGAGATATAATGAAGAAGAAAAATAAGACAGAGTCGAATTAAAGAAAAATAATCATCCGGAGGACGAAGAGCTTGGAGCAGAAGCTGACCAAGGCGGTATCTGGCTTGAATATAAGGAAGAGAGTGAAGTGTCCTGCGAAGAAGAAGAAGTAGAAGAGGAAGAAGAGTGAAGATGAGAAGGCATGGAAGACGTCACAAACATCCTATCATCATAAAGGTTGGTGGTAGGGAAGCCCGAGAGCTGAAAATACTCGTAAACGTTGCTCGCAGCTTGAGAAGGGAGAAAAGGTCGTGTGTGCACAACTGGATCAGTGGACGTTGAAATGGACACAAGAGAAGTCGGAGAACTGGAAACACCAAACTGAGGTTGCCGGAGAGTCACATTCTCAGGGAAGTTCAGCTTCGCCTTGTTTCCTCTAAATCGAAGGGCAGCCTCATCGTAGGCTCTAGCAGCTGCCTCCGCCGTGTCAAACGTCCCTAACCACACCCTCGTCGCCTTGAACGGATCTCTTATCTCCGCCGCCCATTTCCCCCACGGCCTCTGCCTCACTCCTCTGTATTTCCTCCTCCCCTCATCCCTCCTCACATTCTCTGTTGTTTTGTATTCATACACAGCATTTCCCATTTCCCTTGTTATTCTGCTTGTCATATTGTTTGAACTTTCTCCACCTGTATATATTCGCATCTATCTTCTTAGGTGGTGGTATTAATATCATATGGATAATAACTACTTCAACCAAAACAAAATAACAATATATCTATTCTGCACTTCATTTTACTAGGTTCAATACTGTTCTATTCTATGTTAGAACATACAATTAAAGAAAGTATTCTTTATTACTGTATAATTAACCTAATAATAATAGAAAATTGAAGAAAAAAGTGCAGATGGTAATATAAAGATTTGAACACGGGGCTTACGTCTGGGTACAGAAGAGGCATGTGAGAAGGATGATGGCGTGTCATGTTCCCTAGTTCTCTTATGAGAAGAGGTGCCAAGAACATAAGTAGATGAAGAAGGTAAAGAAGGCGTTGTGGAAGCAGAAGAAGGCATGGTTGGTGTAACAGAAGCATCATGACGATGAAGAAGAAACGAAGAATCAGTGGTTGTTGGAGCTTCTCCGGTGACAACGTGGGTCAAAGCTGAGACCATAGCAGACATCTCTCTCTCCCTATTCATTCCGGGAAATAGTCTTGCCAATGCGGTGTTGTTCATTATCCCTTCCTTGTTCTTGTCAACCTGGTTTCCCTCTCTAGGATTCGCCACCTTTAATAAACACGTGTAAACGCAATCAAATACACTTTGTATCAGGAATTAGGTCCCTTGTTTATTGTGTGCATGCAGAAACACCCTTCAATCCACAACCCCAAGAGTGGTTTGATATATATACCAAACGATGGAAAGGTTCAAATTGTTCGCAGGCGCCGCCATATGAGATTCAGTCGGTGGTGATTTATTGAACACCTCACAGCTGTAATACTTCTCTCCTTATTTACTAAGTAACTCAAACCTTCTTATTTATTAAGTTAAATATAAAGAAATACTATTTTATTGTAAACACGGTTTCAATAATTTCTTGGAATTTCTTCTGTTAATTAATTAATTTTCCTGACTCTCTTTTTTCTAACACAATTAAGGGTGGGGAAATAAATTGACCGAGTTAAGACTGTAAAATGTGAAAGCAAAAAGTTGCGCAAGTGTTGTGTGTGGAGAGAAAATGGCGGTTTTGCAGGTCCAACTCTTTCATGCTAGTCGGCAAAAAGTAAAGGAAAAGATTATTGTATGAACCGACGTGACAACGAAATGGTAAATGTGAGATTTTTTTTTTTTCTGGGGAGGGTGTGTTACATAAACTCGGTCAATAACAAAAATTACCATACCATTACTTTATATTTTTTAAATATATAATTTTTTACATATTTTGTTTAGTGTGAGATTTTATTTGATAATATAAATTAAACTGGTAACATTACCTTTTTTTAGGTTAGACCAAAAGCCTCATCAATTGAAAGGATATGACCAATAACTAAATTTAGTAATTGGTATGACCCACCTTGTGCTAGTTGAATTTTTGGGAGGTATGAGGGTTATAGTATCTAAATTTTTTAACTTATTACTCTGTATTTATGATTTTATTTTTAAATTTAATAATTATTGTTAAAGTTTTATAATAAATTAGTATTTATAATTTTAATTCTCCAAATTTAATTATATTAATATTTATAATTTTAATTTTAAAAATTTAATAAATATTAAATATATATATATATATATAAATTTATTTATTTTTATATTAATTTATTATTTATTAATAATATTTTATTTTACCGTTTAATATAATTATGAAAATTGATTGATGTTTGAATTTTTATCAATTTGTTGTACAAATCTTCTTTTTGTATCCATCCAATTCTTAGAAGATATCTCCTGAGCCACTAGGATGCATCCAAAGGTGCCAAACCAACCTAAGGAACCACCACTTCATAAAATTTTTTTCTCTCTTTTTAAACAAGTTGCACAAAAAACTGAGCACACAGATCAAGTTCACATTTCTTTTTCTTGTTCTTTTTTTCAATTTTCAAATATTTGCATCATTTGAAAATGTTCACATCAAAGCAGTTAAATTTGAAGAAACCCTTGTCATAAATTTAGTGGGGGAGACATGATGGGGCAATGGGTGTCAGAATGTGTAAAGTTTAGGTTTCATGATAACTGCTCCTTCTAAATCTTTCACTCTCATTTGTTCAATAAAAGCGTTGTCTCTAAACTTATTTTAATCTATTGTGTTGTGAAAGTGTATTTTGTTGTCTTTATTTTTACAAAAATATATTGAAAGAAAATAATGTTTTTTTTGTTGAAGAATAACGATCACTTTTATATAATATATTTTAACAAGTATAACTAAAAGTAAATAATATAATGTTTAAAAAATAAAATAGACATTCTATTCGTTCTTTTTTTTTCTAGATTTTTCTTTTATTCAGAAATAGTCTTGTTTGAAAAAAAATTAAATATTAAACATAGACGTTTTCCAACTAAAATTTTAAACTTGTTCATGCCATTGTACAAGTGTATGAACATTAACTTAACTCTAAACATTACACATAAATATAATATAATATGACAAAAGCATTAATATGGTAACATTTTGAAAGAAATTTAAACACAAAACCATAAAAAAATATTAAATGAACTTAAAACATAATTCTTAAATCATACAAGCACAAATCCTTATAATGTAAAATAAAACATTATAATTTATTTATTATTATGATATTGATAATTTTATTCTTATAAAAAAAAAGACAAAATGAATGACCAATTCATAAATTACATATTATTAAAAAATAATTTATAATTATGTGAAATAATTAACTCAACTAAAAAAGTGTATATTTCTAATGCCGGAAACATGATGGCGAAGAAATACAATAATTTCACATATTTTAATGTAAAGTGATTATAAAATAAAGAAAAAAAATCATTGTAAAGAAACGAATATAAATGTGGAAAGTAGTTTTTTTTTTTAACATGTTAAAAAAATTTAATAATATATATTTATTTTCTTATTATTATAATAAATAATTAAAAAACTATATTAAAAATATTAATAATAAATAAACAAATTTTACTTTCCTCTCATTTCCTTTAATTTTAACAGCTCCAATTTGTATTGTATTTTTTAATTTTTCTTCACATCAATCTATAGAATCTACTCTTCAATCTAAACAAAGGCTTTAAATAGATGGAGAATATTTTTAAAATGATATTATCTCTAAATTTGTAAGTGAGAATATGAAGATTACTCTATATTTTTAAATTAAGTTAAAGTCAAATATTCTGTTATTGAAAATCCTGAAGAGTATGAAGGCAAATATGACAAAAAGGCAGAACCAAGCAAAATCAGCTAAGTACAACCGATAACAATACTCATGTGATAGAAAATTCTCATTTTTTTTTCTTTTTAACTTTAATATTTATCAACCATTACACCAAAACCATATTTAAAATAGGATCCTAAGAACTATTTAAACAGATGACCCTTGACTCTATTGAAAAGATAAAAATAAAAATAGTTCCTACGTAAAAGTTTATAAAAATTGCTAATATTTACTTCAAAAAATACACTTCTTTCATTTTTAATGTTAGAGAAATATATAAATACCAACAAACATTACTATACTATTTACGAATCTTTGAATAGATTGTTATAAAGTTCAAATGGGTCAAATTCAAAGCCGGCCTAATTTTATCAAAGAGAAATGATTATGTAATTTATATTAGTATTAAAAACAATAGTTGATAAAGTTTATGTAAATTATACTTTTAATGATTTTTAATTGGGATATTTTATTACAAATCTGCAGTTGAATTGAATTTCCATAGTATATGTTATATTATATTAATAAAAATATTTTTCTTTGTTTATATATATCAAAATTAACATAATATATATAAGAAAATATATAATAAATTAATTTAATTTATATGCTAAATTTTTACACTTTAATTTTTATATAAAAAAATCTTATTCTTTCTTATGAAAAATTATTTTAACTTTATCATATATAAACTAATTTTAATTATAAGAAAAACCTAGTTCATTATTCTCATCAATTGTTTTGGAGATCTAGTGAATATTAATTATTTATTAAATTATTATATTTCAACAAAATGAAATATTAGGATAAGAAGTAAACTTTATAATAATAACTATACGAAGTAATTTTGTTTTTTATTCTAAAGAATAATTGAATAAATGATAATTACTAAAAAAATAAAGTGTTTTTCTTCTATATATCTTATACTTTATATATTCTGCAAAATTGACTTCATTGGATTCTTGGAAGTTAGGATAACCCTAATTTTGGTTTCTCAAATAGAATAAAATTCATTTAGTTCCTTACTTTTTTATTTCTAGAAAGATTAAAATAATTTTTAAAATAAATTATAATTTCTCTAATTCAATGATTAAAAACTAAAAATAATTTTCTCAGAATTTAAATAATATTTTGTTTAATTTAAGAAACTAAAATCATATAATTTAGTACACCATAATTCATATAATTAACTATTCTATTCAAGAAAAGTAGTAGTCTTAGAATATATTTATTGAAAATTGTTTATTAATGAAAATATTATTTGAATATAATTTTTATTAATATTATGCAAATTAATAATTTTATAAATAACTTTGACTATAGATTGTCTTATCCAAAGGTGGGTTGGATTGGGTAATGTTTTTGGATCAAGGCTATCTTCAGTCAACATACGGTATGGTCATATATTCTCTCTCTAACAATTTTTGCTTCAACATTGGCGATTTTACCCTTCTATTCTTAGTATTATTATTTTTTTTTAATTATCAATTAATCTCATATTAATTATTAATTTTCATATAATTAATAATTCTCCTAAAAATCTAATAATATCTATAAATGTGACTGCCCAGTTTCGGCTAGTTATTGGTCATACTATAGGTTGACTTTAGGAATCTTTCAATCCCGTCAATATTACAGGTTTGAGGTGGATAAAAAAATAAAATATTTTTTAAATAATAATTGTTTCACAATCCATATAACCAATTTATAATCTAAAATAACATTATATAATATTAAATAATATTATTTTAAATGATTAATTGATAATATTTTTATTTTTTAATATAAATTAAAATAAATTTAATTTACTTAAGCTTATTCATTTGTAAAGAAATTCTAAAATAAAAAATAATTAATATAAGAAAATAAGAAAAAATATTTTATATTTGATAATAAAAAAACAAAATAATATATCACTTTGCATTAAAAATACATGTTTTAATTTTCACTTTAAGTATTAGTAAAAAAATATACACAGCAATATTGTCAATTTGTCAACTACAAATACATGTATTATTTACTAATTGATAAAGTGAAATTGACAATATAATACAAATACATGTATTATTTACTAATTGACAAATTAATATCTTCTTTTCACTTTAAAATAGTATATTTAAATTAATATCTTCTTTCACTTTATTAATTTTCACTTTAAATTAGTAAAAAAATATATTGCTATATTATTAATAAAAATAATTATAGGAGTAGTTTTATAATTAAATAAATATTTAATTTAATTTAATTATTTATTACATTTTAAAATAATTTTTTTCTCTTTTTTTATGTCATTTTCTTCTCAAATCAATAAAATATTTTTTACTGTATTTCATTTATCTTTTCTTTTTTTTTCTTATGTTATTTCTTTCTTTTCTAAAAAAAATAAAAATATTAATTATAATGGATAAATCCATGATTCGCTTTTATTTCAAGTTTTGATAAAATTTTAAAAAATGTATATAATCCAAATCTATGATGAATTGAAATAGATTATAAAATATTTGATTTTTTTGAAAAATAAATTAAATTTAATAAATATATTTTAACTTAATAATTTTTCTATTTATTTTTACATATTGTATTTTCTATTTCATTACAAAACTTAAATTTATTGTTGATTACATTCCTTTCCCTCTTTTCTAATTATTTTTATAAACTCTATTTCTATTGCATTACAAACACGTAATTATATTTTAAAAGTTACTGTTTTTTTTTTTGGATTAGGACTAGAAAAGATGGGATGTAAATTAGATTGAAAAAACGCATCGATTTATGGCATAATATTGTTAATATTTAGTTAATGTTCATATTATATAATTAACTCCTTTATGTGTCAATATAATTGAATTAGTTATTATTTTATTAATATTTAGAGTATATATTAACTGTATTATAAATATTATACTAATATAGATTTATAATAAAATAATATTAAAATAATAAATAAGTTTATTAATACATTTATATTATCTTTTATTTAATCTAAGTAATTTTAATTCCTAATATTTTCACTTTTTTTTACCTTCTTATCTTTCATTATTTCATCCCAAACTTATATATATATATATATATATATATATATATATATATATATATATATATATATATATATATATATATATTATCTTTTATTTAATATAAGTAATTTTAATTCCTAATATTTTCACTTTTTTTTACCTTCTTATCTTTCATTATTTCATCCCAAACTTTTATATATATATATATATATATATATATATATATATATATATATATATATATATATTTAACTAGTTTTAAACATTTAAACAAATTAGTTCAAATAGGAATTTTACATTTACTAATATATTCAAAATTGAGTTTAAGTTTATCTAATAAATTAAATTGCCGCACTAATATATTTAAGAGTTTTTAACTGTATTATGTTTTATACATCACTAATATTTTTTAAAAATAAATCATAAATATATGATTACTAGAAGTAAGGTAATTTATTTAATAAAAATAATATTTGTTTTACAATTAATTTTGAATCGGATTTATATTTAAAAATATGTTGAAATACATTTTTATTATCTATACAATTATTTTTAATTCTTTACTATTTTTTTTATTGATTTTAACTCTCATAATATTTAATTTTGTTAAAACAGTTTTTATTAATATGTTTTAAAAAATCTAATCATATTATATAAATAAATCTATATTATTATAATTAAATTTATATTATATTAATTCTAAACATCATCAAGGTTTCACGAGAAATAACGATAAAGTTTGAAATCATCATTTTTCTAGCTTTTGAATTCTTTCATTATTTTTTTTATATCTAAAAAGAATATAATATTATTCCTAAAATAATAAGATTTTTACCCTATTCAAATGTTTATTTGAGTAAGATTCACTCATTTATTTTCTATAATGGGTTGTATGTAGGGGTTTGAAGTCACTTTTATCTTAAAAATTGTTTATATGTGTCAAATTCTAGTTAATGATTAGTTTTTGTTAATCAATAATCCTTATTTTAAAGTTTAGGGTTTATGCGGATGTAAGGGTCAAAATTCCCAATCCTAGAGTTTTTTTTTTTACTAATGATTAAATATTATTTTTATTCTCTTTCATAAATTTTCATTCTCATTTTTTTTTTCTTTCTTCCTTATTATACATAGTAGTTTTAATTTCCTCATTCACTTTTTCACCTTCCCCTCCTCAACATTTTATACCAAATACTCGCATTTTACTTTCACATCTCTAACTTTGTTTTTACTATTCTCTTACTTTCATATTCTTCTTTATTATAATTCCACCTTATAACAAAAAGAATTTTAAGTTTTTGTTTTTAGTTTTTTCAAATATTTTACTCTACATTTTCACATGTATAGCATCAAAATTAATTTTTCTTTTTTTTTCTCTTTTCTTCATGAGATATTTTCACGATAAAAAAAAGATAACAAACTAATAAATACAAGAAATATTCTACAATATATATTTTTTAAGTAAAAAATAATAAGTAAAATTTATTTTCTTTGTTATTTTTGTTCATTAATATATAAAATTAACAGTGTAATGTGATATGTTTATATAAATATTTTTATTTTTTATAAATTTGTTAATTATTTTAATGTTTTATGATGATCAATTTTGATGTGAAAATCTGAAAAAAAAGTTAATTTTTATAAATGTCTAAGAAAATTATAGGTTTATTTTTTAAGAGAAAAAGAGAGAATAAATGTTAAAATAAACTTTAATTTATCAAATTTATATTTAATGAGTAGCATTGCAAATGTCATGAGTAAGTATCCTATAATTGATCAACCTATTTAACTACTTTATATAAAATTATGAGGATTGAACATGAAAATATTGATATTCATAATTTGATACGTGATTCTAGCAAGCATCCACAAATTTTGGATTATTCCATTAATCAATATGATGAAAACTATATAGCATATATGAAATTTGAACCATATCAATTTTTTTTATAAATGAGTATTAACTTCGGGTTTAAGCAATTCTCCTAATTGATTTCAAGCTTATTGGTTCAAAGATGTTCCTTACTTAGTGTATTTACCATAAGTAGATGCTAGATTTTGCCTTTCATACTATATATTCTCTAGAAAGTTTACTATATTCACTATGAGAGGATTTAGAAACTAGAAAAAAAGTGATTAATATAAAAGTTTTTGCATTTTTATCTCATATTGAAAAATCTCATAATTCTCCTAATAATATTATTATTAAATATCGCAAAGACTTAAGAATCAATTATGTCATATTGACAAAGTGTAATTTAAGAATAGTTCACAACAAATTTTAACTATCTATCATGTCTTAAAATTTTTATTAGAGATGATAAAATGGGTTAGACACGGTTCACCTGCTAAAAAATGGTGGAGTGGATTGATAGTTTTAGTCCGTTAGTCCATTTTGGCCCACATTGGTTGGAAGGGGTAGGGCGGTCGATCCACTTTTAAAAAATATTTATATATTAAAATTAAAAAAAATGATAAATAAAAATATTATATATTTTGTGTTATGTTATTGAAATATGTAAATATATTATAATATTATAATTTAA
Source organism: Sphenostylis stenocarpa (assembly GCA_963425845.1). Lineage (NCBI taxonomy): Eukaryota > Viridiplantae > Streptophyta > Magnoliopsida > Fabales > Fabaceae > Sphenostylis > Sphenostylis stenocarpa. Next base: position 17,176,957 of record OY731406.1, read on the forward strand.
ATTATAAAAATTAATTAATTAATTTTAAATTATTGATTATAATTAGTTATTTTGACATATAAATATAATATTTTTTCAATTTATTTGATAAAAAATATTAATTAATAAATAAAAACTTAAAAATTATTCATATAATTAAAAATATATTTTAAAAAAATACATATAAAAATTTCTATAAAATAAGAATTATTGGTGGATTGACCTGCTAACCCATGGCGGGCTGAGTCTATAACCCGTCCTAACTATGGCGGGTCAATCCCGTCCTGTCCCATTTTTGGTGGACTAGAGGAAGAGTGAGCCAAAACGGGATAAGCTGACCTATTTTGTCATCCCTAAATGTCATTAAGTGGTTAACATTCAATTTTGTGCTTTTAAAGATAATGATGAAGTTTGGAATCTAAGAATAAGGCATTCTTGAAATATTGAAAACTTTTAGCTTTTTATACTAAAGATGTGGATGGAGTTATTTTGGAAAATGTCCCTCAAAATGAAAGATACACATCATCAACTATTCAAAAGGAAATTTTACATCTTTTTGCTAGAAAGGTTAAAGTGTTTCATAATTAGATTTATGATGCAAAAATTTATTTGATTGTTGATGAGGCTAGCTCAGGATGAATTTACACAAATGAATCTTGTTCTTATATTTTGTTTATCATTTGTTCTTATATTTGTCGATAAATAATGATTTATTAAAGAACCCCTAATAGATGTAGTACATGTAAGAGATACTACTGCAATCACTCTTAAACAAGATATTTATATAATATTGTCTCATCATAATCTTAACATAGAAAATATTTATGGTCAATGATATGATAGTGCTAATAATATGGGTGGAGAGTGGAAGGAATTACAAGCTTTAATTCTTCAAGAATGTCTTTATGCATATTATATATATATATATATATTAGTTTGCGAGGGAGCTAATCAAATTGGCATATTGCGAAGGTTTGTTTGGAGACATTAGATGAAGTTCTCATTTTAATTCAATATGCAACCTTTTATCAAGTTTAATGCATCAAACTCAGTTCTTGAAGATTTCGCTATTAAAGGATTCACATACTCTCAATAAGATCATGCTACTTATGATCTTAAATCTTTGATGTCATTTGATTTTGTGTTCATTTTACATGTGATGAGAGAAATTATGGGAATTCATTGACAAACTTTGTCAAGTATTGCAACAAAAATCTTAAGATACTTTCAATGTTATGTATTTAGTTTCTAGTACAAAATAGTTAAGAGATTTTGTTTGAAAACACTTTTTTAGATTTTGGTTGCTAATTGTAGACCCCTAATTTTGTCCGGTTATACATAAAGTTCAAAAATTCTCCGTTTCGAAGATGGACAAGGCTTCATTGGGCCCTTAGTAGCATTTTCTAGGCTCCATTTAAGAAAAGGAGGATTTTCTTAGGAAAATAAAAATTAGAATTTTTGTCAAAAGGTCTTAGATGGCCATTCATGATAACTAGACGGTCGTTCATGCTTATTATTAAGCCCTGGACGACCGTTCATGATGACCAGACGGTCGTCCACGCTTATTTTAACCCTTGGACGGTCGTCCATGATGATCAGACGACCGTCCACTCTTATTTTAAGCCTTGGACGACCGTCCATGATGATCAGACGACTGTCTAGACCTCCTGGCGCATTTCCCTATAAATAGAGCCTCATTTCTAGGATACACACACTCTCCTCTCACCCTAGAAGGCATTCTAAGACTTATAAACAACTCTGAGCATTATTCCAGAGTCCGAGTGATCTTTTAGACACTCGAGAGTTGAGTTCTTTTTTTTTTCTTTTAGTTGAGAGAGGAGCGTCTTTGTAGAGGGAGGAGACTGTCAAAAAAACGTCATCAAGTTTTCAAGAGAGATATATAAAAGCTCGCTTCAGAGGTTCTTTTTTTCTATTCCTTCTCTTTTAATGTTTTCTTCTGTGTACATTAGAAATTAGGTTCAGGTAGATATTTAATTACTGCAAGTAGATAAATAAATAGGGTAGAAGCATAATTTTTATGTCTTTATTTTAAGATTATACCATTATAGGGAACCCGAGAGGGGCGTTGTAGGGTGTTAATATCTTCCTCACACGTAACTAACTCCCTTACTCAACTCTGGTTATAATAACTAAAGTTGATTTTCTTAAAACCAACGCCTTTTTTTTTCCTTTTTCAATGTTTATGGTAAAAACATTGGTGGCGAGTCCAAAACCCTTTTACGAAAACTTCGCTCTTAAGAGTAGTTCAGTTATCGAACACCCTAAGAGCGATGACCACTTTTTACAAAAACGCGAGTAAAAATTAAAACCATCGCGTCACAACCGACCGTCATTTTCCTTTATAGGTCCCTTCCCCTCTTCGGGAAGGGACAATGACGACACTAATATTATCAAAAAAGTGTTTCTCAATCATTATCTCTTAACTTCTAAATTAATGATTTTGTACTAGAAACTAAATACATAATATTCAAAGGATCTTGATATTTTTGTTGCAATACTTTACAATGCTTGTTGTTGAATTCCCATAATTTCTCTCATTACATGTAAAATGAATACAAAATCAAATAAAATTAAATATTTAAGAACATAAGTAGTATCACTTTGTTGAGAATATGTAAATCCTTTGATAGCTAAATCTTCAAGAATTGAATTTGTTGTAATAAACATGTACAAAAGGCTCAATATTGAATTAAAATGAAAACTCCATCTAGTATTTCCAAGCCTATGCAATGAAATAATTTAATTAACATCCTTCCTATCTCAATCTCATTCATTTCAATTAAATGAGTTATCTCATTTGCATAAGTAACTTGTAACTCATCATTGTGTTTACAAGAAGAAAACATATATTTATAATATTAGTCAAATTTAAGAAGAAGAAAAACATAAACATCTACAACTTATTTAATTGCACCAACAAAAGCTAATTATAATAGATGAACAAAATAATATATATATATATATATATATATATATATATATATATATATATAATATGCATAAGAATATTTTTGAAGAATTAAAGCTTGGAAATAATATCCATAAGAACATTCTTGAACAATTAAAGCTTGTAACCCTTTTCACTCTCCATGCATATTACTAGTACCATCATATTCTTGACCACAAATATTTTCAATATTAAGATTATAATGAGACAATACTATACATATTTCTTGTTTAAGAGTAGTAGCAGTAGTATCTTTTACATGTACTATATCTATTATGTATTCTTTAATAAATCCTTATTTATCAACAAATCTAAAAATAAAAGTCATTTGTTCTTTTATAGATTCATCTCAAAACCTCATCAACAATCAAATAAAATTTTGAATCATCAATTTCATTACGAATTTTACTTTGAATCTTTCTAGTAAAAAGATGTAGAATTTTCTTTTGAATAGTCGATGATGTGCATCTTACATTTTGAGGTATATTCTCCAAAACAACTTTATCTACTTATTTATTGTAAAAAGCCAAAAGTTTCAACATTGCAAGAAAGTTACCTTGATTCTTAAATTTCAAATTTTCATCATGAATTCTAAAAGCACAAAATTGAAGTGTTAACCAATTAATTATATCAATAAAAAATTTAAGATGTAATAAATCAATTAAAATTTGTTGAAGATTGCTTATACTACAAAAAGAATTTAGGTTTTGCAAGGATTATATGATGTGTTTTATATGGTTTTAACCATCATTAAATGCATTACTAGTAGTTTCTTATTTTGCTAGTAAAATCAATCAATATTGTTAACTGGTGGTCTTTGTTGAACCCTTGAAAAACCAAAACTTATCAATTGTTTTGATCGTGGTAATTACCTCCAAGGGATTACAAACTATAGTAAATGTTGACAATTTTGGGATAAAAATACTTGCATTTTCTAACTTCCATATGATTTTAAACCTTCATTAATTCCCATAGGTTATTAATTAAAAAGGACTTGATTCTCTTTGTTATGAAACCTACACAAATGTATACAATAACTCAATATAACAATAAACACAGATTTTGAAAGACAAGATCTACTAAACAATATAATAAGAAAACTAACTTATATAAAAAAAAAATATACAAAGACTTCAAAACACAACATTACTCTTATTTAAAACTCTCGAAACTTAATTTAAGCTAAACTACCCAAAGAATTTAAAAATTAACAAAAATCATGTCTCAATATGATATGAGATCAAGAGGAAAGGTTATAATTTGATATTATTTAGGAGGAGTTAAAATGGTTAGGATTCAAATAAATTTAGAAAGAAGAGGGTTTTGTGAGGTTCTTCAAGTGAGCGAAAAGAAGAGAGTTGGTTTAGAAAGGTAACCTACAGTACGGTGACAAAAAAAACCCAAATGAATGAAATCTCACAAAAAGAAAAAAAAAAGGAGTAATTGTGTCATTACTCATGTAGAGAATCTCTACAACTTTAATTCACGTCAGTTATTGTTTGCATAAGGTTATTTATGTCATTTTATCTCACTTTCACTGCAAATACATGTCTTTCTTTGCTCCATTGTGAGGGTGTCCCATTGCGTGAGATCCACACCCAAATCTACACAAATATGTATATATAAACAATAGATATCACTTCAAATACACACTTACAAATCTGCATAAACAATCAATATGTGAAACAAAGTATTAATAACAATCTTGTGAGGATAATTAGGGAGTTTTCCAATATGAGATAAAAATATATAATATTTTCCATTATTCAATTTTTCTAGTTTCTAAATCATCTTATAGTGAACAAAGTAGATTCTCTATAAAAAAAAATAGTATAGATGACAAATTGCAACATCTACTTCTTATGAACACTCTAACTAAAGAAAAATTTTGAACTAAATAACTTGAAATCAACAAGATAATCTACTAAACTCTAAAGTGGATACTCATCATCTTAGAAATATAAATATCCTGTCTTTATGGATAATCACCAAGATACATTGTGTAACATCGTCCAACGTTCAGTGCCCTTTTAAATGATATGTTGGATTTTTTTTTCTTCCTTCAGTTGTATAAATACCCTTATGTGTACTCTTCTATTGACTAAATAATTTTCTTTTTCTTTCCTATTGTCTAGCCCTCTCTCTTTCATATTTACTTTCTCTTGCATGCAATCATATTTAGAGTTGTTTCATGAAAACCTGACCTCTTCCTTGGAAAAGCTCTGATATGCACTCAAATTTTTTCTCAATTTTGATATTGTCTTGTATCCTTATTTCACATCATAGAAGGAACCAATTGGTTCATAATTTCTTGTACTTGCATCCAAGTGAAAATCCAACTATTTGTCTTGTTTCTCCTGCTCTTGGCACTAATAATTACCATTCTTGGAGCATATCAATGCTTACAACTTTAAGTGCAAAAAATAAAGTAGAATTTATTTATGGTAGCATGCCTGAACTAGTGAATACCAATCCCACTTATCAAGTTTGAAGGCATTGCGACAATTATGTTCCCACCTCAATAAGACAAAACATCCTTTAGATGAACAATTCATAATCAAATCAAATCCAAGATTAAGGCCACTACAAGTAATAACAATTCTTGTAGGTATTGTGATAAAGCAGGTCACACTGAAGCTATGTGTTATAAGAAACATGGTTTCGCTTCACAAGATAACAAAAGTTTCAATATCAAGAAAATTTGCACCCATTGCAAAAAAAAGTAGTTAAACTATTGATGTATGTTATAGAAAGCATGGATTTCCCCATGGACACAAATTCTTTAATAGAAAAAGTAACTTTGTCAACACCATGGATGTCACCAATGATATGCACCTTTAATAACAATAGTATGAAGTGATGATGATTTTGATTCAAGACCTCAATATTGATGATGATGATGATAATAATAATAATAACAATAATAATAATCCTGATAATGATAATAATGATAATAATAATAATAATGATAGTTCAACTCAAGTGAATCAAATTAACTCTAACACTTTTGTCCAATGTAAACATAAAAGTAACATTTATTTTATTATGAACATAACCAGATTTTCTAATCAAAATAAGTGGATAATAGACTCTAGACCCACATATCATGTTTCAACTTCTTTGAATAATTTTAGTTCTTATAAATTTATTGAACCTATAATTATTAATTTACCTAATGGAAATCATGTCACTGCCACACACATTGGAATTGTTCAGATCCAAACAAATTTAATTCTTACTAATATACTCTTTATCCTTGATTTCTCATGTAACTGAATTTCCATATCTAAATCAGCTTCTACTCATAGATATAACCTCTTGTTTTCCTCTCATTTTTGCATAATTCAAGATTTGAAAACCCTAGAGAGGATTGGTATAATTGAAGTTAAGGATGAATTATATGCTCTTAATATCAATGTAAAAATAATTGTCATGTTAACTCTATCAACCATCTTAAAACTGAAAACTTTGATTTGTAACATCTCATATTAGGTCACCCTAACTAAGAGACTTGATATTTTGAAACAACAATTTTCTTACATCTATAGCACTACTGACTTGGTTTGTAACACTTGTCATTCAACAAAAAAAAAAGAGATTATTTTTTCTTATAGTAATTCTCATGCTAAAAAATCATTTGGTCTCATACACATTGACATTTAAAGTCCTTGTACTAATATTTTGAATGCATGGTGATAGATATTTTCTAACCATTGTGAATGATAATACTAGATATACCTAGATTTTTCTCGAACCTAGAAATCATGTTTTCAATTTTGTTACTTTTATTGAAAATCAATTTCAAAAATTTGTTAAATGCATACAATCGGATAATGGAACTATATTCAATGTGAAACAATTTTATGACAATAAAGGGATTATACATCAACAACTTGTATTGAGACCCCTGATCAAAATGGAATAGCTAAAAAGAAAACATCAATCTATTCTTAATGTTAGTCATTCCTTACTCTTTCAAGTTAAACTTTCTAAACAATTGTGGAGTTATGTTCTGTACTTGATTAATTGTTTGACTACACCTTTTCTTAAAAATAAATCTCCATTTAAGCTTTTATATAATAAAACTTGCGATGTTTCGCAAATAAGAGTTTTTCGATGACTATGATATGTACTTGGGTTTGCCAATGACAATTCTCTTAATCTGATAATAATTCAAAGCTATAAAAATATAATAGGGAGAAATAAATAATAAAAATATAAAGAATTAAATCTGTCGGTAATATCTATTTATCGATAGATTTTTGTTATTACCGACGGATTTTGACCGTCGGTAATTTTAATATTTCTTTTAGTGGCGCCAATCATACAGAAATTGTTTGTCACATATAATTAGAGAGAATCAAAGTTAGAATTGTCAAACTTATTCTCATAGCTTCCTCCATGCATCTTGCATATATTTTAACCAAACTCTTAGCACCTTTTGCCTTAATTATATTCACACTAAGTTTGAAATGTTCAACTTGTATTCCTAGCTTGTAGGAGATCTCAACATTATCGAAATATAAGAATAATATCTCAGTAATAATTACCAATAACATAGTGCAATGTTTAGTGCCCTTTAAATTTTTTATTGGATTTTTTTTTCTTTCTTGCATTGTATAAATACCTCTTATGTGCACTCTTTCATTGGTTGAATAAAAAAACATTTCTTTATTACTATGTGTAACTATATTTAGAAGAGTTTTATGTAAGTCTCTTTTCTCTCTCATCCCAAGTGATGTATCATTTTAATATATTTATATACTCTATAGATTTAATCTTCTTGTTGATGGATAGGATAATTTAAATATGTGAATACTTTAAAGAATCACGTATCAAATTAGTAATATCAAGATTTTCATGTTCAATTTTATAATTTTAAAAAAAATTGTTGAATTTGTCAACCAATTTTAGGTTGGTCAATAATATTTTCAACTTTGATAAACTGGAATTTATTTTAACATTTATAATATTTTTTTCTTGGAAAATGAGTTTATGATTTTCTTTTTAGAAATTTGTAAAATTTAACCAAATCTTTTTTTATATATAATTTTAATATCAAAATGGAGTACCATGAAACATAAAACATTAAAATAATTAAGTAATTTATAATAAATAAATAAAATTATATCAACATTTTATATTTTTATATTACACGTGTTAATTTGCTTGATAATAAGAAAATAATTTTGTTTATTGTTTTTTTTTTCTCCAAGAAAAATATACTTTTTATTATATCTAACGTGAACAAAAGAGAAAAAAAATCGAAGGACAACAAATTATGATTTTTATGTTATAAATGTGAAAATGTAAAAAAGAAATTTTTTTAAAATTAAATAAAAAATTTACAATTTTTATGTTGTAAAATAAAATAATAAAAAGGAAGAATATAAAAGGGAAAGAGAAAAATAATAAAGACAGACATCTGAAAATAAATAAAAAAATGAGTGTATGATATAAAAAATTGAAAAAAAATGGAAGGAAAAACTATAAAAATCTAAAGATAAAACATAAAGAGAAAAAGGATATAAATAAAAAATTAGAGATAATATTTATTATAAGTGATAAGAGAATAGTGAATGAAAAGAATAATAAAAAAAATAAATTTTATTTATATTTTAAAAAATATTTAACTTTTAAAAATTAATCATTGTCTATAAAAATAAATTTGAATTTTTAGAGGGCCTGAACACTAAACCTTGCATTGCCTCAAATTATATTGTTTATCTAATTTGAATATGTGCGTCTATGTACAATATACAATTTAATAAAATTATAATTTTATAAAAAATAAAATTTAATATAAATTATATTCGAAGACAATAATAAATGTGAATTTAAATGAAAATGGATTTATTCAAAAAGAAAAAAAAAGATAGATTTTTCAACAAAAATTAGTTGTTATAAAAATTGACAATATCTCAATTTAATGTCATGACAAAACCAAAATAACCTAAGAGATTATATATATATATATATATATATATATATATATATATATATATATATATATATATATATATATATATATATATAAAGAATAAAATGATAAATTATCTTGTCTCATTAATTAGATGCAATTTTTCTCTAAATTTTAATCAACTTATAACTTCTTTTAAAAAAATAATAAGTAAAAAAAATCAAAATACAGTGATTTTAACTTTTACATATTTGTACTTTTTTAAATCAACATTTTACTATCAAGTAGACATTTTTAGTTAATTACTCTTATTAAAAAAAAAAATATTCTCTATCATATTTTTTTCAATCCATAAAAATTAAATTAAAATTTTGTTTTAAAATATCTAAACTCAAATCCTCTGGTATCTTATTCAACAAATTGTTGCGTTGAACAACAATTTTGAAATATGGTAGCAAACCGGTATATGACATTTCCTCTCCAATAAAACGTGGTTGAAATTTGAACAACAATGGATATATGTGCTCAACTTGCACTTCCACATGGTTTTGTGCCTCTTTGAAATAATCCTAAGTCAACACCTAAAGTAGGCTCAATTATGGAATAAACAATAAAATACAAATAATTAAACAAGAACGATTCAAGGTCAAAACCCGAGTTTGAAATTGATTTATACTTATTTTGGATTTGTCAACCAGTTATGGCCTTTAAATCATTTAATTCAATATCCATCAACCAAAGTTTTGTTTTTATTTTTTCTTCTATGGTTCGGCTCATTTCATTCACTCATTTTAGACCCCTTTTTCTTTTGAAAACAACAAAAATATAAGAATTTGGATTTCAACCAAAATTATATTCTATAGACCACGTCATTGGATGTCTTAACCGACTTTTTTAAAAAGTTATAAAATCAATTTTAACACGAAAAAAGAAACCACGTTGAAATATAAATATGTGGTTGATAGATTGGATTTTTTTTTTCAATATCAATTTTGATTCCAAATTGAAAGTAAAAATAATAAAAAATTGCTTCAAATATATTTTTATATTAATTTATGATAACTATGTTATTATTATGGATAATAATTTTATTAAGTTTTACAATATTTATCTTCATTTTTTTTAATTAAATTTCTAATTCGTTAGCAATATAAAAAGTATTCCAATGAAAACAAATCCATTGTAAAAAAATGAACACAAGATACTGCTATTTATTTAAACAATATTTTAAATTTAAAATTAATTTGATGATTATTAATTCATATATGAAGTTATCCTATTAGAAAGAAATGATTCATTTATGTGATTTAAGCGATCAGGAGAGTATTAATGATTGTTTTCAGCAATAATTAATTCATACAAGAAAAAAATTACGAAGTAAATTTTAAATTAAGCAATATTGTTTTACAAATCAAAATTAATTAAAATATGTATGATTTAATGAATCAATTCGAAAAATAATATAGATTATCCCAAAAAATGAGTAGATATAATATGATCCATCCATAAATTTTTGAATATCATATATTTATGAATATTCAAAACAGTTCTCTCGTGTAATCCATTGATATAATAAAATAAAATACTTTGGTATAAAGAAAATTATAGAAACTTTCTACGTATTAGTACAAAATATTAATGTTGATATAAGTGAAAAATAAAATAAGTTTTTAAGTATTAGAACATAATATTAATGTTAATATTTGTACAATTAGTTAAATATTTTGGTATAAAGAAAGTTATAAAGAATTTTCTTTGTACAGAAATACTTTTAAAATATTTTTATATGATAAGTTTGAATCTTTATTTAGGGAGAACATTTTAAAAAAATACTTTTAAAATAGATTTTTTTAAATATTTTATCTTTTATTAAGGCACTTTTGTTTTTTAGAAATATATTTCTTAACTAATTTTAATATTAATTTGATCAAATAACTAGCCTAAAAATATTATTCAACAATCTCAAACATTTTTTTTATAACTATATGCATATTTATTTGTCTTAATTGTTTTTTTTAATCTATGTTTTTCATTTTAATTTTTAAATAGAATTTCAATAACATTTAAAATAAATGGTCAAAAATTAGAAATAAACTTATATTACAATATAAACTAGTTATCATAATCTTAAAATATAATTTATATATTTAAAAATATTTATATACTAAAACTTGTAATCATAATATACATGTATATTAAAAAAATATTATTTATCAGAAATTTAAATCACGTAAAATACATTGCTAAAACTGAAATTATAATTTTTCTTATAAAGGCACAAACATAAAAATAGGAACTATTATTATATTCTAAGTCTAAACAAGCACCATAAGTTATCATTCCCACTTCTTAACAAATTAACAACTATAAAATCACATCCAAAATTCAGTGAGTTTTTAAGAACGTGTTAGGTTGCATTATTATTTTCACTTTAGTTACAATAATGTTATATTTTTCACTTTTAATTCACAATATTGTCATATTATTTTTAATATTTTTATTGCTTAAATCTTAAAAAAAAAACATGTTGTAAAAGAATAAAAATTAAAACATGTCCTAAAAATGATCAAAGTCAGACATATTCAACGTTCTTGTGAAAGTGCATTTAAACTGATATTCATGGATATAAATAAAACTGAATTCTGTGTAAAAATAAAATAAAAAATTAGTAGCGTCTGGTATCATTAAGTTAAGGAGATTTTCAAATCAAGGTTTTAATAAGAGTTATTTAAAAATAAATATGAAAATTTTATTATTAACGAATTATTTAAAATTTAGTCAAAATATTTATATAAATAAATTTTTTTATTTTAAATAATTTTTTTAATTTAATATAATTTAAATATTAGATCATAATAAAATATTTATTTTTATTTTTAAATAAGGAAACAATATTTTCCAGTTTTAAACGTTTTTATTAAATGTTAATAAAACAAGGGAAGCATAGATGAGAAATTAACACTGTTTACCATATGAAGTTAATTAAGGTGAGCCGAGAACCAGACATAATAATACTGTTATGCTGTAAATGTTGGTTATATATTGGTTCGAAAATGTTTATACGATATTTAAATATTTCAAAGAAAAAAATACATCTTAAAAGATATAAAGTAAAAAATAAGAGATTGATTGATAAGATGTTTAAAAAATTTGGTATGTAAATTAACCATTTCTCTATTTCAAATCACATCTGCATAAATGCTAACTAAAAATTTATTCAATACAAAATTGGGAACACCATTCAGAACTGTAGATATAAAAGACACAATCCACAGCGAAAAAACTTATCCAGTCGGAATTAGTAAGCATGTGTTTGTTTGCGACGGCCACGGCCACCGCGACTTGAGTTTTTTACGAAATTAGTGTAATTTAAGTAAAATATTATCATATCGGTATAATTTTTTTATTTTATTTTATAGAAATGGGTAAGGGATGAATTTATATAAAAAGGTGGTGTGATCGTCTAGTATTTATGTTGATTTTTTTTTGTTAAGTCGTGTCATATATTATTTGTAATTTTTTTTAAGTCTGAAGTTGTATCATCTGACATTTTTATTTTAAAATCGTACTAAGATGACTTTGAATTTTTTTATTCACGTTTTGTTATATTTTTTAATTTTAATTTAATTATAACATAATATTATTTTGTAATATTTTTTTAACTATAAAAAATAAAAAAATAAAAGAGTAATTAATAAAATGACATATATTAATATTAATTGAAATAATTATATGATGCAAAATAATGTAATATAAAGCTAAACATAAAATTAATGTAATGTAAGTATTTTGTTCCATAAGGTACTCTTCTTTATTTTGTCTATATCTTTCGTTTTTTGATTGATGTATGTTATTTTACTCTTTATTTTTTTATCTAAGAGTACTTTTTAAGTTAATTATTTTATTTATAAATCATGTATTAAACATATTTTCAATAACATAATTCAAATGTTTTAATGAGTGTGTTCCTATAATTGTATCTTTGTGAGATTCAACACAGATTAATTATATTGCGTTATTTTAACAATTTGTTTATTATTTTTTATCAGTATTTTGTACGACCAAAATGTTGTTACTATTGGTTAACATATGTTTGTTGTACTTCTGTATCACTATCATCATGCTCCTCTTCTTGAGTTAGATTTTAAGGTGTAGGTATTATTGACCAATAAGAATCCATAGTTCCAACTTGATGATATGCTAAAGGTGGCGTCATGGAAGAGGTGACAAAAATATTTGATCCAGAAGGCATCATATTGAATGTATAAGGGACATGTACTCCGAAATGTCTTCCCCTAACTAGATTTTGAAGATGATCTACATAATCATATAATGGATCAGGTTGAAAAGTAGATTGATCAACTTCTTGATAAGTTGACAAATCAGGTTGTTGATAACTAAATGGACCAGTTTGTTGATAACTTGATGGAGCATGTTGTTGGTAACTAGATGGACCAACATGTGAATAAGTTGGTTGAGGTGTTTGGTATTGTTGTTCCTCCCATACTAATGAAAAAATATATATTTGTGGGTAAAATATTTCATACTTAATTCATCTTCGATATCTTGTGCTTGTTAAGTGCAAATACGTCTAATCACTAGTGCAAAATGGACTTTTACGTCACCAAATTCTTGTCGAACCCAAAAATAAATGACTTAAAAAAAAATGCTCCAGGGCTTCTTTTTCCTCTAGCGCGCGAGGGTTTTCGAGTGACGATGACAACAACAACCAAACCAACTCCTCTGAAAGTATATTTCGACCACATTGAGTGACGAGAAAACACCTATATTGTATCCCATTTGTGGTAGTTGACATTTCTCTTCAATTGAATTCGATTTTTAGAGCGTTTTTTTTTTATATTTGAGGTTAGTGTTTTATGTATCCTCTTTTATGTTGATTGAATCCATGATTATTTTTTGGATCTCAATCACGTTCTCGCATAAATATCTCCACTGGATTGTTATTGAAATTGAATTGTTGTAGTTTGTGATTATCCGTTTATACGTTTGAGTATAATTGAATTGTATTTTTATGTTTTCATGTTTTAGTTATTTGAATCCCACATTTTTTGTATTTTGTATATTAATTATATAATAGTAATGAGTAAGTAAGAAAGAAAATGATATGGTATGATGTGAAGAGAAGATATTTTAGGGTTTTATGATGATGAAAAGATAATAGAGAATGTTTGAAGAAGGATAAGTTTTGACTCCAATATCAAATTTGGACGCACAACATATGAAACTGAAGGAAAAAAAAAAAAAGAAGAGGGGGCAAAGTGGATTTATCCCAACAATTTTTGCACAATATGTTAGAATTAATTTAATTAATTCATTCCATTATGTGACTCATGTGAAATATTATAATGGGCCCAAATGTGATTTAATAAAATATGAGGACCTATTGGTTATTATGTGAAGTTAGAATAAAATAAAGATAAAATAAAATATTACATTACAGTAACCAACTTGATGGACGTTGGTTAATAAAATGGAATAAGGGTTACGTCTCTCGGTCATAAGGTTTTTCACGGTAAACCATCAAGAAAGCGAAGCGTGAGAAGAGAAAGAAAAGCAAAGAGATAGATTGGGAAAAGGAGATAGGAGAACGAAAAGATCAAAGAAAAGATTCTCATGGATCAAGGTTAGTCTTCTTATTATGATTCATGTATTGATGTATGTAAAATTGTGAAAATCAATAATCTAAAGATCATGTAGAGTAGTTTTCTATAATGAATTAAGAACGTAGGAAAACTACATAATGTATTACATGTGGTATCAGAGCACTGATTATTAGATTTATGATTTTCCTTGTATGAAAGTTTTCCCAAATATTAAGTTTTTCCCAAATTAAGATAAACCCTAATTATGAATTTAGGGATTTCTTTATCAGATTAGTACGAACCCTAATTTATTCCCACTTTTATTTTTCTCAAAATTAAATAAAGGAATAAACCCTAATTATGTTTTCAAGTTCACATTGAAACCAATTTTATAGTCCCTATGCGTGAATGACCTTGTAATCCTTTCTAATTGAGAAGGAAAATGACGTGATATGGTTAGGATGAATCATGTATGAAATTAGTTTCATTGTATGTTATAATTATGATGAGATGTTAGAATTATTTTATAATTATGATGGGATGTTATAATTATGTTATAATTATGATGAGATGTTATGATGGGATATTATAATTATAATGGAAGAATGGTAAACTGTAAAGTTGATAAACTTTGCACGTAGAGAGCACATGTTAAACACATATGTTTCATATATTATATTATTTATAATATTATTTTGTATGTATATATTGGTGACCATATTACTTGTACATTATTTTGTACGTACGTATTTTTTTATGTGGGGGAAGGATAATTAAAGAGTTATTTTTATGTTAAAGTGAGTTGTATAATATACTCATACTGTAAAGCCTTGTTAAGGGTACTGTAAAGCCTTGTTAAGGGTACTGTAAAGCCTTGTTAAGGGTACTGTAAAGCTTTGTCAACGGTACTGTAAAGCTTTGTCAACGGTACTGAAAGCTTTGTCAAGGGTACTGAAAACTTTGTCAAGGGTACTGAAAACTTTGTCAAGAGTACTGTAAAGCTTTGTCAAGGGTACTGTAAAGCTTTGTTAATGTACTATGAAACATTGTTAAGGGTACTGTAAAGCTTTGTTAAGGGTACTGTAAAACTTTGTTAAGGGTACTGTAAAGCTTTGTCAAGGGTACTGTCACCCTTTGTTAATGTACTGTGAAACATTGTTAATGTACCTATAATGTAAACATTGATAAATGAATGAATTTTGTTTTGCAAACTGAATTGTATTGTTTCCGCTGTGTTTAAATTACTCATAAAAGTTTTGAATGAATGACAATTTCACTTTTACGTGAAATGCAAATAAAGGTCTTGGATTCAAAATCAATCTTAGGATGAAAATTGAAATTATGAGTTTCAATTTTATTTATGGCACATAATATTTTATTATGTGAATAATGTACATATTTATTAAAATTAATAAAAAAAATGCTATGAATGGTTAATAGCAATTAAAGATATTATTTATTTGAAATTATTAAGCATGATAAATTTTGTTAGTCACCAAAGTGGCCAAAATTTAAAGGTTATTTTGATTTCAAAGTATTAATGATTTTATTTCAATTACCCATAGTATGAATGCTAAAATTATGAATAATGATTTATGGGTTAATTGAAGTTCTTTATTATAAGGCATTTCAGGATCACCCAAAGGTTGATTAATTGTTATTATAATTAATGAACATGAAAGTAGATAATTTTGTGTGCGTCACTAGTTTTATTTATACACCCAAAGGTGTTAGGTGATTCTAGTTTATGCATATTTTAATTATCATTAATGTTATAAAAATATTAGCGTAATTATGTTTGTGTATTAGTGGATCTCCCAAAGGAGAACATTAGTATGCATAGAATGGTTATTTATGTTTGAATCTGTATTTATGTTTAGTTTTTATGACTCAAAACGTTAATGTTAGGCATGTGTTAATTGAAGTATTTGTTTATTATGTATTTCTACATTCGCTTACTTCGTCTGTTCCAATCTTTAATAAATTAAATTCCCTGACTGGAGTAAGAAAGTCCAATTTCACTTAGGTGAGTTGGATTTTGATTTGGCTTTCTAAGTTGAAAAACCGGTTGCTATCACTAATGCTAGTAGCAACAAAGAGAAAACTCATTATAGAGTTTGGAAAAGTTCAAATAGACTTAGTCTTATGTTTATGCGAATGAGTATTGCAAGCAATATTAAGTATGTTTTTTTCAAAACTAAGGACGTGAAAATATTTATGAAATTTGTGAAAGAGCGTTCTCAAACTGCTGACAAATCCCTCGCTGGGACATTGATGAGTACGTTGACCACCATGAAGTTTGATGGTTCTCGTAGTATGCATGAACACGTAATCGAAATGACAAATATCGCAGCAAGACTCAAGTCTCTTGGAATGGCAGTGGAAGAAAATTTTCTTGTGCAATTCATTTTGAACTCGTTACCGCCTGAGTATGGTCCGTTTCAGATGAATTATAACACCATGAAAGACAAATGGAATGTGCATGAATTGCACAGTATGTTAGTTCAGGAGGAGACCAGACTCAAGAACCTAGGAAGCCACTCTATTCATTACGTGAAAAATCAAGGAGCTAAAAAGAAAGTTGTTAAGAAACATGGAAAGGGTAAAGGACCATTAAAGATTAACGAGTCCTCTACTAACATTCAAAAGAAAAATGACAAATGTCATTTTTGTGGGAAGTCTGGACATTTTCAGAAGGATTGCTTAAAGCGCAAAGCTTGGTTCGAAAAGAAAGGTGAGCACAGTGCTTATGTATGTTTTGAATCAAATTTAACTGAAGTTCCCCATAATACTTGGTGGATTAATTTTGGATGTACGACTCATGTTTCTAATGTAATGCAAGGATTCCTTTCAACCCGAACCATAAACCCAAATGAGAAGTTCGTCTTCATGGGGAATAAAGTCAAGGTTCCAGTGGAAGCTGTCGGGACTTATCGTTTAATCCTTGACACTGGATATCACTTAGACCTTATGGATACTTTTTATGTACCTAGTATCATTAGAAATTTAGTTTCTTTGTCTAAGCTTGATGTTGTTGGATACTCTTTTAAGTTTGGGAATGGTTGTTTCAGTTTGTTTAAGCGTACTTCTATGATTTGATATGGTTAGGAGTATGTTAAGTAATTCATGTTTACCTGTATCGTTGTGGATGTATGCTTTAAAGATGATCATGTATTTGTTGAACAAGGTTCCTAGTAAAGTTGTTCAAAAGATTTTTGAGTTATGGAAAAGTAGGAAACCTAGTTTGAGACACCTGCTTGTTTGGGGTAGTCAGACAGAAGTAAGAATTTATAATCCACAAGAAAAGAAACTGGATGCAAGAACAATCAATGAATATTTCATTGGTTATCCAGAAAAATCAAAAGGGTATATGTTTTACTGTCCTACCCCATAGTACAAGAATTATTGAAACTGGAAATGCTCGGTTCATTGAAAATGGTGAAACTAGTGGGAGTGGAAGCTTCACGAAATGTGGAGATTAAGGAAGTTAGAATACAAGTTCCCATAAAAGGTACATCTACTTCAAGAGTTGTTGTTCCACATGTTGTAGAACC
Organism: Sphenostylis stenocarpa; assembly: GCA_963425845.1. NCBI lineage: Eukaryota > Viridiplantae > Streptophyta > Magnoliopsida > Fabales > Fabaceae > Sphenostylis > Sphenostylis stenocarpa. The sequence goes on from OY731406.1 coordinate 17,194,981, forward strand.
ACACAACAATCAAGAAGAACAACAAATTAATGATCCTGTGATTAACAATGATCCGATAATAGAACAACCATAGGAAATAGTATTAGGAAGATCTCACAGAGAAAGAAAGTCTGATATTTCGAATGATTATGTGATTTATCTACAAGAGTCAGAAAATGACCTAAGTATTAATAATGAACCAGTTTCATTTTCAGATGCCATTAATGGTGATAATTCTGATAAATGGTTAGATGCTATGAAAGATGAGCTTAAATCAATGACATATAATGGTGTATGGGATCTTGTGGAATTGCCAGAAGGATGTAAGAGTGTTGGGTGTAAATGGGTCTTTAAGACTATGCGTGACTCTCATGGCAATATCGAACGTTACAAGGCCCGACTTGTTGCCAAAGGTTTTACTCAGAAAGACGGCATTGATTATAAGGAAACATTTTCACCTGTTTCTAAGAAAGATTCCTTTAGAATTATCATGACATTAGTAGCTCATTATGATCTTGAGTTGCATCAAATGGATGTTAAAACTGCTTTTCTGAATGGAAATTTAGAGGAGGATGTTTATATGAATCAACCAGTGGGGTTTATTGAAGAAGGAAAGGAACATATGGTGTGTAAACTTAAGAAATCAATATATGGACTTAAACAAGCTTCTCGACAATGATATCTTAAGTTCAATGATACTATTTTGTCCTTTGGATTTAAGGAAAACATTGTTGATCGGTGCATATATCTGAAGGTCAGTGGGAGTAAGTTTATATTTCTGATTCTGTATGTTGATGATATCTTGCTTGCGACTAATGATCTTGGTCTATTAAGTGAGACTAAGAAGTTTCTCTCTAACAACTTTGAAATGAAAGATATGGGTGAGGCATACTATGTGATAGGAATAGAAATATTTCGTGATAGATCACAAGGACTGTTAGGTTTGTCTCAGAAAGCATACATTAATAAAGTTTTAGAGAGATTCAGAATGGAGAATTGTTCTGCATCTCCCGTTCCAATACAGAAAGGAGACAAATTTAGTCTCATGCAATGTCCAAAGAATGACTTGGAACGGAAACAGATGGAAAATATCCCTTATGCATCTGTTGTTGGGAGTTTGATGTATGCTCAAACATGTACGAGGCCAGATATTAGCTTTGCAGTTGGTATGCTTGGTAGATACCAGAGTAATCCTGGACTGGATCATTGGAAGGCTGCAAAGAAAGTTTTAAGATACTTACAAGGAACAAAGAATCACATGCTTACTTATAGGAAAGTTGATCACCTTGAGGTGATTGGATATACAGATTTAGATTTTGCTGGTTGTATGGATACACGAAAGTCTACATTTGGTTATGTGTATCTTTTAGCCGGAGGAGCGATTTCATGGAAAAGTGCGAAGCAGTCTGTCATTGCTGCATCCACCATGGAAGCTGAATTTGTGGCATGCTTTGAGGCCACAGTTCAAGCTAATTGGTTGCGGAATTTTATTTCAGGACTTGGAGTAGTCGACAGCATTGCCAAGCCGCTGAAAATTTATTGTGACAATTCCGCAGCAGTCTTCTTTTCTAAGAACGACAAGTATTCCAAAGGTGCTAAGCATATAGAATTGAAATATTTTGTCGTTAAAGAAGAAGTTCAGAAACAAAGAGTGTCAATATAACATATTAGCACTGATCTTATGATTGCTGATACTTTAACAAAGGGATTACTGCCCAAGTTGTTTGCTGGCCATATAGTAAATATGGGCATTATGTTTACTAGTAGTGAAAGTTGAATGTTAATGTTATTATTAATGTTATGTGACACTCTGAGATCTTTAACGTATAAGTTTCTGAAATTTGTGTTTTCTTCTTTATTTATATGCATGCAAATTATGATGAAGAAAATAAATTATGTTATTATTTTTAAAATGATATTATGTTTGAACCCATTATGGACTTCTCATTATAAAGTCATATTAAGGAGAAAGAGATAATATAGTGGTACATGGAAGGGAGCCTGTCGATTGAATGACATGTAACCGCCATGACTCTTGTTATAGCTGTATCTTTAATTATGAATAATGATAGAACCAATTTATGTAAGGTCCTTTAATGCGCATTATGACTTAAGTATTAAATCACAGAATCGTATGACATCACATGAGTCAAGTGGGAGAATGTTAGAATTAATTTAATTAATTCATTCCATTATGTGACTCATGTGAAATATTATAATGGGCCCAAATGTGATTTAATAAAATATGAGGACCTATTGGTTATTATGTGAAGTTAGAATAAAATAAAGATAAAATAAAATATTACATTACGGTAACCAACTTGATGGACGTTGGTTAATAAAATGGAATAAGGGTTCTGTCTCTGGTCATAAGGTTTTTTCACGGTAAACCATCAAGAAAGCGAAGCGTGAGAAGAGAAAGAAAGGCAAAGAGATAGATTGGGAAAAGGAGATAGGAGAACGAAAAGATCAAAGAAAAGATTTTCATGGATCAAGGTTAGTCTTCTTATTATGATTCATGTATTGATGTATGTAAAATTGTGAAAATCAATAATGTAAAGATCCTGTAGAGTAGTTTTCTATAATGAATTAAGAACGTAGGAAAACTACATAATGTATTACACAATATACTCCTAACCACATATAATAAACAAAAGTAGTGAAATATGTTATATATCTATGCTCTTGTATTTAAATTTTAAAAATAATATTATATTTTGTTTCTCAATTCGAGTGTAATAAGTAAACAAACTCCTTTGAATGTGACTATTATATCTATGTCATGTATTAGATGAGAGTCATAATTTGTGCGTGTATAACTGATTCTTAGACGAAGGTAATTATTCTCAACATTTGTTAAGTTAATTTACCTTTATGCGTATTGCATGTTATCAGGAGTCAAATTAATGTTTCGGGTATTTTAAGATTCATCTCTACTACCAGAACATGATATTACACAAATTAGAGAGTAATGAACAAGATTTTTCATGCAACAATTTTAGTACTTAATTTGTAGGTTATTGTTTGTATTATATTTTATTGTATTATATAGTTTAAAATTTAGGTAGCATAGTTTGTACACTAGTTTAGTGTACTAGTTCAACTTTTATAGTGTGTATTATATTGTATTGTTGTATTTTTTATTTACTATCTCAAGAAACTTCTCTGGATTGTCTATCATTAATATATGTTTGCAGGTTTTGGTTGTAAGATAAAACAAACTCAATATTAAAAAAAAGATCAAAATTTACGTCAAGTGGCTTAACAAACGTAAATTTAGGTCGAACCTAGCCTCATTTGACATAAATTTACTTTTGTTGTAGCATAGTCTGGCGTAAGTTTCATCCCATTTTTTTAATTTTTGAAACCTTTTTACGTTTGTTTCGTGTTTTATCTGGCATAAATGGACGTTGGTCCTGATATAACTGACGTAAATTTATATCGGCTTATGATTGATATAAATTTATGTCTTCTATATTAATGTCAGACTTATATTTGACGTAAAAAAGTCAAAATAACATACATTAAAAACCCATTTTTCACTAGTGTATGCGTTGAAAATACCATTACATATAAGATATATTTTCGCAATTCACTGTTAATGATACTATGGCCAAAATGTGTTTATTTTGCCCCTCATATATATTTTATAAAAATCATCTAGGTTCATTGGATCATAAGAAATATTTTTTTCGTATACCAAATTGTTTCATGACTCGATCAACCTAATGAAACTCAAAAGTAGCAAAATAAATAAGAGGTATGATAGCATGTGAAGGAGGAGAAACTTAAATATTTATTAACTATGGGAGCACACTTTTAGGGTTAGGGTTGTTTTCAGCCCACCAGCCCGCTTTGGCCCGCCCCACCAAGCCTATCAACCCGTCGGGCCAACCCGCGGATCGGGCGGGCCGACCTGCGGCCCGCCTAATTAATAAAAAATTAATTTTTTATTGTAATAAAATTAATTATAAAGATAATATATAAAGTTAAAAATTTTAAAAAGAGAATTAAAAAAGTTTCATTCTCACAGAAAATATTCTCCTTCCTAAAACATAATTTTCTCTCCTGTTCTCCTTGTTTATCCTAAACACTGATTATTTTTATCCTTATTACTTGAATTAAAGGTGTAAGAATTACTCAACCAAGAATAACATGAAGTTTTATCAAATAAAAAAGATATAAGTATTTAAATTTTTCAATATAAAAAATATAAATTTTATAAGTTTAACGTTATTTATATATATATATATATATATATATATATATATTTGTTATTATTTATTATTATGTAAATTTTATTATTGTTCTAAATTATAATTTCTTAAAATAATGTATTGATTTATATTATTATATTGAAATAATATATATATATATATATATATATATATATATATATATTGAATTAATGACAAACAAATAATAATTTTATTATTAAATTTATTAAAAAAAATTATTTAAAAAAATTATTGTTTTCTAAATTATGGTGGGTCAGCCTGCCAACCCGCCTCTTGGCGGGACGGGCCAAGATCTACGATCAGTCATGATTATATCGGGTCAGCCGCCAGATCCGCTTTTAGCTAGTCAAAGGCAGGGCGGTCGTCCGTACCGTTTTGCCATCCCTATTTAGGATCCATATAAACTACATATTAATTAAAAATATATTATTTGAAAATAAAATATATATGTATGAATAATAATATATTGGTGTATAATACCTTCTTTGGTGATAATTGATCCAACATGTATCGTACTACATGTACTACATGTACGATGTATGCAGGGGTATTTGACCTCTGACCAGGTTGAGATCACCTAAGATAAAAAATAATTTTGTAAAAGAGATGCATAAAAATATGTTAAGATGAAGGTAAATCACACATTATACTTATTGCTAGGGAAAACCATATCTTATATCAACCTCTTGATAAGTTAAATCTTCAACAGGTGAATAAAGACATGTAATTAGTAACATACAACATCCAATATTTTTTTGACGAAGGTCAATTTCATGAGTACCCAAAAGAGATTTTTGTCTTCCTTAGAGAAGGGCAACAATGGGCTAATCTTATGTATTTCAAAGCTAATGAACATCAATTTCATCTAGTACAAAATGAAGACCATTGGTCTTCTTATGCTGGTCCAAATTTTATTCTCAACCCAACTATATATGCGACATAAATAATCAGGAAAACCTAAGACATTCATCTACAACGAAATAGATTAACCAAATTTAAGTAAACAAAAAATATATTTATTTTGTCGTACTAAAGATCCTAATCTTAATAATTCTATGCATACACAATGATAATATAATATATTTCATTTTTAATATTAATATATTTTATCTTTTTTAATTATTGTTATAATTTAATTTTTTTATTTATAAACTTATAAGCTTATAAAAAATTATATTATAATATTATTAAAATATATAATATTATAAGCATATAAAAAGGTAAAAATATATAATATTATTTTATAACTAAAATAAACAAATAAAAAGTTAAAAATATAAATAATAACGGTTTGAATTAAAAAAAATTACACCATCAAGCACGACTTTTATTAAAAAAAATTAAAAAAATTGTCTTCTTTAAGACCTTTTTTTTTTTAATCTCAGTCCAAAAAATGGTACTAGGCAACTCGATTTTTTTATAACTTAAAGTGACTTATCCGTAAATTTCATTCAAAATTACACCCGAGACTTGAGTGGGAAAAAAATTGCGAGAATTTAATGTATTTCATTTCTGCCATCTTATACGAAGACTTACGAAGACAAAAAATGTGAATTTCATACATAATAAATTATATTCAAGGAAACAATAGATATTGAAAATGTTATTATTTTTTTTATTTTTTTTATTTATTTATTTATCGTATTTATTATTATAACTATTCAAACAATAACACTTTCAACTGTTTCTTTTTATTGTTTTCTTTTCTTTTGTACTTTTTCATATTCAAGAAAAAAACCTAAAGGATTGCTCTGATTGGAAAAATATATATTTTTTATAAGGTATGTCCACAACTTGTATTTTCTTCGCTTTTTTCCAAACATGTTGAATTGTTTTTAAAACTTCTGTTTTGCAACATATTTGAACATTGTACACAATACAAAATATTATCCAACAATCTAAATTTAGGAATGATAATAATATCGGGATTCAATTTCTGTATAAATATATTCTAACTGACTTTATATAACTGACATTGCTGAGTAAAAATTAACTAATACAAAAAAAAAAATACAGATGAAATTGATACCAAAATATGTACAAAGAAGCGCTACATTTGAAACAGTTCAACTACCACAAGCCAAGCATTCTTCACGGTTTGTTAAAGAGCACACCATTTGTGCCATTTTTGCATTATCATCTTGCTCCACGTTGTATTTTTCCTGCATTTCATCAGAATTTTCCTGCATTTACAGCAAAAGTATTTCTTATCAAATTGTGCAAATACATTGAATGCAAAAACTAATTATAATGAATTCTTGTTACTTTGATAGCAGTGGTATCAACGGTGAACTTGATAGCATCTGCTGCAGCTCGTGAACGAAGATAATACATTCCAGTCTTTAGACCCTTTAATGCCCAAAAACAAAGCAAAACATTCATCAGAAAACAGTTGGCCAAGAATTTCCCAACTGTCTGTACAGAATAATGTCAACCAGCAAGGAACTAAAAATAGAAAAATCCAAATGTATGTTTGTACATTCACACACATACCCACACGCACAAAAAAAAAAGAGTCCTGTATCAGTAGCTACCTTGGACCATGCATAGAAATGCAAAGAAGTCAGCTTTCCGAAGTTGGGCTGATCAATGTGAATATTTAAGCTTTGGCTCTGGTCTATGTAACATCCTCGATCAACAGCCATATCTACCAATGTCCTTTGTTTAATCTCCCAAACAGTTCTGCTCGAACAAAATTAGAGTGAATACATTGAATCAAAATTTTGGTTTTTAAAGAAATCGGAAATCTCATACTTGTATATAGTCTTCAGTTCATGTGGTATTTCCGGAATTTTCTGAACAGAGCCATCTTCATAGATAATCTTATTCTTTAATGTAGGAGACCACAGTCCCATTTCAGTCAAGTCATGAAGAAGATGCTTGTTGACAACAACAAACTCACCACTCGAAACAAACGATTGGCAATTGAGATAGGATCGTTGGACAATAATACTCAGACAGAATAAGACCGGGTAAAAAGACCAACCTTAAAACTCTACGACTGTAGATATTTGATGTATATGGCTCAAAACACTCATTATTTCCAAGAATCTGGCTAGTGGATGCAGTAGGCATAGGAGCCATGAGAAGTGAATTTCTCACACCATTCTTTGATATCATCTCCCGAAGTGCAACCCAATCCCAACGTTCTGAGGGCGTCACACCCCACATGTCTGGCTGGAGAATTCCCTGAGCAATATAAAAATCACTTAAGCAAGTAGAAATATCTTGGATGCATACGAGTGCCACTAGTCTGATAAAAACTATGCGGATTTATTATACTTGAGCTCGGGACATCAATCAGAGGGCATTTGAAAGCAACTTAAGTTGACATACCTTGCTTACAGGACTACCACCATATGTCTCATAAGGACCTTCTTTTGCAGCCAAATCAGATGAAGTTTTTAGTGCATGATAGTATATAGTCTCAAATATCTGCTTGTTTAATTGCTGAGCCTGCATTCATATCCAAGTAAACTACCAGACTGAACTGCAAAGAAACGATAATAAAAAGCAGACGAGGAGAAGATTTACCTCGGGTGAATCAAATGCCATACCAAGCAGTATGAAAGTATCAGCAAGACCCTGTACTCCAATACCAATGGGTCTGTGCCGTAAGTTCGACCGTTTTGCATTTTCAATTGGGTAGTAATTAACATCAATCACTTTGTTCAGGTTTGTTGTGACCACCGCAGTAATCTGTCATTAGTCAAATTGACAAAAGCACAACCATCACAAGTTTAGCTGTATACAATGGCAATGTCAAATAGGTAAAATACAGTGTCGAAACATAGAATGTTGGTTGCTGGTAAGTATAACCGTACCTCTGCTAGTTTATCAAAGTCAAAATATCGATTCCGAGAGTCTGTGCTTCCAACAAGCTTAGATGGATGAGATTCCACTGGGACACCCTTGAAGTAAGGAGAAAAACATTTAGATCATGGAGAAAAAATTGGTCCAAAACCAAATCATGCGACCACCACACATTCAACATGAAAGAGACGTCATACCTTCTCTCTTACATATCGCGGTAGTGCAATTGATGCCAGATTGCACACAGCAGTTTCAGTTGGACTTGAATACTCAATTATCTCAGTACACAAGTTTGACGATTTGATTGTGCCCAAATTCTGTTGGTTGCTTTTCCTATTGCAAGTATCCTATAATAGAGGAAAAACAGGATCAATGCAACATGTGAAAACAATAAACACAATCTAAAGAAGTCGAAGACATATATATACGCCACCTTAAATAGCATATAAGGGGTTCCGGTTTCTATCTGTGACTTCAGAATTTCAAACCATAGGCTCTGTGCCTGGACAACCTTCTTTGCTTTTCCCTATATGTTTTAAAATATATTTCAGGCGCTAATAACTAACATGAAAAAGCACTTCAAATAAACATGCAAAAATGAACCTACAAGTAAAGACTGAACTTACTTCTCTTTCATATCGATTATAAAGCGCCTCAAATTCCTCACCCCAACAATCTGCCAAACCTGGTGCTTCATTGGGACAAAACAAAGACCATTGTTCATTACTCTGGACTCTTTCCATAAAGAGATCAGGCACCCAAAGAGCGTAAAACAGATCCCGTGCACGATGTTCCTCCTGCGAACAAAAAGGACAAACAAGAGTTAATAATGTTCAAGCAACTCCTTCGATGACAGTCAAAATACTTTGTTACCGCCACATTTCAGCTCAGTAAATCATACCTTTCCATGATGTTTTCTTAAATCCAAGAATTCAAATATATCAGCATGCCATGGCTCCAAGTACATAGCAAATGCACCTACAAGAAGAGTATGATCATACAGTTAAAAAAATATATAACTTACAAGGCGCCATCAAACATGGGTATTGTTTATAAACGATCTACCTTTCCTCTTGCCTCCCCCTTGATCAACATAGCGGGCAGTATCATTGAACACGCGTAACATTGGAACAAGGCCGTTGGACGTCCCATTTGTCCCACGAATATAACTGCCCGTAGCACGAATGTTGTGGACTGATACACCAATTCCTCCAGCTGATTTGCTAATGATAGCACACTCTTTCAGCGTTTCATATATCCCCTCTATGCTATCATCATTCATGCAGACAAGGAAGCAGCTACTCAGCTGTCAATTCACATAAGCAACAACATAAATAAGCCCCCAGATCATCAATTCACTTATGGTACAAAAAATATAAAATTCCAAAACATAATACTTTTAAAATGATAAAATAAAATGTACTCGTACTTGAGGCCTAGGAGTTCCAGCATTGAAAAGAGTCGGAGATGCATGGGTGAACCATCGTTGAGACATCATGTGGTAAGTTTTGACAGCAGATTCTATGTCATCCTTGTGAATCCCAACCGCGACTCTCATCAACATGTGTTGTGGCCTTTCCGCAACCTTCCCTTGAACCTTCAATAGGTAAGACCTCTCTAGGGTTTTGAACCCAAAATAATCATAGTCGAAGTCCCTGTCATAGATTATCTCGCTGTCCAAGCGAGAAGCATTCTACAACCAAACCAAAATAATATAAAGATAATTTAGCACATACAAAAGAACGACATCCAAACAAAACTTCACGTATTCTATATCATAGAACACAAAAAATTATAATCAGTCTTCTGTTCTACACTCAATACCAACACGTTATTTATAGTCGTGAAACGTGGTACGCATATAATAGAACACCTAAAAAATATGTTACATGGGCCAAAACTATCGCAATCTCAAACAATCTACCCATACTATATATATAATCGAATTTAATTAATTCTTTCTTGTAAACTAAAAAAGTTTCGCGTGATATCGAAATTAATCAGAATCATAGACAGATATCAAGTGGACCAAATTACTTCTTCCTAAAATGAATATATAGTGACCACAAGGTACCTTCATAATTATTTCATAAACATCATCAGCGATCATTGGAGCCTTCAACCCAGACCTCTCATTAAAATGGTAGTACATGATCTTGATCCTGCATTCACGACACTTATGAGCTCCAACAACACGAAATCACGCTAAGAAAAATAAATTAAAACGCCATTACAGTTTCCAGTGACACTTACGTCTCCGAAAAAGACTTCTTGGTGTTTTTGTGGAGATTCGAAACGGCAATCCTAGCAGCCAACTGCAACACCAAACGAAATCACTTACACCAATTCATCTAAAACATACATAACATCGCAATTTCAGCCGATTAGCCAGAAACTGAAGATAAAGGAAACTAACACAAGCGTAATCGGGATGGTATGCGGTCATGGCGGCGGCGGTTTCGGCGGCCAGCTCGTCGAGTTGAGTGGTAGTAACGCCTTTGTAGACGCCGGCGCAGACTTTCTGAGAGACGAGAACGGCGTCGCAGTGATCGGTGCTCAAGCCATAACTGAGTTTCTTGAGGCGCGCGGTTATTTTGTCGAAGTGCACCGATTCTTGGCGTCCGTCCCTCTTTACGACGTACATTTTGATTAACTGCCACTGGTAATGGAGGTTTTGAGATGTTAAACAGGTTTAGCGCGAGTACGACGAAGGGATAATGACATGAATATATAGTGGATGGACAGGGAGTTTGAAATTAGGGTTATGCTCCGTTTGATTTTGAAAATTTCCCGCTATTTATCTTAACGCCTTTTCTTGCGCTATGGTGTGATGATGGCGATGTTGTTGTGGGATGAGGGTGTGGGTAGGTGGCGGGTAATTGAGGCAGAGCCAAATGTGGAACCCACTTCTAATACGAGCGAAACTTCTTCAGCACTTCGGCGCGGTTGGGTCTGTTGGCTACGACTGTGGGATTAATGGGTCTGATATTTGGACGGCTGTTAGAGAACCCTTCTTCAGCCCTTTTTTCTTTTCTGCTGTTAACTTCTTCTGTACTACTTCGGGTGTTTTTATTTTATTATTATTATTATTTATTTTTTTAATGATCCCACTTAACTGACACCAACAACCGTCTTTAATAACTAAGAATGTATTTAAGGTAGTTGTCAAAATAAATTATTTTTTAATAGTTAATTGGGTATAATAAAAATTAAATATGTTTTTATGTCAAATAGTTTATTTTTAAAAATATTTTTTATGAAAAAATCTATGTTAATTTGATTTAAAAAAAACAAATATTTTTTAACATTTTAATTCGATTGAAATTTTAGTGAAGTGACAAATAGAGATATTCACAATATATAATTACATTAAATTTATTTTAGTAAAATATATATTTTTAAATGTAAAATGTCTTATTTAAGAAAATATTTTTTTACTAACTTTTTTTTATGAATTTATTTTTTCGTAAATTTTGAATATACTTTTTTTATTTAAAACTTTTAACTACTTTAAAATAAAAGGGGTTAAAAAAAACTTTGATTATTTGCGTTTACACAACCTCATGCGTCCTCCGGGAAAACTATGATATAATTATAAATTGGGAATTATATCTCATCTTTAAATCACAATTGTATTTGTCTTGAAATTATATTTCTATTCGTGACCTAATCAATAGTATAAAATTTGAATAAATATATATATATATATATATATATATATATATATATTTAAATTTTATAAGGATTTATAATAATATGTTAGGTTCAAACTAGGTATTATTCTATTTAAAACTTTATTATTTTATCTTAAAAAAATCGATGAATTAATAAAGAAGAGTATATATAAATTATATTTGGTTTTAATTTATGGACATAAAATATAAAATATAGTCGGTTAAATATTGTTTAGATATTGTTTAAATATTATTTAGATATTATTTAGATTTTTATTTAAATATTGTTTAGATATTGTTAACCATAATATTAAACAATATCTTTTGTTTTTTCTGTTATTTTCAGTTACTCTTGTACCTCTTTTTATTATAAATAAATTACTCTATGCGTGGTTTATATACAAAGGAGATTAATCGCAAATCCTATTTCCTCTATATTGAACATGGTATCTAGAACTTAAGGTTATTTTGAAATTTTTTTGCCTTTATCCACTATTGAAACCACCACTGCCGCCTGTTAAACTGATCTTCCACATCAGAAAAGAGTTATTTGTGTTACTGGATATTATTTGGTAGTGTAAAAGTGCATGTATAGGAATGTTCTGACAAGGAAAGACTTGGTATTTAAGTGTGTCCATTAGTGACTCATCTCTCTTTCTTGGGAACTTACCTAGTGTACTGGTTCACATCGCTGTCACCATCATCGCCGCCGTTGAAGTTTCATATTTTACCGACGACATACAGTTTTGCTCGTCTTGGTCAGATGACCATCGTGCCATTGAGATCACCATTATCAGAATTGGTCATCAATTGTCTTCTTCGCCGTTTAGTCTTGAGAACTTGTTTTGGTCTTCTCATTTTGGATTTGTACTTCGTGGGTTGATTGGATTATTTTGGATTTTTTTAGGGTATGTTCTCCCGCCCTTCATGACTTCTTCCACTCCTTCTACTATTTCCAATTCTGTTAATGATTCTTCTGCGTTGACATCTCACCGTGATGACCGGACTCGCCCTCGCAAACAAGGAAAATGACGTCCTAAGTGTGAACATTGTGACAAGTTAGGTCACAAGATTAACAAGTGTTATGCATTACATGGTCGTCCTCCTCGATCTGCTGTAGTTGTTCAGACCAATCTTTCCCCCACCTTTGTCTGCTAGGGATCCTCCTTCTTCTGTTGCATCTGACACACATGTTATGTTCAACAAATTTCTTAAATGGTACAAGGATCAACAGTCTTCTAGTTCCACTACGTTTGTCGCACACACAAGTACATATTTTGCTGGTTTGACCCAATCCTCTTCTCCTGGTCCTTGGACTTTTTATTCAGGAGTCACTGATCATATTACTAGTAACAAATCTTTGTTCTTCTCTTTTTCCTCTCCTAATCTTTTACCTTCTGTTACACTGACTGATGGCTCTAGAGTATCACTCATGGTGTTAGAATTGTTAAACTTTTCCTTTCTTTAACCATTGATAATGTTCTTTATGTCCCTGTGTGACGTATGCCTTATTTTAATATTATATTAATATTACTGTGCAAGAAAACTTCGTAACGAAGTTTTCCTCATGCACAGTAAAAGTTTTCTTATATATGAATACTGAAGCGGGGGAGGAGGGAAATCAAAAATTTTCCTCTCATCCTTCTTCTTCTATTGTCTAAATTTCAAGCAACGAGACTCTACTCGTGCAGGATCTGGTGAAACAGGAGAGAACTTGAATTAAGTGGGAAAGCTTCGGTAGAAATACCATACCAAGTAAGGGGAAGTTTAATTCATTCAATATATGAAATTGAATTGTTGGGTACTCTGTGAATAAGGAATAGGAGTAGAGATATGAAGTATTGGAATGTCTAATTTTGAAGAATGTCTAATTTTGAAGAATTTTTTATTTTGATGAACAGTTCATCGTTTGAAAGTTTTTTTTTAATTATTGAAATTAAGGATGAATTATATACTAAAATTGTTGTTTTTAACTTAAATTGAACATGTTTATGGTTAAATTTTGATTTGGAACTAATTTGGGTGATTGAAACTGAGAAATTTGAAATCTGGATTTCGAAAATGGCGAACTGGAAAATCTGCAAAAGTCGCTCAAGCAAAAAATACATCGCTTGAGCGAGGACACCTGGAAAATTTGGGACTCTCGGGTCCTGTCTCGCTCAAGCGACCGGTGTACTCGCTTGAGCGACGAAGCCTTCAAACAAAGGGGGCTCTCGGGTCATGTCTCGCTCAAGCGACCGGTGTACTCGCTTGAGCGACGAAGCCTTCAAACAAAGGGGACTCTCGGGTCATGTCTCGCTCAAGCGACCGATGTACTCGCTTGAGCGACGAAGCCTTCAAACAAAGGGGACTCTCGGGCTCTGTATCGCTCAAGCGACCGATGTACTCGCTTGAGCGAGCGAAGGAAGAAGAAAGGGATATAGTGGGGATTTTTTAAAAAGATTAAGGGTAAACTAGTCATTTTACATCACGGGGACATAAATGGAATTTTCAAAAATGTCCAAGGGTAAAATAGTCATTTAGGGACATACATGGAATTTTAAGAAAAAATTAAGGGCAAAATAGTAATTTAATGATTTCGAAAATGATTTCGAAAATAGTTTCGAAAATAGTTTCGGAAATAGTTTCGGAAATGATTTCGAAAATGATTTTAGGAAAAAAATATATATATATATATATATATATATATATATATATATATATATATATATATATATAAAGAGAGAGAGAGAATGAAAGTAGAGTGTTGTGACGTGTGTGGGTCGAGACTAAGCCTGAGGGCTGATGCCCGAGAATCGGTCCCGAGACGTTATATATTGGCTAGACCGAGCCGAAGGTTGGTGCCGAAATCGGTCAAATACTATTTTTATTGACCCGAATGAGCCGTGAGGACAGGTGGTCCAGAATCCGGCAAATATGAATAAATTTTGTATGTTTGAATGGTACCCGGGGTGGTACAAAGTACATTAGTGTAATAACTATGTCGGAGGATTCTGAATGAGGTCCCAGACTTCACTGATTGGTCGGGTCAAGTAGACTACGAGATCAGGTGGTGAGAAGTCGATGGGGGGATGACTGGTGGCGCGCTCGGAGGGGTACTCCGGTATGAGTGATGAAGGGCGTCGGTAATCCTACTCGTGTGGAGGGTGGTCGGAATGGTACTGCGGTACCGATCACAATGTGCCCACGGATGATAGCCTCCGAGTTCGGACATAGTTAGGGTATACTTCGGAAGGTGTCTTAGTGTGTTGATAATTTCGTAATTGATCATAATATATAATTATTACTTCTATATCTGTTTTATTATATCGAATGATTTAATACTTACCCCTATTTTTCCATGTGGATGGGACTCGCGATGATCACTTTTATGTGGGAGCAGATCGGGAGTTGAGAGATGGTGATGTGACTACTTGGACAACGAGAGATAGTTCAGTGGGATAACTTCGAGGGAGCTACTTTTACATGTATAATATATAAATAAATTATGTTACTATATTTTGAAGTTCTGTTAGTGAACTGAAATTTCAATATATGTTACAATTACAGTAATATAATGTAAAATAGATGTTGTTATTTACTTGTTTACTACTTTGCGAAGACATCATTATAGTAGCGATTTCTAGGGTCGTTACACCCTGGGTCTCCTTTTAACCTGTTGTTCATTAGTCATCTAACTTGTTCTCTTGATTATATTGTTTTTTTCTTACCAACAATTCTGTGTGTTTACAGGACCAGAGTTTGAAACAGGTGATTGATACAGGATGTGAGTTTCATGGTCTTTATCATCTCTGTCCCTCTACACATGTTGGTGCAGTTGTGAAGTCTCCCTCTCTTCTTCATGCTCAGTTAGATCATCCAAGTCTTGTCAAGTTACAGAAGTTTGTCCCTACCTTGTCCAACTTGTCTAGTTTGGCATGTGAGTCGTGTCAATTAGGCAAGCATAATCGTACTTCCTTTCCTCATAGTGTCACACGTGGTGCTTCGTCCCCTTTTACCGTTATTCACTCTAACATTTTGGGACCTAGCCGCGTTAAGTTTATTTTAGGTTTTCAATACTTTGTTACTTTCATTGATGATTATTCCATATGCACTTGGTTATTTTTGATGAAAAATCGTTTTGAATTATTTTATATCTTTCAAACTTTTTTTAATGAAATTCAAACTCAGTTCAGTGTTTCTATTAGAGTTTTGCGCAGTGATAATGATCGTGAATATCTTTCTCATTCTTTTAAACAATTCATGGTTTCTCACAGTATTTTGCATCAAACTTCTTGTGTTTATACACCTCAACAAAATGGTGTAGTTGAACATAAAAATAAACATCTTATTGAAATAACTCGCACTCTTTTAATTTATGGAGAGGTTCCTCAATATTTTTGGGGTAATGCTCTTCTTAGTGCATATTATCTTATTAATCGCATGCCTTCTTCGATTTTAAATAATAAAATACCTCATTCTATTTTATTCCCTCATGAACCACTGCATCTCTTACCTTTAAAAGTTTTCGGATC
Organism: Sphenostylis stenocarpa; assembly: GCA_963425845.1. NCBI lineage: Eukaryota > Viridiplantae > Streptophyta > Magnoliopsida > Fabales > Fabaceae > Sphenostylis > Sphenostylis stenocarpa. The sequence continues at coordinate 17,211,199 of OY731406.1, forward strand.
TACATTTTTGTTCATAATTTCAATTTCGGTCTTGACAAACTTTCTCCTAGATCACATAAATGTGTTTTCTTAGGGTTTACAATATCACAAAAATGATACAAATATTTTTCTCCTTCTCTTAACCGTTATTTTGTGTCTGTAGATGTCACCTTTGATGAGTTTTCTCTTTATTTTAAAAGTTAATCTTCACCTCTGTCTCTATCCAATTCTATCAACACTCATAGTACATTTAATGTTCATGTTGTTTATGACCCTCTAATTATGTCTTCTTCACTATTAGTTCCTGCTCCGCAACCTGCTTCTTCTCCACCGCCTCTTCAGGTTTATAGTTGTCGAAACCAATCACAACCACCACCATGTGACTCCACTAGTGTCAACTACTCTGTTTCATCTGAATCTGACACTTGAGTCTGACCTTCCCATTGTCCTCCGAAAAGGTATCTGTTTTACACATAATCCCTCTCTACCCATTATATTGCTTTGAGTTATAATCAACTGTCATTTATACATGTCTTTCCTCTATTTCTTTTGTGACCATTCCAAAAATTGTTCGTCAAGCTTTAGCCCATTCTGGTTGACGTCAGGCCATGTTAGATGAATTAAGTGCTCATCATAATAGTGAAACTTGGGAATTGGTCTCGTTACTGTCTGGGAAATCTGTTGTTGGTTGCAGGTGAGTGTTTGCTATCAAAGTTGGACCTGATGGTACTATTGATCACTTCAAAGCTCGTATTGTGGCCAAATGTTATACTCAAAATTTTGGGTTGGATTATGGAAATATATTTTCCCCTGTGGCAAAGATGACTTCTGTTCGTTTATTTATCGTCATAGTCGCTTTTCAACAATGACCTCTTTATCAACTGGATATTAAAAATGTTTTCCTCAATGGTGATTTGCAAGAAGAAATCTATATGGAGCAACCTCCTAGGTTTGTTGCTCAGGGGGAGTCTTCTAGGATGGTATGTCGTATTCGCAAATCCCTATAGACTTAAAACAGTCTCTTAGACCTGGTTTGAAAAGTTTAGCAAGGTTGTTCAACAAATTGGTATGACTCGGTATGAAGCAGATTATTCTGTCTTTTATCAACACTCGAGTGCTGGATGTGTTTACTTGATAATATATGTTGATGATATCGTTCTTACAGGTATTGACAACCATGACATCTCTCAGTTGAAACAACATCTCTGTCACCATTTTCATACTAAAGATCTTGACAAACTTAGATATTTCTTGGGTATTGAGGTTGCACAGTTCAATGATGGTATTGTTATATCTCAGAGGAAGTAAGTCATGAATATTTTGGAAGAAACTGGGTTTATGAGTTCAAAGTCTGTTGATACACCCATGAATCTCAATACTAAACTTCTACCAAATCAGGGGGGGCCTATATCTGATCCTGAGCAATATAGAAGATTAGTTGAAAAATTAAATTATCTTACAATTACTTGTCCTGACATTCCTTTGCAGTTAGTGTGGTAAACCAATTTCTTAATTCACTATGTGAAGATCATTATAATGCAGTCATTCATATCTTGAAGTATATTAAAGGATCTCCTAGAAAAGGATTGTTATATGGTTCTAATAACCATACAAGAGTTGTTTGCTACTCAGATACTGATTGGGCAGGATCTCCTTTGGATAGAAGATCTACATCTGGATATTGTGTCTCCATTGGTGGTAACTTGATCTCATGAAAAAGTAAGAAATATAGTGTTGTGGCAAGATCTAGTGTAGAAGCAGAATATAGAGCTATGACATCAACTGCATGTGAACTTTTTTGTCTCAAATAATTGCTTAGAGAGTGTAGACCCCAAATCTTGTTCGGCCTCCAAATAAAGACCAGAATACCTCCTATTTGAAGATGGACAAGCCTAACAAGCCATTAGGAGAGACTATTAGGCCCCATACTAGGATAGGAGGGAGTTTTTGTACCAAAAAATAAGTTTTCTCGCTTCGAAGGGACAAGACCGCCTTTTGGGCAACCCAGACCGCCGTTTCGCCTCGCGTAGGACGCGAGACCGTCGTCTCGCTTAACGAGACGGCGGTCTCGTCACCTACGAAAGACGAGACGGCGGTCTCGTTCACCCAGACGGCGGTCTCGCCATTTCGACAGGTCGAGACGGCGGTCTCGTTGAACGAGACGGCGGTCTCGACCCTGTCAGACGAGACCGACGGTCTCGCCACCTGACAGCGCGAAAACCTATAAATAGGGGCTCTCTCCCCCTCATTTCCACACACCATAGCTGCATAACTCTCCCTTCTCTCTAAAAACTTCTCTCTAGAATCCCTCCGACGCATTTTCGGAGCTTCTGAGTGCTTTCAAGAGTGATTTTCGGCGTTCGAGAGGTTTTCCGACGTCTTGTAGAGTGAAGGGCTGCCATAAAGCACCCTATTTTTTAGAGAATTAATATAAAAAGCGTGCTTCGGAGGTTCAAATTCTCTCTCTTCACCTTTACCGTTTTTATCTTAAATTATGCAATAGATATTAGGGCCATGTAGTCATACTTTTAAATTCCACAGAATAAAAAGGGCGAAAGTGTATTTTTCTAGTTTATCAATAAAATAAGCCGACCTGTCATAGGGAACCCGAAAGGGGCGTCGTAAAGGGACTAATACTCCCTTTACACGTAACCAACTCCCTTACCCAACTCTGGTTCTAATGACCAAAGTTGGTTTTCGAAAACCAACGCCTTTTAAAACCCCTTTTCCGATGTTTCCGGTAAAAACATCGGTGGCGACTCCATAGAACCCAAAATAAATAAGTCCTTGGGTTAGCCCGGTTATCGGACAACCCAAAGACACTTTTCGAAAACCTCGCCCTTAGGTAAGCCCGGTTATCGGACAACCTAAAGGCGTTGTAACCATCCATAAAAAAAGCGAAAATCAAGGAGGGTCGAAATAACCATCGCGTCGCTCCGACCATCCCCCTTTTTGGGAGGCGGCGACAGAGAGTTTCAATTTAGAAATGTCACTCAAATGACACTTGTGTGTGATAATCAGGTTGTTCTTCATATTAGCTCTAATTCTATCTTTCATTAGATGACCAAACACATTGAGATTGACTATCATTTTATTCGAGAAAAGATTATATCTGGAGACATCAAGACTGGGTTTGTTAACTCAAGTGATCAGTTAGCAGATATTTTTACTAAGTCTTTACGGGGGCCTAGAATTGATTATATTTGTAACAAACTTGATGTTGAATTATTGACAAGCGTACCAAAATTATCAATCGCAGTATAATATTTCGATTAAATAAAAGTCGATCCCATGAGGAACGATTTCAATAGAAATTTCCAATTATATGCTTACTAAGTGGATTAAAACAAAATGGGTTTTGCATAAAGAGTTAAATTGAAATTAAATGATAAAGAACTGTAAATTGTTTAGAAAAGATCAATTAAATGTACTTAGGTTGACTTTCTCCCTTATCCCTCTTTTGTAATGGCTATGTCAATTAAAAATATCAATTAACCTAACAATGTTGATGTCATCTACTCAAATCATCCATGTTGATTTCTCACACATGAAATTCATAAGAAAACCTAATAAATGTTGATTTCGCACACAATTAAGAGATTTTCCAGCATTAGGTTTAGGGTGTTAAGCAATTGATACATTCATTTCATTCCTGACAATTAACGTAACAAATATTCTCATCGTGATCTAGGGTTCAAGATATATTTTTCAATCATACCTTAAACATCAAGAACAAATCATTTCAAAGTACAAAAAATAAGAATAACAACATCAAAACATAGATTAGTATATCAAAATATCACCATGATACAAAAAAGTTCAAAGAAAGTGCACCAAATCCCAAGAGAATGAAGTTAGTCACTCATGGTAGCCATTACAATGCTCCAAATGTCGAAAAAGTGAAGAATTGATGAAGATGGGACGAAATCCTAGCAGTAGTCGCGCTTCTTCTCCCCAAACTAGGCATGGCAATGGGACGGGGTGGGGGCGATTTTTTACTCCCCGATCCCCGCCTCTGACTTTTTTAACCATCCTCGTCCCTGCCCCCGATTCCCACCGGGGTTGGAAATTAAGTCTTCATTCCCGTCCTTGTTGGTTTCAAGTTCTCCGCCCTCGTCCCGTCCCCGATTTATATTATTTTTAAAAGATAATTATATATATAATAAATTAATTTTACTATGTATTTTTTATATATAAATAAATATTTATAATTTATAATTATTAATAATTAATTATATATATATATATATATTTTAATTTATTATATTTATATTAAAATGTATATGTAAAAGAAATATTTATTTATTTTTTATTTATATATATATATATATAAAGAGAGAATATTTATAACATTATTATTATTATAACACTGTATTCAAATATTTGAATACTTATAATATTATTATTATTATTATAATATTGTATTTAAACATTTGATTACATATATAAGTTAATTCATTTTTAAGTTATCATTTAAAAATATGAAATATATAGTTTATAAGAAAATATTTAATAAGTTAATTCTTATTTAATTAGTTCAAAGTAATAAAGTTTAAATTATCAATTTATTTTGATATTTTAAAATATAATTATTTTATTAAGATAAAATTTGATATATGATAAATAAGAATAATAAGATAAAAAAATATGACATAATAAAACCTAATAAATATAAATTATAAATAAAATAATATTAGTTATTACTAAGATTTATGTAAAATATTTAGAAAAAGATAAAGAAAAAAAAATAACTTTGTGTTTATCAAATTGGTTGAAAAGATAAAAAAAAATTGATGGGAGAGATTAAGAAAATGTGAAAAATAGAAAGGTAAAAAAGAATAATGTAATAAATTAATTAATATAAAAGATTAAAAAAGATAAAAAAATAAAAAAGTGAGTAGAAGAAAAATAAAAATGGTGAAATATAAAAATATGACCTTATATGTAATAGAAATAGAAAATGAAATACTTTTAAAATATTAATATTTTTAAAATTTAAATTTAAATATAAAGTCGGGGTAGGGACGAGGTCGGGGTGGAGATCGCATTACCCATCCCCGTCCCCTGTCCCCGACTTTTTAAAGCGGGAAAAACCCGAACCCGCCCCCCGATCAACTCGGGTTTTCCCCGTCAAACTCGGGGTGGGGATGAGTTGGTCCCTACGGATACGAATTTAATTGTCATTACTACCCCAAACCGCTTACTTTTCTCAAAACACATATTATCTTTTTATAGGAAAAATTGGGTCTCGCGTTTTTTGCTCAAGCGAAATTCCCTATTCTCGCTCGAGCGACAAAGTGCTTGCTTGAGCAAGTGAGTTCCAGAGAAGAATAATTAATTTTCGCTCAAGCGAAATTTCTGGCGCTTGAGCGACTGACTCTTTAGAGAGTTTTAACTGATTTTCTCTCGAACGACTTCCATGCTGAAAATCTTATTCCTCCTTTCAGTTTTGTTCCAATTATGTTGACAATTATGCTTTTTACTCTTGTATCAAAGTATTCTCAAATTCATCTTACATTATGAAAAAAAAAATAGATTTGAATTGACATAAGTGATTTCATAATAATTAAAAACATAATTATATCAACTTTTTATCACTTAACACTTGATACATACGATTTGTATGCTCCAGTTTGAGGGAAAGTGTTAAATTTTGTTAAGATATTAGTAGATATTGTTAACCACAATATCTTTTGTTTATTCTGTTTACTTTCACTTACTCTTTAAGTTGTAATTCTCTCTATTATAAATAGATTTTCCTATACATGATTTATACACAAAGAGATTAATCTCAAATCCTATTTTCTCTATATTCAATATAGTATTTAGTCAAAGACTAAAAGAAATACATAAATAATATTGTTCTATCAACCCCTCAGTAAACATATATGTTTCGTTTAGAAACAATAGATTTTGGCCTCATCTCCATTAATATTATTATAATTAATTTTTATATTTGATTTATTATTTATTTAAAAACTTTCGATAATCACGATTTTTTTTAATATTTTATTGAAATAAATTTTATATATTTATAACGAATCACGTTTCAAACGAAATTAAAAAAAATAACAGTTATATTTATATATTTAGAATGATGAATTTAATTATTTTCATAGACTATTTTAATAAATATCACACTATTAAAAACATATTTTATCTCATAGTTTATTATTATTATTTAGATTAACTTTTATCATATAAATTTTTGAAAAGTGATTTCAAATTAACTAATTTGTTCATGAAAAAAAGTATGAAACTGAAAGAAAAAAAAACTGTTGAAAATATAACGTTTTAGCTTCATAAAACACAAATAATTTTCGAAAAAATCTTTTACAAATTTCAAGTATGGTCTCCGACATATAGTGAAAATTGTAAACAACCATTTATTACAAAATTAATCTTCCCATTGTAATAGTCAATAGAACTGTACTTATTAGATAGCATAAAAATAGAAAGGAGTGAAAACAATATTATGGTTTGGTTGGATAAAAATAGAGCGAAAACAACATAAGAAAATGAGAAATAAAAATAAAAATAAGGAAAATGATACTTTTCACAACTTAAATCTATATCATTTTGATAAATAACTTTGTTTTAATATTATAATAATAATTTTATTTTATTTTTATTAAATTAGTCTATAAAAATATTATAATAATAATAATTTTATTTTATTTTATTAAATCAGTTTATAAATTATTATATTAATAAAAATGGGTTATTTAAAGAGTGGAATGATTTTTAGTGGTGAAAATATCACTTCTCTACAAATAATAATAATGTATGAAGAGAAGCGGACACATGTCGAAAGCCACGTCATCTTTAACATCGAAATTCTTTTGAGTCTGGTAGGTAATGAGACTTATCAAGCATCCGGTGAAGGGAAGAGGAGAGGAAGTGAGTGTAGCTTGCTTAGTATCCAAGACAAGAACACAATAATAACACTGGAAGCCAAACGAGGCTTCCATTCTGATTCTATTATTTCCATTTTATTTTATCTCCCAAGTTATAATTATTATTATCTTTAGAATCTGAAAGTGTGAAGAGTGAAGAAGATGGCCGAAGAACAAGAATCAACGTCAATTCCTCTCAGTCAAGGGGATAATGCATCTCGCGACGATCCCGAAGACCCTGCCAAGTCTCCACCAAGCTCACCCAACTCCTCCACTCGCAGGGTCTATTTCTTTCCATCTTTTTTTCTTTTTAATTTCATATTTCGTCATTTTACCTTAAAATTAGGGCTAGGTTGTTGGATCTTGCATCTCGTTGTCATTTTTTTAAAGTTTATTTGGTGGATTTTAACGGACGAGTCAACCAAGAGCCTCTTCGCTTGAATTTGGAAAGAAACCTATTTTTACGGACTGAGAAATGGTGATTTTGTAATGACTGATGGCAAAGAATAATCAGAATGATATTTAGAAAGACATTTAAACTGGAAATCTTAGGTATTTTGATCAATCACGTTACCTAGTTGAGGGATCTGCATTGGTAGCATTTGACTAGCAATGGATTTTGTTTAAGGTGGTTTTTATTGCTAGGAATAAGCCGGTGTCTTAGTGTGAAGAGACAAATAGTTTAAATTTCAGCTTTGATAAATTTCCAAGAGTATTAAGTTGGAGGCTGGTCCAAATTTACGGTGCATAACTCCATTTCTCAAAATATCCTCTTATATACGGAATGCTCAATAATAGTTTTTATTTTGGTTTGCATTTCTTTTTGTGATTTTTTTTTACAAATTTGAGCGAGACCAATACAGTAACGATGTTCTCTGTAAAGTTCGAACTGTGGTAAGGGTAACGAAGTTCAGTCTCGGATTTACTTGTAAGATGTTGGGGATTCTACTTGCTATTTTATCCAAGGATCGAGATTTGGTCCTTGATTTGTTGTCCTAAAATGTCCTTACGTATAGAGAGCTGATGTAACAACCCATTCTATTCATGTAATAATCATGGAAAGAGCTTATGAAAATAAAAATAATTTAAAATTAATATTACATTATTAAAGGAAGTTGTTGAATGAATGTTTATTGAGAAGGGAGTGTCGACAAATATTTTACCTTGGGTATAATATCAAAATAAATTTTTATAATGATCCACATCAAAGTCTAAAAATACGAAGAAGTCCTAAAAATTTGAGACGTTATCATAATAATTTAACTGCACTTCCCTGTTGTCCTGCATTACACATGCTTCAGGAGAAGGGCACATGACTGCTGGATGTTGGAATTCTAGACTGATTTAGTGAGCCTAGTTGCAAACCTAAATGATCATCTTGTGTTTTATGATAAGGTGTTCTAAATGATGAAGATGAAGTTTGCAAGAACTCAACGATTACTAGCATGCATTTGTTTGGTGTGATGTATAGATTATGACTTTTCATATTTTTTCAAAGGGAATCTATTTTTATCTTGCTATTGACTCATTCTGTGCACTTGTTTCAGGCTTGCTGCTTTGTTCTCCAGAGTTGGGTCTCAAAGAAATTTATGACTGGATGGTAAAATAACTACTAATTTAGATGATTGATTTTTATTATCATTGTTGGTGTAATTATTCTTATTCATTCATTTGGTATTGAATCTGCAGTGTAGTTCTTTTTCCAGTTGCTGTTACCTTCTTTATTACATGGTGGTTTATTCAGTTTGTTGATGGTTTCTTTAGTCCAATATACTCCAGGCTTGGCATTGATATATTTGGTGAGTAATTTATTTTCTCTTAAAGTAACACATGTTTGATAATTATATTTTCCCTCCTGAGAAGTTTTGAATGAGAGAATTATTTTTGGTCTAGATGTTGTATATCTGAAACATAAAAACAAAGTAAATGACTATAGTGCATAAACTTGAAAATTAATGATATAATTCTCCATTATTTTACCATTTGAGCATGAGAACATCATTTTTTTCTTTTAAGACTTTATTGGTCAATCTGGAATAACTTCAATCCTGATTCTTGTACTTCTATGGTTTCTTTGATAAATTTATTTTCTATCATCACGCACACACAAATAAAATGGTGTTGCAGACTTCTTTTATATTTCTTCCTTTATTTTTTAATATCTCCATCCACTGGATGATCTAGTTTTCCGTACTTGACCTTATTCTCTGTTTCCAATGTAATGTATAAAATGAGATGACTCTTTGTTTGTGGTGCAGGACTTGGTTTCATTACATCATTAGCTTTCGTATTTCTTATTGGTGTTTTTGTTTCGTCATGGATGGGAGCTACTGTTTTCTGGATTGGAGAATGGTTCATAAAGCGAATGCCCCTTGTTAGACATATATACTCTGCATCCAAGCAGATTAGCGCTGCAATATCCCCAGGTATGCACTTCATAACTGCATTGTCCAATTAGAATTTAGCCAAAAAAGAGTTAATGTGGTCTTAATTCAGAGGTAAGCAGTATGCAACATATAGGCTGGGTAGCTGGTGAAATTACAATAGGAAAAATAGCTTCCTAAGTAGCTTTGATGGCAAAGTGCAGGATATCCTTGTTTTATAAGCCTTACCATTGTTTTGTTGTATTTTGTTGTGTGCGCGAAAGGTGCCCAAATTGACGTGTCTGTTTAAATGTAATTTTTCTTTTCATACCCTATCTCGCTCGCCTATGGTTATGGCACAAACTGCTTGGTCATGTCAGATTTAAATTTACCAATTTTCATGCAAAATTATTTCAAACTAAATAGCAATTGTCTTGAGCATTATGAATATGATGATGTGTTATGTGTGGGTTGTACTGGAAGAGAAATTGTTCTAGTAAAGTATATGTTAAGGTGAATTGGAGATGGTGATGAAAACATTGTAGTTTGATAATAACGTTGTTACAAATTCACTGATATAAATTGAATACATATATTGAATTTAGTTATTAGCTTTGTCAAGTTACTAATATTGTAAGAATAGGATTGATTAGGATATTCATCTATAGATTGAAGGCACGCCTCAAATTGTTTATCCTTATCATTTTACCTATCAATTTTTTATTTTGAGTCTAACCTTGTGTTTGGATTGAGAATTTTACAACTTTCAAGAAATTCAAAATATAATGTATTTAAATTACTTTCATTTCGAATTGTTTAATTTTTCAAATGTTTTGTTTGAATAAGACAAATCAAATTTTTGAATTTTAATTTTTTTGTTTGGATAGAGCATTTCAATTACTACTAAATACAAAAAATTACCACCACATAACATTAATGCTATCAATTGAAAAACATTCATGTAGAAATCACAAAAAATAATGACTTATAATGGAAAGGTCTGGTTGATATCCACTGAAAAATAGTCCTAACAACATTGATCAAGAAAACCATGACAAAAGTCAATCAACAAATAGCCCTAACCTTCATCGGTTGATAAAAAATCTCAATAATGTTAACTAGATTATCAATGTCGACTAAACACCTTGACTTACATCAGCTGAAAAATAGTCTTTTTGGCATCAATTAACGAATCCTGCTTAGCATTGGCCGGAAAATGACCTTACTAATGTTGGTTGAGAAAACCCTTATTGTTGGTCAAGAAAAAAAAAATGCTAAATTACGATTTGATTGACGATGGTCGAATAACAACCATGATTGACATCAACTGAAAATAATCTCAATTTATGTCAATCGAAATAATCGTGTTTGACATTAGCCCAAAAACATTGTTGATGTTGATAAAGAAATTTCTTACTAATGTCAGCTTAGAAATAGCACTAGCTTATATCAACAAGAAAATAACCTCTTAATGATGGAAATAAAAAAAATAATTATGATCGACTTTAATCTAAAAGAAACCCATCAACAACATCATTTGAAAAAATATGTTGAACAAACAATGTCCGGACCTGATGTGAACATGACCTATGATAAGGGCTAGAGCAAGGGAAACAAAGGAAGCTCTTCAACAAGTATTGTTGGTTGACCAAATTGTGTTTTGGATTAATCAATTAATGGGTTTTAGTTTGATTTTGTTTTAAGTTGTAATAAGGGCCCAATTGAAAATTTAGTCATCGACCTTTGGGAGACCAAGGGATGCATAGCCGATTGACTTTTGGTTGCCACAGTTTCGGATACAATCAGTCATTAAGTAGTTTTCAATTCCTAGGTTAATGGATCATTATTAGCCTTTATTTATTTCCATTAAATAGTTTTCAATTCCTAGATTAATGGGTTATTATTAGTATTTATTTTCTTTTATTGAGCCTTTTGTAATTCCGATGGCAACGCTTCTATATTAGCTCGAACCATTCTTATCAAGAAATAACAAGTGAAATTTTATTCAGAAATATTAGAGTTTATCTCTTTTATCTTAGTGAGAGTGATTCTCCTAAATTCTTGAGTGATTCAAGAACCCTTGGATGTATCAAAGGACTGTCACATCCTTTGTGTGTTGCCTCCCTTGGGAAGAGTGATTCTTTCCTTCCACCTTCTTTCAAATTCCTAAATTTCTTACAAGGTTCTAACCCTAAAGATCCTAAATTACCCCCTTGTGATTCATATCATTTGGTATCAGAGCCCCGGTTTAAAGGTTTGAACATCAAATTGATGGCAGAGGAGGATAAAAAGAAAATGAGAGAAAATTTTCTTCAAGAAAAGAGAGAAAAAAGAAGAGTGAAACATTTGAAGTGAAGAAGAGTTATTTAGCCATAAAAAGTGAGTATAATGTTAGTTCTACATTCAATTTATCAGACTTATCTCTTTTTTATATAGATGATGAATCCGATTTGAGGACAAATCCTTTTCAAGAGGGAGAGGATGATGTGAACATGACCTATGATAAGGGCTAGAGCAAGGGAAACAAAGGAAGCTCTTCAACAAGTATTGTTGGTTGACCAAATTGTGTTTTAGATTAATCAATTAATGGGCTTTAGTTTGATTTTGTTTTAAGTTGTAATAAGGGCCCAATTGAAAATTTAGTCATCAGCCTTTGGGAGACCAAGGGATGCATAGCTGATTGACTTTTGGTTGCCACAGTTTCAGATACAATTAGTCATTAAGTAGTTTTCAATTCCTAGGTTAATGGATCATTATTAGCCTTTATTTGTTTCTATTAAATAGTTTTCAATTCCTAGATTAATGGGTTATTATTAGTATTTATTTTCTTTTATTGAGCCTTTTGTAATTCTGATGGCAACGCTTCTATATTAGCTGAACCATTCTTATCAAGAAATAACAAGTGAAATTTTATTCAGAAATATTAGAGTTTATCTCTTTTATCTTAGTGAGAGTGATTCTCCTAAATTCTTGAGTGATTCAAGAACCCTTGGCTGTATCAAAGGACTGTCACATCCTTTGTGTGTTGCCTCCCTTGGGAAGAGTGATTCTTTCCTTCCACCTTCTTTCAAATTCCTAAATTTCTTACAAGGTTCTAACCCTAAAGATCCTAAATTACCCCCTTGTGATTCATATCATTTGGTATCGAGCCCGGTTTAAAGGTTTGAACATCAAATTGATGGCGAGAGGAGGATAAAAAGAAAATGAGAGAAAATTTTCTTCAAGAAAAGAGAGAAAAAAGAAGAGTGAAACATTTGAAGTGAAGAAGAGTTATTTAGCCATAAAAAGTGAGTATAATGTTAGTTCTACATTCAATTTATCGAGACTTATCTCTTTTTTATATAGATGATGAATCCGATTTGAGGACAAATCCTTTTCAAGAGGGAGAGGATGATGTGAACATGACCTATGATAAGGGCTAGAGCAAGGGAAACAAAGGAAGCTCTTCAACAAGTATTGTTGGTTGACCAAATTGTGTTTTAGATTAATCAATTAATGGGCTTTAGTTTGATTTTGTTTTAAGTTGTAATAAGGGTCCAATTGAAAATTTAGTCATCAGCCTTTGGGAGACCAAGGGATGCATAGCTGATTGACTTTTGGTTGCCACAGTTTCAGATACAATTAGTCATTAAGTAGTTTTCAATTCCTAGGTTAATGGATCATTATTAGCCTTTATTTGTTTCTATTAAATAGTTTTCAATTCCTAGATTAATGGGTTATTATTAGTATTTATTTTCTTTTATTGAGCCTTTTGTAATTCTGATGGCAACGCTTCTATATTAGCTGAACCATTCTTATCAAGAAATAACAAGTGAAATTTTATTCAGAAATATTAGAGTTTATCTCTTTTATCTTAGTGAGAGTGATTCTCCTAAATTCTTGAGTGATTCAAGAACCCTTGGCTGTATCAAAGGACTGTCACATCCTTTGTGTGTTGCCTCCCTTGGGAAGAGTGATTCTTTCCTTCCACCTTCTTTCAAATTCCTAAATTTCTTACAAGGTTCTAACCCTAAAGATCCTAAATTACCCCCTTGTGATTCATATCATTTGGTATCAGAGCCCCGGTTTAAAGGTTTGAACATCAAATTGATGGCAGAGGAGGATAAAAAGAAAATGAGAGAAAATTTTCTTCAAGAAAAGAGAGAAAAAAAGAAGAGTGAAACATTTGAAGTGAAGAAGAGTTATTTAGCCATAAAAAGTGAGTATAATGTTAGTTCTACATTCAATTTATCAGACTTATCTCTTTTTTATATAGATGATGAATCCGATTTGAGGACAAATCCTTTTCAAGAGGGAGAGGATGATGTGAACATGACCTATGATAAGGGCTAGAGCAAGGGAAACAAAGGAAGCTCTTCAACAAGTATTGTTGGTTGACCAAATTGTGTTTTAGATTAATCAATTAATGGGCTTTAGTTTGATTTTGTTTTAAGTTGTAATAAGGGTCCAATTGAAAATTTAGTCATCAGCCTTTGGGAGACCAAGGGATGCATAGCTGATTGACTTTTGGTTGCCACAGTTTCAGATACAATTAGTCATTAAGTAGTTTTCAATTCCTAGGTTAATGGATCATTATTAGCCTTTATTTGTTTCTATTAAATAGTTTTCAATTCCTAGATTAATGGGTTATTATTAGTATTTATTTTCTTTTATTGAGCCTTTTGTAATTCTGATGGCAACGCTTCTATATTAGCTGAACCATTCTTATCAAGAAATAACAAGTGAAATTTTATTCAGAAATATTAGAGTTTATCTCTTTTATCTTAGTGAGAGTGATTCTCCTAAATTCTTGAGTGATTCAAGAACCCTTGGTCGTATCAAAGGACTCGTCACATCCTTTGTGTGTTGCCTCCCTTGGGAAGAGTGATTCTTTCCTTCCACCTTCTTTCAAATTCCTAAATTTCTTACAAGGTTCTAACCCTAAAGATCCTAAATTACCCCCTTGTGATTCATATCATTTGGTATCGAGCCCGGTTTAAAGGTTTGAACATCAAATTGATGGCAGAGGAGGATAAAAAGAAAATGAGAGAAAATTTTCTTCAAGAAAAGAGAGAAAAAAGAAGAGTGAAACATTTGAAGTGAAGAAGAGTTATTTAGCCATAAAAAGTGAGTATAATGTTAGTTCTACATTCAATTTATCAGACTTATCTCTTTTTTATATAGATGATGAATCCGATTTGAGGACAAATCCTTTTCAAGAGGGAGAGGATGATGTGAACATGACCTATGATAAGGGCTAGAGCAAGGGAAACAAAGGAAGCTCTTCAACAAGTATTGTTGGTTGACCAAATTGTGTTTTAGATTAATCAATTAATGGGCTTTAGTTTGATTTTGTTTTAAGTTGTAATAAGGGTCCAATTGAAAATTTAGTCATCGACCTTTGGGAGACCAAGGGATGCATAGCCGATTGACTTTTGGTTGCCACGGTTTCGGATACAATTAGTCATTAAGTAGTTTTCAATTCCTAGGTTAATGGATCATTATTAGCCTTTATTTGTTTCTATTAAATAGTTTTCAATTCCTAGATTAATGGGTTATTATTAGTATTTATTTTCTTTTATTGAGCCTTTTGTAATTCGATGGCAACGCTTCTATATTAGCTGAACCATTCTTATCAAGAAATAACAAGTGAAATTTTATTCGGAAATATTAGAGTTTATCTCTTTTATCTTAGTGAGAGTGATTCTCCTAAATTCTTGAGTGATTCAAGAACCCTTGGTCGTATCAAAGGACTGTCACATCCTTTGTGTGTTGCCTCCCTTGGGAAGAGTGATTCTTTCCTTCCACCTTCTTTCAAATTCCTAAATTTCTTACAAGGTTCTAACCCTAAAGATCCTAAATTACCCCCTTGTGATTCATATCATTTGGTATCGAGCCCGGTTTAAAGGTTTGAACATCAAATTGATGGCGAGAGGAGGATAAAAAGAAAATGAGAGAAAATTTTCTTCAAGAAAAGAGAGAAAAAAAGAAGAGTGAAACATTTGAAGTGAAGAAGAGTTATTTAGCCATAAAAAGTGAGTATAATGTTAGTTCTACATTCAATTTATCGGACTTATCTCTTTTTTATATAGATGATGAATCCGATTTGAGGACAAATCCTTTTCAAGAGGGAGAGGATGATGTGAACATGACCTATGATAAGGGCTAGAGCAAGGGAAACAAAGGAAGCTCTTCAACAAGTATTGTTGGTTGACCAAATTGTGTTTTAGATTAATCAATTAATGGGCTTTAGTTTGATTTTGTTTTAAGTTGTAATAAGGGTCCAATTGAAAATTTAGTCATCGACCTTTGGGAGACCAAGGGATGCATAGCCGATTGACTTTTGGTTGCCACGAGTTTCGGATACAATTAGTCATTAAGTAGTTTTCAATTCCTAGGTTAATGGATCATTATTAGCCTTTATTTGTTTCTATTAAATAGTTTTCAATTCCTAGATTAATGGGTTATTATTAGTATTTATTTTCTTTTATTGAGCCTTTTGTAATTCGATGGCAACGCTTCTATATTAGTTGAACCATTCTTATCAAGAAATAACAAGTGAAATTTTATTCGGAAATATTAGAGTTTATCTCTTTTATCTTAGTGAGAGTGATTCTCCTAAATTCTTGAGTGATTCAAGAACCCTTGGCTGTATCAAAGGACTGTCACATCCTTTGTGTGTTGCCTCCCTTGGGAAGAGTGATTCTTTCCTTCCACCTTCTTTCAAATTCCTAAATTTCTTACAAGGTTCTAACCCTAAAGATCCTAAATTACCCCCTTGTGATTCATATCATTTGGTATCAGAGCCCCGGTTTAAAGGTTTGAACATCAAATTGATGGCAGAGGAGGATAAAAAGAAAATGAGAGAAAATTTTCTTCAAGAAAAGAGAGAAAAAAAGAAGAGTGAAACATTTGAAGTGAAGAAGAGCTATTTAGCCATAAAAAGTGAGTATAATGTTAGTTCTACATTCAATTTATCAGACTTATCTCTTTTTTATGTAGATGATGAATCCGATTCAAACATAAGGTAAGTGTCTTACCAGTATGTGCGTTGTAACTATCATACGTTTTTTAAGTTAGATAGATTGACCATTTTCAAATATTGGTGATTAGGATGCGACCATTTGTTATAATTTTTTTTTAACATTTCAGATCAAAATACCACTGCCTTTAAAGAGGTAGCAATTATCCGGCATCCGCGCGTTGGTGAATATGCCTTTGGTTTTATTACATCAACTGTTACTCTACAGGTACATCAACTGTCTTCAAATTTGTTTACCAATCTACTTTTACTTATACTGATTGAATATGTGACGGTTCCCTTTTTATTTTATTATAGCATATAAACTTCATTAGTGAAATGTAATATATCTTAAGTGTTGGAAATTGGAATGCACATACCATATATATTGTTATAACATATATTACTACGTGGTCCATTTTAACATGAGTCTGGGGAATTTACCTTCATTATATCAACGTTGAATAATCATAAAAATAACATTTAAAAAAAAGGGAACATACTTTTGTGAGACATGGTTCTAATAATTGATACCCATATGTTCTTTTAAAGATAAACACACAGCACCCTATGCATTTATATGTGTGTCTCTGTGAGATTTGAAGCAGTATAAATCTAACAAGTTTTACTTGAGTTCATCTTGTACCTCCCTGGTTGATAATGCTTTTACTTAACCATTCTTGTTACTGTTAATTTATTGTAAAAGTTATGGGTTCATGTTTGTCATTTTCTTTTTGTCTCATATTCATCTGACAAGGCTTCATAATAATCTCACCATATATTTTGCATCCTCCTATGAACTTTGTGTTATTTTCTGAGAAAAATTTCTGTTTTATTTGATATATTTAACCAATGATTATATCCTTTTTCCTTCACAGAAAGATAATGAAGATGAGGAGCTTTGTAGCGTTTTTGTCCCTACGAACCATCTGTATATTGGTGATATATTTTTGGTTAACTCCAAAGATATTATAAGACCAAATCTTTCAATTCGAGAAGGCATAGGTAGATTATCTTTCCATTTATTTATTGTCATTGTCAACTACAACAGCTTACATAGGTCATGTTGTTCTTATTTACCAATGTATATGAAGAGATATTGTTGGTATATGATGTTCTTTTTACCTCATTGAAGGAAAATTAGAACTTTGTCATTTGACATTTTCTGCATGTTGAAATTTAAAACTATGATTTTTATTTTTTGTAATCCAATGGTGTAATGTGTGCCTTGCTGCCGATGCAGAAATCATTGTTTCCGGGGGAATGACTATGCCGCAGTTGATAACTCCGGTTGAAAGGGCTACTCGACCGAATGAAAGAATTTCTTTAAATAGAATTGGATAAAGGAATAAATAGGTGGTTGAAACCATGTCGGTGATGGAAATTATTATAGGTTTGAACTTCCATTATTTTTGTATACGAAATTTGTCTTTAATATTTAGTTCTAAGTTCAGATGAGTGTAAGATAACTTGTAACACTGTAGTTATAAACTTGTAATCCCATTGTACCCTTGTTATTGTTCTACCATTTCCACCCAAAAGTCTGAATGCTGTTAGCATTAGATAGGATCTTTATCTAAATTACATTTATATTTCTGTTTATTTGAAAGCCTGGCTAATTGTTATTGATTTTTCATTTTACCAACTGACATATAGTGTATATAACAAAATTCGGAATAATATTATTTAATAATGAAATTAAAAAATGTTATATTAAGAATGTTCCTTGTTTATTATTATAATGGTACATAGGAATTAGTTGTTCATTTTGGAGAACCTGGTCTCAATCTGAGTACTTACTTCAATGTGCTTGCATTATTAGATTTGAGAATAGTGCTCTTCCACTCAATTTATCACACCAGAATACTGGTTTCTTAGTAAAGACAACTTTAATTCTTGCAATAGTGGCTTGATCCATGCTAGAGGACTTAGAATACTTTTTGTTTTCTGGAGGACCAAGAAACAATTGTTTCACCAATAAATCGTGTACGACCATAAACTTCATCTACATTTGTTACCCAAGACATCTGAAAAACCTATAATATCTAAATTTGCAAAAGGTTTGATATGTAAGCACTGACCAATTGTCTTTGAGATACCTTAATATTCTTTTTATGCATTATGAGTGATATGTGGTTGAATAGCTCATATATTAGTTTAAGTTAGAAAACAAAAATGTCTAACCTTATATTTGTCAAATGTTGAAGTGCTCCTATGACTTGATTGAACATTGTGTTCTTCAATTGTTCCCTCAACTCAATAGTAAACGGTATTGCATGTTATCATTGATGTGAGGCAAGTTTACCCATGCTCCATGCTATATTTTGTTGAGAATCTGAATGTGTTTAGTGCATTCCACTTATATCTTTAAGAATGAAAGAGAGATGGATCACTCTTGAGCCTGTCAAACCAGGCCTTGAAACCTATTTTAGACCATAAATTAACTAGGACAACTTGCACATACAATAGTTTTTCAAATCTATGAACCCATATGGTTGATGCATAATTTTTTTTTCTTCAATTGCACACAAATACACACTATTACAGACAAATTTTTTTTATTAATAAATATGAAAATAAATAAATAATACATCTATAATCAAATAACAAAACTGACTTTTCACTAGACTAATTAATCTAAGTTTCTTAATCATTTCTTATATTTTGAATTATCTATATTTGAGATGCAAATTTAGAACGTATAAAGATTATTTTTGGTACTCTTACTTAGAAATCATGATTTATCATGAATCTATAATTCCTAGCAATAACTAAATTTGGTTTGTTAATTGATAAATATTGCTGAAAATATTTACACTAGTTTCTATTAGAAATAAGAAATAATGTATATATTTACTAAATTTTTTAATTGGTCACCTTATTAAATAATATGATAAAAGTATATATAGTATATATATTAGTTAAATTCTTATTTTTATTCATAAACATCACAATGTTGTTTTTTTATAGTCTAGATTAAGAATGTAAAAGTATGTTTCTAAACTAGATTTTCCATCATTTTAATGTACAAATAAATTAAATCAATCTTATAAATAATATAGTTTTATAAAAATTATCTAAATAAAATCTTTCTTATTTATTTTTCTAATTAAACTATTATATTAAAATTTAATAAAAATATGTTAAAATAAATATTTTAAAATCAATATTAAAATTAAAAAATATCAACTAATTATTTAAAATTATGATGACAATAAATAAATTTATTTATGATAATAATAAATAATTTTATTTATGATTATATATATAATTAATATTTATTTAATAGTATTAAATAATTATTCATCTAATTAAATAAATATAAAATATTAATAAGTTAAATACATATTTTTTATTTAATAATTTAACTTAGCTATAATTATATTGAATTATAATAATTAGTTACATTATATTTATTAAAAAAATTACTTTAAAATGAATATTCAACTCTTTCTTAATAATTATATCATAATAATAATAATATTTATAATATCTCAAATAATATATTAAATTATAACATTTTTAGATCATTTAAATAATTTTATTTTTTATAAATAATAAAAAAATTCACTCTTAAATTTCATTTATTGTTTGCTTACTAATATAAATGTGAAGTTTTTTCCAATATTTTTTTCTACATTAAATAATATTAAGGGTTTTGTAGATTAGGAAGACCGGAATAGCCAACCAAACCCGTCCTTGTTTCCGTCTTTCTATCTATCTACCTACAGAGAAAAGAAAACCCCAAAAACCCTAGAATTTGAGAAGCGCGATAGGAAGAGCCATGGAATTCGACGAGTACGATTACTTGGAGAAGACAGTGGAGGAACAAGAGGACCGCGACTCGAGCAGGAGGAAGAAAGAGACTGAAAGGAGCTACCGGAAACGCGAGGAGATCGACGAGGGCGCCGAGGAGAGGAAGAGCAAGAGGTCAAGGGGCGACGATGAGAATGGCTCTAAGAAAGATAAAGATCGCGAAGAACGCGACAGGGAGCGCCACAGAAGTAGCAGAGACAGGGATAGAGATAGAGACAGAGATGGTGAGAGAAGTAGCAAGGACAGGGACAGAGACAGAGATAGGGAGAAGGAGAGAGATAAGGAGAGGGATCGGAGGGACAGAGACAAAGAGAGGGAGAAGAGGGAAAAGGAGAGGGAAAGAGACAGAGATAGGGAAAGAGAAAGAGACAGAGATAAAGACCGAAGGGACAAAGAACGGGAAGAGAGAGATAGGTCTCGGCGGAGCAGGAGTCGTTCTGTGCGAGATAGAGAAAAAGAACGAGATTTCGACACCAGAGATAGCAGGCAATGCTCTTAATCTTTCTTATTCTTTGCCAATTCTGGTTTTAATTTATAGCTCCAGTACTGCGTTTGCGATGGTTTCCTGACCTAGATTATTTGAATAGTGTTATCTGCTTAGGTTTGGTCAAACCGAGTGATGAAGTGTTTGAATTTTTTATTAGAACTATGCATTACTAAAACTTGTCTAATGGAACTTGTTTCTGTTACGTTGCACCTTGTGCTCTCTGGTTATTTAGTTTTCATAATGCAGTTTTAGAGAAACGCATGCTTAGAAATGACATGCCAACTTATTAAAACAGTGATTTTCTTAGTCTGTTGTATCAAATTTTTGGGGGTGGTATGAAGAGGGGAGGGGGTTGTTACATGTTATGGACATGTTCATAGGCTATGTTTCATCCTGCAGGAGTAGTAGTATGGGTCGGTAGGGCAATATTTTTAATACTAGAGCATGGATGGGTTAGATAACATTATTGTAATAGAATGATAAAATAGACAATAAAGTAACTAAATTACAAGATAATATCATTTGTGTGGTATTCTGTTGTCCATGATCGTGTGATTAACTTCATACCTCCTCTTGATAGTCTACCATCCAACCCATTTTACTTTTAAAAGAATGGTACGAGACTGGGAAACTAGGAGCACTTTTTGGTTTGATGAAGTACACAAACCTTTTTGTAGAACCAAGTCAATTTTTGTCAATTTTTTAGCATTAGTTTAATTTTTTGTTGTTGTTTGTATCATTTATTTGTGTGGGAGAGGTGGTCTTATCATCAAATGTCTTCCATCCTAGAAGTAGTGTAGCGAAGGTGTTATTCAAATAGTGGTCTGGTATTCAATAGCAACCATTTCCATGTACTATATTGGTGCTATACCACGATATAGGTGTCAAAAACCTGTATTTATCCTAGGAAAAATACAGTTTAGGGTTCCTGGGGTGAAATTTTGATTTCGTCCCCCATTTTCTAATACTTTTCTTGCCTCATCTATACAGTAAGATTTTAAACATTTCTTCATTTACTATTGCACAAAAAATTACCTCTGTTTTTGACCTATTTTTCTTTTACTTTACTGGACTGTATTTTTCCTTTCTCCATGCTTTCTTGTTTCTTTATACTTCCTAGGTCACATTCTGCTAATTTATCTAATTTGATGGGTTCTTTTTTATTAATTCCACTACTATCTCATTTTTTTTTTACTTTATTTGGTTGGCGGTGTGCGTAGACTAACTTATTTTTTTATAGTGAATTTCATTAATTTTGGGTTTAAGTAGTTAGATGAGGAGTATAATTTATTTAGTTTGTATTATAATATTTAAAACGGCAAATTACCTGCTACAGCACCCTGCTACCTGAGATCGAAAAATATGGGGATAAATATTGAGATACACGTGCTCCTAGGATGATGAACTAGCTTTTAAATTTTAAGAACCTGGCAATATTTTTGACAAATTTATATGGACAAATAAACAGGTTTACTAGTATATATTAATGTTATAAGACTGAATCCTACTTTGGACTGTTATATTAACAATATACTTTGGAATAATGGCTACAGTTAAGAGATTGAGACATTACTCCCTCTCAAGATTAGGTGCTCTTTGGGACTCTAATATTAGCAATGTACGTTTGGATTTATGCTACAAAATATACAATCTGAATATTATGAGGAAGTTTGATGTACTATATACATATCTTATAGCCAAATTATAATTTGAATTGCAGGAGATTTAGGGACAAGAAAGAGACAGCAGAGCCTGAGGCAGATCCTGAAAGGGATCAGAGGACTGTTTTTGCATACCAGGTTGATTGATTGACCCTTTAATTTGTTATAAATATTATAACATTTTATATGTTTTCGAATTTGGTGTTTCCTTGCTAATTATAGCCAATTTGATATTGTGATGATTACAGATGCCCTTGAAGGCATCAGAGAGGGATGTTTATGAATTCTTCTCAAAAGCTGGCAAGGTCAGTTAGCTTAAATTTTTGCACACGCTCACATATTCTATTGTGCCTGTGTGGTGATTGAAATAGTGGTTATATTGTTATTTTGAACCACTGGATATGGTTGTTTATATGCTCAGATTCGAATGTCTTGCACCCACCTGATTTCCTCTATTTACTCCTAGTATTCCTTATTTTCAGGTAAGGGATGTTCGTCTTATCATGGATAGGAACTCAAGACGATCTAAAGGAGTTGGGTATGCGCTCTCTTATTAAATTATTTATTCTTCATGTGCGTGCACAATTGTGGTATTAGGATATCAACTTTTAAGAATCATGTTTAACTGTATTCTTAAATGGACTAGCAATGCGATAATGATGAGGGATGATGGGAATACCTTGCACTCATGTTTAATCAATTCATGCTGCGTACTCAAGGTAGATGACATAATCCCGGTTTTCTTTTGGTCCTTTTCCCGATTTTCTTCCTCTGCATTTCTGATATGCATACAGTGAGGATTTCTTTCATTTGATGTTGAGAGTTTTCAGTTTATATCTCTTGAACTGGTTATTACATATTTCACGACGAGGTTGATATGGAAGGACATTTCTTTACCCTTCAGTTTTGTCCTTTTTTGGGGGGTAGGTGGTGGCAGTGGTGTCTAAATGATTTCAATACAGATTTCGTGCAATTGGGATTTTAGAGTTCTGTGACAAGTAGGTTGTAGTGGCAGGCCAGCCTTAATTTGCTTCCCTTAGAGCATTTGATTTGATTGTGTGCACATGTGGAAGTAAAGATTAGTTTCTGCTTGCTGGTTACTAACTTCCCCGTCTCAGTGGTTCCCTAAGGTTTCTTGTTTCTAACATTATTGAAATCTATACTTTAGTTTTGTATTTTATTACATCAGGCTAACTTTTTCTTCACATGAGTCAGATGCATCAAAAGATACCCTCAGCTTGAGCTGTGTGAACTAGAGTTTTTGTTTCCCTACATCTTTGCTGTATGCTTTGTAAGTTTTGATTGAACTCTTTGTATTTTGTAGTCATGAAAACTTGATGTAAGTTCTTGATGAGGCTGCAGGTACATTGAATTTTATGATGCAATGTCCGTGCCAATGGCAATTGCTCTCTCTGGCCAACTTCTTCTGGGACAACCTGTAATGGTCAAACCTTCTGAGGCTGAGAAGAACCTTGTCCAATCTAATACTACTAGTGGAGCTGCTGGGGTTGTAGGACCATATGGAGCTGTGGACAGGAAGCTGTATGTGGGGAACCTTCACTTCAACATGACAGAGAGTCAATTGAGAGAGGTATTTGGCTTTACTTTGTGGTGAATATTTTTTACATGAATTTTCATTGCAATCTAGTCTTCTGTCAGACATTACCTAAAATAATTTGATAATTTGTCATTTACAAGATTTTGACATTTTTTCTCTTTTAGATTTTTGAGCCATTTGGTCCAGTGGAGCTTGTGCAACTGCCTCTTGACTTAGAGACGGGACATTGCAAGGGCTTTGGGTTTGTTCAAGTTTGTTACTAACACTTAACATCAAGAAATGTCATTTCCTATAATAATGTTGTTACTTATCTCTTTGATGTATTAATACTGGAACAGTTTGCCCATCTTGAGCATGCCAAGGCTGCTCAGAGTTTAAATGGAAAACTGGAAATTGCTGGCAGGACTATAAAGGTAGACATGTTTTTGTGTGTTTCTATTTTTGTCTCTCTTTGCTTGTCCTTGAGTTTGTAATTAATGCTGTTCATCAAATACAGGTTTCATCTGTAACAGATCATGTCGGAAACCAAGATACAACTGCAAAATCTGCAGACTTTGATGATGATGAAGGTGGATTGGTGAGTGTTCACTTGAATAAAAACAAAAATGGGTTCCACAGGACAATTTTTCATTGACATTTCTTATTGTATGATAATTATATTTGGGTTCCAGCTTGTTTGGCTTGATTATTGACCTGAACTTCTGTTCATTTGAATAATACTTTAGCAACTATGACGTCTAGTTTTAAATATTTGCACAGATCGATCACCAGATTGTTACTATTTGATAGATATTTGCATTGAAGCTTTGTTTCAATTAAGTGTTGATCCTGATTATTGAGTAAATGATGCTTAGGAGGAGTGAGAAAGCATTACAAATTGTTGATGTCAAACATATTAAATACTAATTGATGTCTTCTAGTTGTGCCTGCTTTTTTATATTTATTAGGCTTAAAAAGTGGTGTTTCCATGTCCCTACTTTTTCCCTGATCTGGCTTAAAATCTGAAGTTTTAAATTTTCTTTTGTGCTTCCACCTATTCTGCAGGAAGAAACTGCATTTTTTCTATGTGGGATTCTGGGGCATAGTGTGGTGATTAAGAAAACTGGGCTAAATGCTATTTTAGTCATTTTGGGTTGAGTTTCTTGCTCATGTATTATTTTTTTATTTTTTCTGTATACAGGCTTTAAATGCCCAGTCAAGAGCATTGCTTATGCAGAAACTGGACCGCTCTGGCATTGCCGCAAGGTTTGTGTAAAGATTTTCTTCTACCAGATTGTCTAAATTTATTCATTTTCTTAACAGATTCCAAACACTGCAGTATTGGTCTGCCCGTTGTGAATGGGTCAGCTCCTGCTCAACAGGCTATTATGCCTATTGGTAATCCAGGTATAATACCAGCACCAGCTGTCCCAACGCAAATTATGCCTACCCCAGTAATTGAACCTGTTGGAAATCCCAGTGAGTGTTTACTTCTAAAGAATATGTTTGATCCAAACACTGAGGTAAGGATTAACTGATTGATTACATTCACTCTCTTCTATTTCATTCAAAAAGTACTAATATCAAATATTACAAGATGCAGACAGAGCCAGATTTTGATCTAGACATTAAAGAGGATGTGGAAGAAGAGTGTTCCAAATATGGACGGGTGAAGCATATTTATGTTGACAAGTACGTTTATGAATGTGTTGAACTTGTCCATAAATGCTCCATTCTTTCTTTTATCTTATTTTCCCACCATACCATTTTATAATTAATTCATCTTCTGTGCAGAAGAAGTGCAGGTTTTGTGTATTTGCAGTTTGAAACAGTGGAAGCAGCTAGTGCTGCTCAACGTGCAATGCACACAAGGTGGTTTGCAGGCAGAATGATTTCTGCTATCTACATGGTAAGCATTTATTCACTTCATCGTCTTGAGTTACCTGATGATTTTGTTCCTTCAGATTTGCATTTTTAACACAAAATACAGTGAGAATTGTGCTATTTCAACTTTCTTGTATGGAGGACTTTTGTGTGTAAACGGGGCATTGTCTACTGATTTTATTTTTTAACTAGGGAGATTAATATCAATGTAATTTGCAAAACAGGGGATTTACTTATTAGTTGTCTTCACTTATTAGTAATCTGCTTTGTAATCTGCTTTGTAATAGAGTAAAATCTTGATTTACTTATTAGTTGTCTTCACCTGAAGTGATGGGGAATCTTTTGACCTGATAAGTTGTGGGAATTGAACTAACTCTTTTGACAATATATTTACTGATTGATTGTGCATTATTGTGCTTTCTATATTACCAGACTCATATCGGTGGGAAAGAATTATCTCCAGTTACATTTTCACTGAATGAGATCCTTACCCTTAAATTTTTGTTGATAAAATATATTTTTGTATATAGTAAAAGTTTTATATAATTAAATAATGAGATTATCTCACTCGACAAACTCAGAAATTTTTTTTTTTTTCACATAATAGGATCTTTATCCCGTATCAATCTTGCTAGTATATTTTTTTTGCCTTCGGTGTTTTTTATATGGCTGCTAAGCCAACAACGTTGTGTCTAGAGTATGAAACTTTGAAGTAAACTGTGTTAAGATAGAGATGTGTATTTCATTGACATGGTCTTGTATGTTATATAATAATTGCGTTTCTAGCATATGGGCACCTAATTCACTGTGCCATACTGAACATTTGTAGAATGTGTTACGTAGTGGCTCTAATTTTTAATGGGGTGTCTTGAGAATTCTTGTGTTTGTCTTGCAGCAACCTCAGATATATGAAGCCAAGTTCAAAGGGGACACTTGAAGAAGTGCTTATAAACCTTTTAGGTCTCAGACGACAGCTTTCATATTTTTCTCACATTAGTTCTCAGAAATTGAGTTTAGCTTATAAATTTTGATTCATGACTTGTACTATTAGATGTATGGTTACAGAAGTTTTACTGCCTAGGTGGTGTGACATTCATGGCCAGTAATTTATTTTGATCTCAATGTATTCTATTTTAACCGTAGTCCCTTGTTTATTTCTGGGTTTCTTCTACTAGACCAAGGGTGGTAACATTGATTCAACTTTACGGTTTTTAGCAGTGTTAAAATCCATTATGGTTGAAATGACCATACATAATAAGGTCTGGTCACCAATCTGTTAGCCTGAAAAACAGGCTCATCTTAAAACTAGTCAGTAAATGCGGTAAAAATTTGCTTCTCATAATATATTTAACCTTCCATCTTTTTTAAACTTTTTTACAGTCTAGATATTTTTAAGATTAATAAAAATGTATATTCATATAATTATTTACTTTATTTTATAATAATGTACCTTTATATTTTTTTTCTTTTTTTTTTTTTTAAATCTTGTATCTATTTTGTTGTAGAAATATTTAAAATTTATAATATTAAAAATATGAACTTTATTATTATACATTTAGCCATGTTTAGTTAAAAACTAGGGGTGAAGGATATATTTCTGTTTTAAAAAATGGATTAGATGTATTAATTGGAAATTAGTCTAAATATCAATCCATTATTTTTAAATAAATTTACTAATTTCATTTTATTTAAATTAGTATAAAATAAAAAAAATTATATTGATCAAATATTTGCATTGAATTGGTTTGATAAAAAGGATCAAAGTTTTTATTTTTTTTAAATATAATTTTTTATTAAAGATATAATATTTTTAAATTTTTTTATTTTATTATGTTAATTTTAAATAATTATTATTTTATTATATTTTTACTTTTTTTTAATTATTATCACTTTTATATTAAATTTTATTATTTATTTTTTAAATTTATTATTAATGTATTTATAAAAATATTATTTTATTAAATATGATTATATTTTTATAGAATCTTTAAATCTTAAACTGATGTTTTTATTAAATCAGTTACATATTTGGTTTTTGAAAAATCAATATATACACAAAATTTATAGTGGGTTAGTATTTGATTATAGGTAAACTCTTGATCTTCTTCTTGTTAAAATAAAATAAAAATATGGACTTTTAAATAACAAAATGAGAAGGTATCATAATTATTATGGTCATTTTTATTATTGAGATTTTTGTTTTCTAAACATATTTAATTTATTATGTAATTAAATAACACGAACAAATTATTGCAATAAAACTTGATTGTAAGACCAAGTATAAAAGATAATCGTTGTTTTAAAGAATTACAAGATATTTTGACACCAAAACTCTCTTTTGAAATAAAGTCATGCAAAAAAAGGTTTATCTCATCCCTAATGTTAGGAATGAGCTTAAGAAACTTTTAACAAATAAACTTATTTAATAAACGTTTAACAAAAGTCGTCTACGACGATGAAAACCTTCTTTATCAAGAGTTATTTACGAAGATGACAACCTTCTTAATTCTACGGTTAACATTGCTCCAACAATAACATTTTGCAAGATGTCTTATTTATGAAACTCTTAGGTAAATCATTAAATCTTGACTTAATGAAAGAAAACCTCTGTATAACCTAGAACCAGGAAACTAAAAGTAAAATTTGACATCATTAATATTGCTTATCACTTTCTCATGGTGAAAGTTTGATGGAAAAGAGAAGTACTTTAAAGTTACGACTATGATATTTGACATGGTTAATATTGTTTATCACTTCCTCATGATGAAAATTTGATGGGAAAGAGAACTACTCTAAAATCATCAACTATGATATTTGATCATTTTTAAATATAAATTTGATTGTTATGACTTTATTTCAACTGTAACATTAACGAATCTTTTGGGGGTTTTGAGGGATCATGACATTTTTCCCTTATCCTTTAATATTTATAACTTGTATTTATATTTATAATTTTGATTTTTTAAATTTAACTATGATTAAATATATCTATTTATAATTTTATTTTTTATTTATTTTTTTATAAATATTAAAACAAACTATTAAATATATTAAATAAGAATATATTTTATATTCTTTGGTCAAAATCCCCCTCTAACCGCCTATTGTATGATCTTCTCAACTTTAAAATCATTA
This sequence comes from Sphenostylis stenocarpa, assembly GCA_963425845.1. Taxonomy (NCBI): domain Eukaryota; kingdom Viridiplantae; phylum Streptophyta; class Magnoliopsida; order Fabales; family Fabaceae; genus Sphenostylis; species Sphenostylis stenocarpa. The sequence continues at coordinate 17,239,957 of OY731406.1, forward strand.
CTATGATAAGAGCATCCTCTTAATAGCACCTATGAGCATGGATCAATTGATGAAGGTAGACATCAATATTTAGGATGTTTGTCATCAACATTACGCAACTTTGTGTGTCAATATTGACTTAACGATGTCAATGGTTGGAGAAGTATGGTCACATGTGTAAAGTTCCATAAGAAAAACTTCATAAAATATGTACAATACAAAGTTTCAACATCATTTTCAACTTTTACCTTGAGTAATCATGCTGCAGACCCCTCACTTAGGGTAAAGGCTTCTAGGTTGAAAAACTAGTTAATGGGCCTTAAGCTTTGATGAGTAGAGTAAAGACTCAAGAATAAATTTAAATTTTTTAGACTTTTAATTATATTTTTGGATTTAATTTTTGTAATTTCTTTTATTGGATATTTATTTGGGCCTTGTACGTGTTTTTATAATTTTGTAACCAAAGACATTTTAGAGTTTAGACTCTTAGATAAATAGTATATAAGACTATTTGTAAGTTTTTTTTTTTTTCATAATACATATTCAAATTTTGAAGTTTTATTTTGGGAGAGAAATTCTTTTTAAGTTTGTGTGAAGAATTTTTTTATTTTCTTATCTTTAAATTTCTAATTTAAAGTGACAGTTCCTTCTTGATTTATTAATAGATTCTGCATTTGTTTTTTCATTTCTAATATTTGCCTACATTTTCTATTTTGTTTTCTTCTTGTTTAATTATTGGACATTGTCACAAACAATTCGTAAACTTATTTCAAGGTTAGATCCTTATTATGTGATTATCATAGCTTGATTCCTATTTTAATTTCCAAAAACTTTGTCTAAATATTTTTGAAATGCATAAAATTGAGTGGTACATCTAGCTTGGAATTCAAATTTGATCTCGTTCCATATTTCCTAAGCAATAACTAATTCAACATTCATTTACTAGTCTCATGGATAATATCATTACCTTCACGAGTAAGATTATGTCCTTCATTTCAAGTATGCACACATGCTTCAAGAGCTACTAGATTAGCTAATTGAACATTAGATCAATTTGATGGATGATTTGTTAAATATTTGGATTCTTCTTCATTTGGAGCTCTCACTTGACTACAAATACTAGTTGTTTATTCAAATCCTTTATATGGATAATTTTGAACTATAATAGTTCTTTATTTTTCATTATATCAAATCAACAGCGGTGAAGTGTTAAACCACAAATGCAAGGTTGCCTTAATTGAGATTTGGTGTTGCTTATATAGCATTTTTAGAAGTGACCATGGTTCAAATTGAAGTAAAATTGGCACAAGTCATAATAGCTTGAAGAAAGTGGAATGGAGAATTGGTTTAGTGATCCACGAGAAGTAGCTCAAATTCAGTGTCCCTTTTTAATGTTAAGTAAATTTGAAGCATGATTCAATTGCTTTTGAATTGTCTTTATTATCAACTGAATTATTATACAATGCTTTTTCTTAAGTGATGATATTAATTTTGATATTAAATCATATCTTTATAGTGTGATCATTCAATTTTTGTTGTTAGTAAATGTGACTACTAATCCAACAAGTGATGCAAAATAATTTGTTGTTCAATTTGTGTCTTGAACATGTGCTTGTTGATTTGAAATTGGTATAAATTTGTTTTTATCATAAGTATGGTTGGAGAAGAAGACATGAGTATTGCAAAATAAAACCCTAAGACTCACGATGACACATATGTGTATCCCACATTTTCGCACAATTCGTTTTAGTATCTCAGTACTTGAACCACAGTGTGATCCATGGAGGGTGTGCAACCCATTCTCAATAAATGTGGACTCTAATCAGTGCATCATGGCATTTTCGTAGGGGATACATGACTGTTAGTGGACAGTTGGCTTGATCTGTTAGGTTTTTTAGCCCAATCTACATCTATAAATAAATCACTCCACACTCCTCCAAAGACACACCTTACTCATATTATCTTCTCTATTTTTCTTCTTGTTCTATTCTTGAGTTTATTTGCTCTTTTAAGAATTTCTTGCTAGTTTCTGAGTTCCTCGAAAAATTTGAGAAGTTCATGTTGTATCCTGGGAGAATTGTGCACTACTCCGCAGATAAGTCCTTAAGGGTAGTGATTATACACGTCTTAGGAATCTAAGTTTTGTTCGTGTCTTTGTCAGCCTTTACAATAATTTTAAAGACTTATGACTGACAGTATGGATACTAACAACAACTCTATATCAGAACAAACAAACAACATTTCCAGAACTCAAACTGTCTTTGCGAAACCGTTCCAGACGTTTTGAAAATTGAAGTTTTCACTGGGCAAAACTTCTAACCCTGGCAAGAACGCACTTCTACTCTCAGACATATATGGAGTGACTTATGCTCTTACAACTACCAAACCTAATGCTAGTACACCTACTAAACAAATTGAAGACTGAGTTCATTTGAACAAGATATTTCAACACACTTTGTTTAGTCTATTGTCTAATGATTTGTTTGATGTGTATTGTTCCTATAAGGAAGCCAAAGATATTTGGTATTCGTTGATTCTCAAATATATTGTCGAAGATGTTGTGAGACAAAGGTTTGTTATCGAACCTACTACCATTGGGAGATGCTAGAAGACAAGGATATCAAGATCCAAATTAACGAGTACCATAAGCTGTTTGAAGATATTAAAGTCGGAAACATAGTCCTACTTGATGAGTTCATTTTGGAACTTCTAATCGAAAAGTTTCCAGGATAGACTACAAACAATAGCTGAAGTATAGGTATAAACCGATGTCACTGCCAAATTTGATCACACACATTATCATCGAAGATATCAACCAAAAAGGGTGTGTTGTTGTAAGGGATAGGTGTTATTAGCTAAGCCAAATATGTAGAAGATAAACCAACCCTAAAAAGGTATGAGAAAAAACTTGATTATAAGAAGAAAAATAACTTTAAAAATTCTCGTTCCAATGGATCTAACCCCACCTTCAAGAAGAAGGGAAATTTCTTTGTTTATGGAAAGTCAGGTCATCATGCACCTCAATGCAAATGTAGATAAGAAACGACAATTCTCTTAAGGCAAATTTAGCCGAAGGAGAAAATACAATTATTGCGGTAGTTTCCCAAAACCTTGTGACAAATATGAGCAAATGAGTGGTAGATTCTGGTACTACTAAGTACATCTGTGCAAATAAAAGTGTTTTTACCTCCTACACTAGTGTGGGGATGAAGAATAACATGTTTATTTAGGTGATTCCAGGACAACTCTTGTCCTAGGAAAAGAAAAAGTTCTACTAAACCTCACATATAAGAAGACGACCTTGAGTGATGTGCTACATATGTCATCAATCAGAATTAATCTGTAGCAACGTTGGGAAAAGTTGAGGTTAAAGTGTCATTCAAATATGATAAGATTGTTATGACAAAAAAATAATGTGTTTGTGGAGAAGGGATATTGTGATTAAGGTCTTTTTGTACTTAACATCTCTGAAATTGTTAATGAATCTGATTTATATTATTGATTCATATGACATGTGACATGCTAGAATAGGACACGTAAGTTTCTTGTATGTTATAAAATTACAAAGATTATGATTAATTCATAAGCGTGATAAACAAAGTAGGAAATGTGATATATATGTAAAATCTAAAATAACAAAAAAAAAAACGTGTCATTTGGTAGAACGTCAAACTGAACTTTTAAGATTAATTCACATTGATCTACCTTATTTGAAACAAACCATGTCTCGGAGGTGGTGAAAATTATTTTGTAATATTTATAGATAATTACTCTAAATACACCAAAATATACTTAATCAAACATAAGATGAAGTGTTTGACATGTTCCTAACCTATAAAGTGGAAGTAAAAAATCAATTAAACAAGAAAATTAAGAGGATTAAATCAGATAGAGGTGTTGAGTATGTAATATTTAATGATTATTGTGTTAAGAAGGTATTGTTCATGAAGTGACCCCACCATATTCATCTGAGTCTAATGGAGTAGCTGAGAGAAAAAATGGAACTCTTAAAAAGATGATGAATGTCATGCTTATTAGTTCTAGTGTACTTGATAACCTTTAGGGAGAAACTCTATTTACAACATGTTTTTTACAAAATAGGATACCACATAAGAAAACTGGTAAAACTCCCTATGAGTTATGGAAAGGTTATCAACTTAATCTTAAATACCTAAGACTGTGGGGTGCCTAGCTAAGGTAATGCTACCTGATCCTAAGAAAAGAAAAATAAGTTCTAAAAATTTTGATTGTATGTTCTTAGGCTATGCAGATCATAGTGTTGTCTATAGATTTCTTGTCCTCAAAAGTGATGTAATTGAGCATAATACTATAGTGAAAACAAAAATGTTGAGTTCTTTAAATATATTTTTTTTCTAAAGGTTAGTGAGACACCTAAACAACCTATAAATATTAATATTGATAACGTATATTTGAAAGTTAAAACCATAAAGAAGGGAGATAGTATCTTACTATCCCAAGAACAATATATTGAGAAACTTCTTAGGAAGTTTGGGTATTATGACTTCAAACTAGTGAGTACCCCTTATGATGCTAACTCTAAGTTAAAGGGAAAAAAAAAGGAGATTTTATTTCTCAACCTCAATATGTACAGATAATTGGAAACTTACTGCATCTAATGAATCTAGATTTGACATTACCTATGCAGTAAGTAGATTGAGTAGGTACACTCAATGTCCTAATTAGGAACATTGGGATGCACTTGCAAGGCTTATGAGATACATAAGAGGTTCAATGGATTATGTCATTAAATATAATGAATTTTCCGTTGTACTAGAAGGGTACAATGATGCTAAGTGGATCTCTGATTCAAATGAGACAAAATCCACTAGTGGTTATGTATTCACACTTGAGGGTGGTGCGATTACATGGAGATCAGTCAGACAAACAATTATTACAAGGTCAACAATAGAATCTGAGTTTGTTGCTCTCAAAATGGCTAGTAGTGAACGGTTGAAAAACTTCTTAGCAAACATTTCATTAGGAATGAAATCGACACTGTCTATGTTAATACATTATGATTGTCAATCAGCAATAGCTAAAAACAAGAACTACAATGGAAAAAACAAACATATATAATTGAGGCATAATTTAGTAAAACAGTTGTTAAATAGTGGACAATTTTCATTGACTATGTGAAGTTAGAATAGAATCTTGCAGATCCTCTGACAAAACTTCTAGGGAGAAACATGATTTTAGGAACACCGAGGGGAAAGAGACCCAAGTCACTTGCAAACAAACAAGTGATGGTAACCTAAGTTTTGTGATTAGAGATCTCATGAATAAGGTTCATATAGGTGAAAATAAGTCACTTATTAGTTCTACTAGCATTAAAATTGATTAAAATAAACTATGTTCATTCTTATGGTGTGTGTGAAAGTGGTAGATACTACATCAATGAAATGTTAAATTTTGTAATTAAAATTATATCTGGTGTACGAATTTTAGTCTTAACAAATTTTTTAATGATTTCATATCCGTTACGAGTGGTGTATGATTTGCAGCATACACTTGATGAAATCACCTATATGAGTGTCGAGTGGGGCTACTTGCATAAAATTTTTGCAAGATTTTTAGAGCACTCATGAATACCGGGCACGCGCATGACCTAATAAGCGCAACACAACGATTATAACAAGAATTGTGGGGGTGTATTATGATTGTTCATCTAGTTTGTTATACCAATTACACTGTATGTTAAGTTTTCAATTTAGGACCGGTTCATATAGCTTGTTATACTAGCTTTTATGCATTACATTCTATATAAGACCCAAGCTTTTTCATCTTTTTTTTTTTTTTTTGCAATACCATTTGATTTAACTTACTTTTTTATTTTCCACTTTTTAGTTTGTCTTTAAAATTTATTGATTTTGTATTAGAGTTATCATTTTTCTTGACCTCCTTTAGTTAAACTTGAATTTGTTATATTTTTTTTCTTTGAATATAATTCTTAATGGGTTGATTGAGAATTCTTCTTTAAGAATGCATATTATATTGTTTCATGATGTGGACATAAAAGTCCAAGCCCATGAAAAAAAAGGATCAAGATCAAATTCAAGACTTGAACTTATGACAAGAGCCAGACTCAAAAAAGCACAAGAGGCACAAAGTGACCAATTTGCTAAAGACCAAACTATTAAAGGCTCTAAACGTGGAGGATGAGTCTAGACCTATCACATGCATAAAATGTTTGGAGAGCTAGGAGGCCCAAGTAAAAGATTTAATTATTATTATAATTTTATTTGCTACAGTGGGGATTTGAACCCAAGATGTTATAATATCTTCACTGGACCATCAAGATAACTTAACTTTGTTTAGGATATTATTTTAATTTATCTTTATTTCCTGCAATGAGACAAACTCATAAACTTAAGTTATATTAAACATTTTGGAAATTCAGAATCAAGGTACGTAATATTCAGAATCACTTTGTGAGTTGTTGCTCTGCTAGGGTTCTTCCTTGCATCATTTGATCTTATCAATAATTATCTAATTCTTGTGGCGATCCTTCTTAACTTATCAAATATTCTTATTTGTGGCGCCTATGCTATCCTTTATTTTTTTCTGTTTTTTATTTCCAATCAAATCACCTTCCAAAATCTAACCCTAAATTGTTTTCCTTCTATAATTCTTAATGGGTTGATTGAGAATTCTTCTTTAAGAGTGTATATTATATTGTTTCAAGAGAAAAAAAATGACTAAATTGTATATGTTGTTATTTGTGTTTTGTTAACCTTTTTGTGTGTAAGTATCTTTTGTGTCCCTTATAAAGAGTATAATATGAAGTGGACAAGTATAATATAAAAACAAAAATTGATCCAAAATCGTATCTTGATTAGGAGAGTATATGTTATTTTATTTAGTTGATAATTATTATAATGTTCAAAAATTGAATTGTGTTTTTGAAGATTTGTAGGATACGTTGCTATTTGGTGGAGTTAAACAAAATATTTTGTTGCGATTGAGAAAAAAAACCCATTATTTTTGACATGGGTGGTGATTTGAAGCCTAATGATTTTGACATGGGGTGATTTGAAGGCTAGTACGAGGAGAAAATAGGAAATATAGAAAGGCTAGAAAAAGACATTGGACATAGAAGAGAAGAAAGAGAAAAATATTTTAGAAAAAGATGAAAAATATAGAAAAAAAGTAAAAAAAGAAGAAGAGAGAAACAGAAATTAACGAAAAGACAGAAGAATAGGTAAAAGACAGAAAACTGATTTAAGAAAAAGAAAAGTAAGAGAGTGAATAGAAGTAATTGAGAGAAAAACAAAATAAAAAATGTTGTTACTTTATTTACAACTCTTTACTTGTTTGTAATTTTTTTTTAAATGAAATAAATGAAAATTTTCACATTATTCATATAACCATGGAGAATAATATATATACTTACATTATCTTCTCTTGAACCACTTAATAGGTAACATAAGTATTTTAATACTTGTGATTTGAATATTGCTTTTAATATACTTAATATTGTCTTAAGTGGTGTTTTCAATTCCTTAAAACTTGATATGAATGTATATCATATATGGACTTCAATGATCATAATAAACATTTTGCTATATATAATGATTATAAGAAGCTTGATAATTAGATTGAGCATATAAAAAAGATTTAGAGTTTTTTGTTTGGCATGATAAGGATAGTCATTGTGCATTGACTTGACTTAACTGTGAAACTTATGACAGGTCCTTTAATATTGTTTGATGATTTTTATAAGTGGGTATTTGATTATGAAGAAAATATGTAATCTCATTGATAATAAGAGATGTCTTTCATAAGATTCAAATATCAATTTACATAGATTTATTTATATTTATATATTTTTTTTTATATTTGAAATTTTAATTTAAAGGGGTGAATCCTCTTTAATTTATCAACATAAATTTTGACTTATCAACTTAGAATATAATTTTTTTTCTTTTTTATTTTTGTTTGCATTTTCTATTTTCTTTTATTTTTTTATTAATGAAAATTGTTAGAAACAACCTATTCTTACTCCCGTCGAGGTCTAACACCTGCATGATATACTTTTAAATAAACACATGATAACCATAGCTTTACAACAAAAATAAAATCACTTAGGATAAGTTAATAATTCATAACAAACGTACAATTTAAATATTTTACAAAATATCAGTATATATATCTTCACATATTTCATCACTACACAATTCAATTTTTGTTAACACATTATATTTGTCCATACAAACTCATTATCACATCATACAAATTCTTCATGACTTTTTAAAAGATTAAACATTGAACTAGACTCAAATAAATATATATATATATATATATATATATATATATATATATATATATATATTTTTTTTTTTTTTTTTTTTTTTTTCTTTTTTCTTTTTGTACCATGACTTTTCAAAATTACAATATTGTGTGATTAGGACAAATTTCTATGTCTTATCAAAACATAATTTTTTAAGTTATAGAATTTTTTTTAAACTCTTACAACTTATGTCGTCGTTTATGTCATTTTATTTTTAAGTAAAATCAGCATATTTCATCAAATCTTAAATTCTAGATTCACATGTACCATATCAAGTGAGAATATCATGATAATTTTCATACTACAATAACATCAATCACATTTCCTCATCACGCAACCTCAATATTTAACTTCATTGCTTGTACATGTATCACCTTTATATCACATATTATATATTTAAAATATAAGTTTTAATGCACATTCGTCATATGACAATTAACTCATTTATATTACATATGCATCATCAACATTTACGCAGCTATACACCATAATCATACTCTCTATATTTTCATATGTAAAAATATATAAGAAATAACAATATATCATTTAAATAATATTATATAATCCTTAAATCTTACAATTAAATTTTATAACCTTAATAATATAACACACTTCATAATCTAAGAAACAAATTTAATACCTAAGTAGATTTAAGATATAAAGAAAATTTAAGAAGTAAAATAAATACAATGTAATTAAAAAAGTAATTAAATTCTTTAAATAAATAGATAATTTAATTCACTTATATATATAGAGAGAGAGACATAGATATAGATATATAAATATAAAGAGTTAAGTACGAAGTGGAAATCTCTCCCAACAATGTTTCATTACATGCCAAGGGATTTAATAAATAGTATTGATGAAGTAGGGAGGCCCAAGAAGGAGAAAAGCCCAAAGTGTGATGAAAAAAAAACAAAAAAAGGTTAAGTTGGCGGTCTCTTCGGCGATAAGACTGCAACGTCACAGCCCTACTCACCAGGCTTCTTCCTCTGCTTGGTTGGTACACTACACTTTTCTTTCCATACACAGAGTGCAGGCACACCTCACCAGGTACTTACGCACGCTTTCTCCTTCTCTCTCTGTTTCGTTTCCGGGCCTAAATCGGAAATTCGCACCACAAAACAAACCAACCAACAAACCCATATCCCCAAAACCTCCCTGTCAACTAAACTCAGATACTGTGTGAGTCAGTCATATCATATCTTATCCCTTTCGCTCGCACGCACAACATAACTCACTGTATGTCAGATGTGATCATTCTCTAAACCCTAGCATAGCATAGCATATCACCTTCGAATCTCATTTCTCTCTGTTTCTGAAATTTGCTTTTGCGTTTTGTTCTAGATGGATAGGTATCAGAGGGTAGAGAAGCCCAAGGCTGAGAGTTCGATAAACGAGAACGAGATACGCGTTACTACTCAAGGAAGAATGAGGAATTACATCACTTATGCTACCACACTCCTTCAGGTTTCTTTCTACTCATGCTATCACAGTGTTCCCCTCCTCCTCCGTTGCATTTTTATCAGATTATGTTTTTTCAAATTAATTGGGCAGATAGAACTTACCGTTTGTTTAATTGACTCCGTGTCGATACTTTTGGTTGGGTAGGTCGAATCGGATTAACGCTTGTGTTATGGTGTTCTTAGACGGTTTGTTCTGCATCGCCTTAAATGATGTCAGTGGATTGAAAATTGTTTGGAACGATAAAAATACCAAGGAGGAGTGGTTTTTATGATTGAAGTTTTAGTAAACCCTTAATATTAAATGCGCTTGGTTCATAAATGGAATCTCTCCCTCTCTCACGCACCACGGGTCTCGCCGAATGTTGTGGCTAGACCACTCCACTCAAATGTGTTTCTGAACCAGGTAGTTGAAAATATGATTATAAAAAAAGCACGTGAAAATCATAAACCTGAAACGGGAGTCAATTGACATACAATGCCGATTAACAGGTAATGAATCTGATAACAGAAAAATGTTGGGGGAGGGGGTTGGACTTTTTACAAATGGCAATCAAATAAATTTAGAAAACTATTAATAAAGCAAAAAATTGCACAGCCAATGAAGGAAGTTTTCGGGTAAACTAACGTGACTTATGTGTGTAAGACATTAAACACAAGAGCTTATGCTGCGAGTCGGACAGGGATAAAAATTAAAGGATGAATTACTTAAAATTCTCCGTAGAAATACGATTCATGAAAATTTCCCGTTTTTAAGCTTGCACCAAACTTATCCTCAAGATGATATTTTTGCTTCTTTGTTTGTGAAGCTTGATGACTGTTCCTTTCCTTTCACACAGGCTCTAAAAAAATTAATACTATGTAAATTATAGCTTGTTAGCATACATCATCTTTCTTGCGCCTTTCTGTTGTGTAGGCGTATGTCTCTATATTTATATTCTTTGTTTACTTCATCATTTACATTGATTTTCGTGGTGGTAGGATTTTTACCTTTTAGTTTATGGGTGATCCATGCATGAAAGTGTCATTTTATCTAGAAACAACTGATATTTTATTTTCTTTTTTTTTTTAACATTTTATATTGCTCCATATGTATTTTCTATAGGAGAAAGGATCCAATGAAATTGTTCTCAAAGCAATGGGACGTGCAATAAATAAGACTGTAATGATTGCCGAACTGATCAAGGTGGGATGATCAATATCTGTATTGAATATGTTTGTCTTCCATTGTTCATATTACTTGTGTGAGTTGTGACGGTTCTGTTACTTGTTTCAGAGAAGGATTGTTGGCCTGCATCAAAACACTGTAATTGGATCAACAGATATAACTGACACATGGGAACCACTCGAAGAAGGCCTTCTTCCGTATGAATTGTTGTTTCTTCTATAATACCTTCTAAAATGCTGTGTTTGGGAGTGATTGTTTTGGTTTTGTGTTATATACTTGAACAGTTTGGAGACTACTCGCCATGTTTCAATGATCACAATTACCTTGTCAAAAAAGGAACTGGATACGTCCTCCACGGGGTAAGAACTTCTGGGATGTTATATCTCGGAATGTAGTTATTAAGCCTTGTATTTTAACAGGTCTAGTTATCTATGAGACAAGGTGCTAGATCAATAGTTAAGATTGGTTTCATTAGTCTCTTTGAGGAATCACAATCATTTATGATTTCGATGAGTTATGCTCATAAATATTATGTTTGATACATATGTTGATTTGGTAATCCTTTCCTCTGTTGTTGTAGTTCTACAAAATTATGAGGTCTAATAAGTAAAGTGCTTAAGATATTGTGACTACCATAGTGGTATGCTTTTGGAATACTATATTATATCTTAGAATCAGTGTTGAAGAGAAAATCACTATTTTATTGTCGCACAGGCTTTAGGTAATTTGCCAAATTAGGACTTTAAAGGAATTGTGTAAAAGTCTCGTAAAGTTTAATTTCCTTGTTTAAAATAATAATGCTGTTTGTCTTAAAGTTGTCATATAAAGTCATAAATCCCTTTGATTTCTTCCAAATTAGAGAGTTACACTTGTGAACTTATATAACATGTTTCCTTCTTTGCCTGACATCTGACTTCTACAATTAAAATTTTCAAATAATGTAATGAGGATTGAGAGAACATGTTAGATCCTTGATTTCAACTATAGACCCCTTTTATTGTGCTGTTTTACTTTTCCTTTTTGACTTTCATGTGGACTGATGGAAATATTCAACTTCATTTCTTTTTTCCGTAGTAGATTCTCATGATTATAAATTTGTACTTTTCATTTTTTTTTAATTATATTCACTGTTGGCATGATTTTAATTTTTCTTTTTTTCATGCAGATACCAACCTCCTCTTCCAGTTGATCAAGTAAAACCTTTAAATGAATATGAAGAGGAAGGAGGTGAATTGATTAGTTATTTTCTTTTAATATTTCAAAACAGTGAATTTCTTGTGTGTGTTTTCTAGCATGTTGACTGTAGTTTGATCTGATTTAGAAGGCTCACCAAGGATGCGAGGAAGAGGCCGTGGTCGAGGAAGGGGCAGGGGTAGAGGTATTACAAAGTACTTTGTTTCGTTTATTCACTGGATGGAAATGCCTATATTTTAGATCATGAAATGATGTAATTGTAGATTATGGAATGATCGTAAAATGCTTTCCTGGACACTTATTGTTGTGGTTTCTAAAAAATGTAAAAACGGCTTATTAGAACGAAATATGTTATGCTTAGGAATTTACAATGGGGGTATGGAATATGGTGATGGTTGGGATGGTGGACGTGGCTATGGTGGAAGAGGTCGTGGCCATGCAAGAAGGCGAGCTTTTCGGGGACGCGGTCGAGGCTATGGTGCCCATCCAGCTGCTTATTATGACTATGGTGAATATGATGCTCCACCTGCCCCACGTGGTAAGCATGCAAGTCCAAAAAATTTAGATTTCATGCTGGTGAAAGTTGCTTAAATTACAACGGTTGTATTATCAGATAACATTTTGATTAATACGATTTATTCCGAGCATTATGAATGAATGTGATTTTTAAGTCTTGTTATACTGTGCTGTTACTACACAGCGCTTCTTATTAAATCAGGCTACAAAAGAAACAGTAGAAAATTACTTCATTTCATTTCATATACTGTTTTTCTTGATGTCTTTTTAATTTCCTCAGTTCTCTTTCATTCATTCTTGTCTCAGCCTTTTGGAGTTTTCATCCTACCCAGTAGCTACCTGAGTGGACATGTTGGTCTAATTTTTATTTGATGGTTTTGCAGGCCGTGGACGGGGAAGGGGAAGAGGGCGTGGTCGTGGAAGGGATCGGGGAGCAGCTGCTTGATCAAATGGTTGTTGCTTATCATGTATATGTGAAGTTAGAAAGTGTTGCCTGTCTGTTTAGTTCTTGTGAGATTTTCTTTGTTTTTGGTATTTGAAGCGTTCAATGTTGCAGCCATGTTCCTGCAGTTTTGATTATGTAGTTCCCCCCTCTGTAATCTCTATAATTTTGCTAAAAGTTGGGTAGGTTAAGTTAGATCTTTTCTTGTTTTTTAAAGATAAAATCAGGATTGTAAAATTTTTTAATAGGAATTATTGCAAGTAAGTTTTTTCAAAATTTATTTAGTGTGATTGGTTTTGTATACTTTGAAGATTTTTTATTTTATTTTTCGATTTTGTAAGAGAACATTAAAAAAAAAATAAAGCAAGGGATGAAACACGAAACTGGTGGACGTTTGGAAATTTTGGGCAGTAGTTTGACACCTAAAAGAAGATAGTCTAGATGAAAATTGAATCTCTATGCAATCAACTTTTAGTGCATCACCTTCGTTTGTGAACACCAAATATTTCATATGAATTCATGTCATCGTCTATAACTTAAGGGATATCATATTTTGCCGTAGACATTTTTCAGGCATCTGTCTCTAGTTGTATTACGTGAGTATTTTATCAGTTATTGCACTATTTTGGATTGGTGGATTTGTAAGCAATTTTTTTATCTAGGGTACAGTGATGAAAATAAGTGAGTTTTATCATAAAGAAAGTTGAGAAGTTTTTTTTTTTTTCATAATTTTATACAACTTTGTAAAAGTAAGTTTTAAGTGTAAAAAAAATAAAACTATCACATTTGAAATAATATGTTTTCTGTTTCAGTCGTAAAATATTGAAATTCATTTTTTTTTCAATCTTCAGTTATGAACAAGAAAATCAAAAAAATATATTTATAACAATAAATCATAAATTAATTAATTGGATAAATGAAGTTTTACAAAAATCATAGATTTAAGTGTCATATTTATTTTTCCAATGCAAAAATAGTAATTCATTTATGTGATTAAGATTAATGATGATAATCTAATTAAATTACTCTATCTTTGTATATTTGTAAAGATCAATATTTGTTTATTTAGAGAAAAATTCATTTAAGCATCATTATTATTTTTATTTTGTGACTGAGATGAATAATCTCTTAAACCATTTCAGATATCATCATAAGACAGCGTACACAATGAATCATATTTTTGTTTTTTTTTATCACATGAAGAATGTACTTGATTCGTTATTGTACTATTCTTGAGTGACTGATTTTTTAATTGATTTAACATGATTTATAAATCTATTTGGCATGACACATAAGAACCTTTTATGCAAGGTACACGGTTAATACAAAAATATGAATGATGATAAAATGATAAATTAATTAATTAGACAAACAATATTCGAGTCAAGTTTCGAAACTCCACAACATACTATCTCTTAAATTAATTCTCAATCCATATTCATCAAAAGTTGCATAATAAACTTATTTATAGAGGTTCAGCTAAAACTAATAATGATATATTTAAATAATTGATTCTAATATAAAAATAAAATATCATAACCAACTAAATAAATTATATATATGTTAAATAATATAATCATGGTATATTTTTTATCTTTGATTCGGAAGTCATAAAATCATCGCTCTCATGAAAAGTGACTTTGTCCTGGAGAGTCGTCTTGGTATAAAGGTTGACTAAAAGATCGTATAACTCCAAAGTAGCATCTTTGTGTGATTTATCAGCCCACTCAATCAAAACTTGATATTGAAAATATATTACGTTCAGAAATGGGTAACTGCTGTATCAACAATTCATCGTTCATATGGAAGCGAAAGGATATTTATAAGGTCTAGGAATAGGATGCAAAATATTCGGAAAGGTGATAAACTCTCAGACTTTTGAAAAATCACAGTACATTCGATCAAGAATTCTTGGACAACTGGTGGCAAGGTAGAAATTAGTGATATGTCTGACATATTAGTTTTAAATATTATTTTAAAAAAATCTCTATTAATTTATTCGTTCAAATCTTTTATTACTTATCTAATTAAAAAATATCAAATATTTATGAGTTATATATATTTTATTTAATGATTTAATCTAATTATAATTAGATTGAATAATAATGATTACTCATATTAAATAATTAAAAAAATATTTATTAGAAAAGTTATTTTAAATTAAATATTTAATTTTTTCTTAATAATTATAATTAAAAATAATATCTACAATATCTCAAATTTATTATATAATATATTTTTAAATATAATATATTAAAAAAATTTAGATAATTTAAATATTTTTATTTTTTTTTTAAATAATAAAATATTTATTTTTTAAAATTTTAATATAATATTTTTAATTAAAAGAATGCGATAAAATATGAAAAAAAAAACAATAACAAACAACAAATAATAACAAAAATGAAACTTTAATTGGAATCATAGATAGAGAATAACATCATAGTTTGCATTTTTTGTCTCTAAGCAAAATCTATAACACTAACTGATTTACCTTATTAATATAAATGAGTGAGATTTAATAATAATAATAATATTTAATAAAGGAATATTCTATTTTGGTTATAAGAGAATCCATTCTTCTTCACCAAGAATCGATTTTATACAATTTTAATATGTTCTTAACCCATTTATGTTGTCTTTGTTGACAATTCAAAATCTTAATGTATTAAGTTATGATTATATTTTCATACATGTTGCTTAATTTTCTCATCTTTTCATTCTTACGTAATGTGAGATTTATAATCACATTTGGATTTTCAACCGTCTCTCCTTCTCCACTTACCTCTCTAAGACACATTTTAATGACATTGAATAACAACTTCAACCAAATGTTAGGAAATAATATATATACATATCTCGTCATCCAAGTAGTAAAGATTAAAATGAGTAGACGCTAATTAAGTAATATTATAAGAGGTGACTTCTATTTCTTCTTTCATCACCTCACTTTTGCACTCAAATCCACACTTTCAAATTTTCATATATCATTTAAAACAAATAAGATATGCAAAATAATTATTTTTTTACTATGAACTTTATGATGTCATCTGAATTTTTTTACAAATAAATATTAAATTGTAAATTTAATTCTAATATATTTTAATAATATTTTTTTATGATAAGATTTTAATATCTTTTTTACTCGTAATAAATATTTTAAATAATAATAATCTAAAATAAGTTATATATATTAAAATTAATATTGAGTATACTCCAAAAATCAACATGATATTTATATTGGTGAAATTAAATTTAAAAGTAATATTTTATTTTGAATATTGTGAAACAAACTTTTACTAAATTTCATTTTTTTTAATTACTTTGTATCTCTTAGTTATCTAAAACTTTCTTTTTCCTAATTTTTATCTCTTGTATTTTTCTCAACTTTAACTGTGAGTATCAAAGTTAAATATAAGTGAAACTTTTATTTAAATTGCAAATAATATAATTAGACAAATGAAAGTTTCATTCCAATCATATATGTTAGCAAACTACCACCATAATTTGCATATTTTTAACAACAAAATATAGGAGCGAACTTTATTAATATTAGTCATTATTGGTAATAATTTTTTTTTCTTTTTCATGACTTATGACATTGTAACCATATATATATATATATATATATATATATATATATATATATATATATATATATATATATATATATATATATATATATATATATATACTAAGAATTAAGATAGTTGTATAATTTCTCTTTTTATTCCTCTCAAAAGATAATTAAGACATATAATATGAAACTCTTCTAAATATCTTCATGAGGATGCATATTATAATAGATAAGATTAAAAAACTCTATTATCATGATAAATTTTAATTTAAAATCAATTAACATTTATATATATATATATATATATATATATATATAATTCATAGTTAATGATGATTTTTTTCTCTCTCAACATTTATATTTGTCATTGATTATTTGGTGCAATCTCCATCCAAAATCTCACTTTTTTTAGATTCTAACAGTTTTTTTTTGTTACATCTTAAAATTTTTAAAATATTTTAGTGATGAAGTATTACATTATGAATTCAAGTCTAATATAATTTAATATTATTATTAGATTATATTTATTAATAATTTGTTTATATTTATACTTAATATTTTAAATAATAATAACAATTAAGTAAATTAGATGTATTAAAATTAATGTTCAATATACTCCAAAGATCAATGGTTTATATTTGTGAGATTAAATTTAGAATTAACATTTCATGTGAATAAAAATATTAAAATAAAAAAAATACTAAATTTTAAAAATAAAAAATATTCTATTTTTATTACTTTGTATATCTTATTTATATGAGAGTATTTTTTTCATATTTTTTTCTTAGTAATCGGATTCATAATTTATCATTTTTTTCCTCTTTTGCTATTTTTTTTTTAGTCATACAATAAAAAATTAATGTACGTTTCTAACCTTTTACTTCATTTTTGAAGGAAATAAAAAATATCTGCTTGATACCAAAAATATATGTGGGAACAAAATAATAAGAGTGACATTTTTTTAATGCTTAATAATTTAAATTGATTTCATATCTTATAATTTTAACCATAACAAGGACACTTGAGAGAACCACTATTTTTAATTATTAAAAACTAACAGCATTAATTAGTTATGAAGAAGAGTCCTTATTTTAAAAATATAAAAATTCAAACTACTATTTCAACTATGTTAAATATAAAATAATTCCTGCAACCTTTTTTCTGTGCATATAAAGATCTAAGTTTATGGGAGGAACTTACAGAAAATTACAAATTGGAGTTCATAAGTAGTCTCTTTCTCTTCTTCCCAATGCACTGGGCTGAAGCACACTGCAGCCCACACCAATGTTAAAATGGCTTGGCCCAATCAAATTAACTTACTATTTAAATTAATTTTGGCTCAATAATTTTTTTAATGTTTTAACATATTAAAAAATATATTCACTATGTACCTCTTCTATATATAAAAAAATTAAATTAAAATAATATACTATTCCGACGTAAAAAAACTATAATTTATTTAAAATTAATACAACTATACTGAGAAGATGTTAACAACTCCACCTCCTTCCATGCATAGTAAAAGAAAAGAACCGACATGCAAATAATTATGCAACTATGAGCTGTAATTTTCCAACTTGCAAATTGCAATTAATGACACATGTTTCTCTGTTACAAGTATAAACAGTCATACATCTTATACAATTTTTCATACACTACCATATTTTTTTTAACTCAATAACTGAGATACCAACTTTCCCATCATCTTTAGTTTTAGTTTTTTCTTTTTCTTTAAATGAAAAGTAAGTTTCAGACACCATTTTTTGTTAGGAACTTTTTTTTTTTTCACTTTTTTAACAGTTATCTAACGTGAACAAAAATGTAAAGTATAGTTTATATTGATAGCATTACAAATTTACTGACTTTAATTTTTATTTATTAAATTAAATTTGATATATTTTATTATAAATTTTTTTATATACATATATATATATATATATATATATATATATATATATATATATATAAGATATAAAATATACCGTATAATAATATTTAAACAGTATTATAATAAACTTAAAAATTGCAATCACTATAAATTTTTTTAAAATTTGTTAATTTTACTTTTATTTTTAATAAAATTTACATAATTATGAATAATAAAAAATCTTTAAAAAGTGTACACTATAAATGGTATCGGATATATTATATTTATTCTTATCGAATCGAATGAAATTGGATAAAACAGATCTTTCTCTCTTGGAGTGGGATACAAGCAAAACCACGTAAACACTGACTACCCGATTATTTTTTTAACGAAATATTATGAGATTAAGAGGAAATGACTGATACTTTTGTGATAGAAATATCCTTACAAAGAACTTTTATTAAGAAAAATAATAAAAATAAAAGATGTGTTATTAATAATCATAACTAATCTTAAATAATTTGTTTAAATTTATCAACTATATAAAACTACAATTGACTTTTATTAAAAAATATTATCTTTTAAGTACATATTTTATATATATGAATTAATTAAAAATATCTTCAATATCTAATAAAATATTTTTATTTTAGTTGAGAATAGTGTTGAAAATTAATGTATAACTAAGATCCTATTAAAACCAACAAAATTAAGTAACTCACAAATATTCTTAATATAAAATAAAATTTTATATCAAATTATATCATATTTTTTTATGATTAACTTTATGTTTTATTAATAAAAAATTATTTATTTAAATATCAATTCTCATAATAAATAAATATAAAATTAAATTTGAATATACTCTGACAACTTGCTATTTTTATCATAGAAATGATTACTTATAAATATAACCAATACGAAATTAATTTTTCTTTGTTCAAATATAAATTTTTATAATAAATAAATATGAACTTAAATTTAAATTTGAATCTAAACTCTATCAACTTGATAATAAATGATTATACATAAATCTAACCAATACGAAAATCACTGTATTTCTAGTTGTAGTAAAAAACAAATAGATGGAATTGATTTATAGAAGGTTTATAAAAAAATTGTCTATTAAATATATACCGTTAAATTTTATATATTTTTAGAATTAATTACATTAATTACCAGTTGAAAATATTTTTTTTCATGTTTAAGTATAAAAGAATTAACTTAAAAAAAAATTAAATACAATAAAATATTATTAATGCCTTTGTGTTTTGTCTATATATAACTTATATTTAATTTTTATAACTATGTCTGTTTGTAATTTTACAATCATGGATAAAGTATAGTAATCAATACAAATGAAAAAATATTTGTCTACAAAAATAATATAACATATATTAAATATGGGCACTTATAAATATAATTATCATTAAACGTTATATTTTTTTATACGAAGATATATAATAAAATTTGTATTGTTATAATTTGAGATATTTTAACCAACATAAATAAATAAAGAGATATTTATCTAATGAATAAAATAAAAATATATTGTTGAAAGTAAAATAAAACATGATATTCTTAATTTTTAAGAAACTGAGTAAAATAGAATAAACTATAAAATATTTATTGATCATTTCCAGTGTAAAAATATTATATTTTTTTTAAGGATCAAAGTTTATCTACTTTTATAACATTAGATAAAATTTCAAATGTTAACATGAATTTTGATAAATATACACATGAAAGTTTTATATTATAAAGTCCTACAATTTATTATTACATGTTTCTACGAATAATAAAGATAACAAATACGATCTTCTATCTTAATAATTTATCTGTAGCTCAATAGGTTTTATTACCTAATTTTATGATCAAGTTTTAAAAAATTATTCGCTTATAAAAAGTAACATGTTACACGGAAAAACTAATAATCTTTACTATTATTTTATCCTATTTGTTTCCTTTATTATATAATCTTGTGTGATTTTACTTTATTTTATAATTTACTGAACTTTCAACATATCCACTAAACACATTTAATTTTGTCTTTATAATATTTTTTTCATCCTATTAGTTTTTTTTAACCTGCTAAATGTTATCTTAAAAAATTACTTATTTATCTATATAAAACATGAAAGAATATCATAATCACATTAAAAAAAATAATCAAAATAACTAAGGTCTCATCCCTCAACACATATTTTTCCCTGATTGTTATTTTACATAATAACTATGCACCTTCTAAATTTTAATTGTGGTTCTATTTTTTTTTTTATAATGACAAGATTAAGAAGCCAATTAAAATATAGATTAAAAGCTCACTTGAAAATATAAAAAAAATGTAAAGCTAATTAAAAATTAGTAAATAGTTCAAAATTTATGAAATAAATTAATTTTAATATGTAATTTTTTTATCAAAATATTACAAAAAATAAATTGGAAAATTTTTAGGATATTTGATTAAAGTAATTTTGAATTCAATCTTTTTTCTAAATCCGAAGAGTTAACAACTAAATTTTTAATTTTGGAAATTGGATTTTCAGATGGAAAATAAAAATTAAAAAATATATGAGTAAATTATATAAATACATGAGTTTATAATTACGCATTTATGTGCATATTTTTAACTTTTAGGTATAATTTGGACTTAGTAGCAATAATACTGGAATGATCTCTCTCTGTCTTTTGCAAACACAATACATTATTCATATGACAATTTATTAGCAATCCAAGTTAAAAGAGATCTTAGTAATATAATATTGTACTAGGAATAATGAGTTATAAGTTAGAAAAGATTTCAAACATGTAATATTATAAATATTCATTTATCATATAATAAGCTTCCATCATTTTTAGTCCATAGGATTCACATATGTATTGGAGAACCAATTTTATGCTTGTTCAAATTTTAATATATTTAGAAGTTTCATTAAATGCTTAAACTGTCTATTTAAGATAAAAAAATTAATGTAAAATGTCAAATTTTTTAGATATGTATATGAATATATATATATATATATATATATATATATATATATATATTCGTAACATATAAATTGAACAAGTAAAGTAGTTTAATTAACAAAATAGATAAAAATGAGGGTTGCATAAGATTATAACATAGAATATCAATGGATGATGATGAAAAGTTTAAAAGAATATTAATTGTTGAAAGAAGTTTAATTTCAAGTTCTTAATAACTTTAAAAATAATTAAATTTATTATGGAAAAAATATTCATTAAATATACTCACTAATCTTTTGACAAATTATAACAGGAGAAGACTTTAAACCTTAAAATAAAAAATAAAAAATAAAAAACTAGTTTTAAAGTTGTAATGGAGTATAGGAGAAAAATAACACAACACAATCTAATATTAAGATATTGAGCACTTCATTACTTGCTTCTATTTTGTGGATGAACATAATAAAGTTTTATTTTTTTTCCCAAACAAACAAAATATTTAAACATACTTATGAACTACAAAATTAAATAGACGTAAAATGATTAACCAAAACTGGAAATATCTTGTTAAAACTTACTTTTTTTCAAGATGATGAATGGATTTTGTAGCCTTGTATAAACTTGCAAGAGACCTATATTTTTTCACCTTCTTGGGGCGAGTGATAATTTGAACATCATTCTTAGGTGTCACTTTGTTGGTTGTTGAAGTTGTGTCAGTATTTGGTTGTCTTTGATCAACCTCTTCTTCATGGAAGTGTGAGACTTCCGTCCTGTTGGTCCCTGTAACTTCATCACTGCAATCTTTACGACTTAATTCAATAAGCACTTGAGCCACTTCTAACAGATCATCGAAAGACGACTCAGGTAAGAGTTTTTGGTTTTGGGATTCTTTTGAATTACCTGAAGAACGTGTTTCATCTGCCATTGTTGTATTTTGGGGGTTGCTTTTGTAGTGTATTTGAAATGGCTGAAAAACACCCTTCTATTCAGTGTTCATGATAAAAAAAAATTCATCAGCTCAAAAAAAAAAAGTGAGAAGTGGACATGATTCAGAAGAAAACAAATTCTTATTATACAGTATTCACATTAATTCTTATTTCCTTTTCTAATAATTTATTTCATAATTA
The DNA here is from genome assembly GCA_963425845.1 of Sphenostylis stenocarpa. Lineage (NCBI taxonomy): Eukaryota > Viridiplantae > Streptophyta > Magnoliopsida > Fabales > Fabaceae > Sphenostylis > Sphenostylis stenocarpa. The sequence goes on from OY731406.1 coordinate 17,262,565, forward strand.
ATGATGACTGTTGTTTCTTTTTTTCCTCTGTCAAACATTTATATATCTCATTGACTATTTTGGTCCTATCTCCATCCAAAACTTAACTTCTTTTAGCTTTTAATGGATTTTTTTTACATCTTAATTTTTTTAAAATATTTTAGTGATAAAGTATTAAATTATTAATTCAATTATAATATATTTTTAATATAATTATTTTTTATGTTTAGATTAATAATTTTCTATATTCATATTAAATAATTTAGATAATATTATTATTCTTCTTCTTATTATTATTATTATTAAATAAATTAAGTGTATTATTCCAAAAATCTATGGGTTTTATATACCTTAATTAAATTAGAAGTAATATTTTATATTTGAATAGTGTGAATACAAATATTAAAAGAATTGAATTTTGTTTTTTTAGTACTTTGAATCTCTTGTTTATAAGATTTATTGTTTCTTATTTTATTTCTTAACCACTGTATTTATATATTTAAAAAAATTATTTTATTTCTATTCTATTTTTTATGTAATATTTTTACACTTTATTTATCATATTTGTAATTTTTTTTTTATTTCTTTTGAGTCATACAATAAAAAAATAATTAATATTTTTAACTTTTTTACCTTATTTGTTAAAAAAAAAAATGGACCGAACTCATATTTCTTTTTCTTTGGAGATATCAAATAGATTCATATTTCCTTAATGACTTTTAGAATGTTAGTCATCTCAATATTAAATGATAATTACAAAAGACATATAAAAAAATTAAAACCAAGTAATAAAAATTAAGTAATATTTTATCATTCACATAATAGGAGTGACATTTTATACTACACATTAATTTAGATTAATTTTCTATCTTATAATTTTAAGGTCAATTTAGTGTAAGTATGGATTATAATTTAAGAAGTTAAGTTGAATTGAACTTTCAAAATTTTAAGTTTAATTAAAACTGTGTTAAACATAATTTATGTTTGACTACTTTTATTATAATAGTAATGACTAAAATTACTTCTATCCTAATGTAAACATAGTGTTTAAATTTATAATGTTTAATAACCATGTTAATAATAATGGTGTATTAAGTGATTCTTACATTATTAAATATTATTGATATATGATTACATATTATGGTCAGAGTATAATAATTTGTTAAAATAAAATAATACTTAATATAATTGTTTTGAATATCATTTTAAATTCATATGCCATGGACTAGTGGTTGTTTGTTTTTTATATTGTAATTGACATTATTCGTAAGAACATTCTCATGCAGGGTACTTAAAAAAATGAATTGGTTTTAGTAGGGTTTAAAATAAGTTCCAATTTATCTTTCCTTTCTTTTAAATTTTGTGTACAAATTAGACAAGTAATTCCTTAAGTATTAAATTAGAAAAAAATATATATAAAAAATGAGAAGATGAAATTTTTAACATATTTTTTCCAATAAAATAAAATATTCCATCATTTTTTTCATAAATTAAATAATTAGGTAAATAAAAGTTTAATTATAGATGTGGGCGCGACTCACTTACCTTAATCACACTAACAATGATGAATTAAATTGTTTCATTTTTTTAGTATACTAAGACTGAATTAAATTATATATATATATATATATATATATATATATATATATATATATATAAGAGATTTTTATTTTTTTAATGAACAATCATTTCAAAATTATTATCAATCAAATATTGTGATCTTTTTGAATTACCTGAACATCGTGTTTCATCTGCCATCGAAGAATTTTAGTTTTGTTGCTTTGGGTACATATGACAAAAATGAGATAATTTTATCATGTTAATGAGGAAAAAAGGTGAGAACTGAACCTAAGAAGAAAATTCAATATTCCTCTGTGAATTGTCATGAAAGTAAGAACTCTTGTATATTAATTCTTATTTCCTTTTCTAACAATTTATTTCACAGTTAATGATAACTGTTTATTATTATTATTATTATTATTATTATTATTATTATTATTATTATTATTATTATTATTATTATTTCTCCATCAACATTTATATTTGTCATTTACTACTGTTTGGTCTTATCTCCATCTAAAACATAACTGCCTTTAGGTCTTAACAGTTGACCGCTACATCTTAAATTTTTTAAAATATTTTACTGATAAAGTCTTAAATTGTGAATGCAATTTTAATATATTTTAATAATATTATTTTTTATTAGATTATTTTATTTTTTTAATAAATTTTTCTATACTTCTATCATATATTTTAAAATAATAATAATATTAGAAAATTAAATTAATAAAACCATTTTTAAGAGTACTTAAAAAATCTATGTGGTTTATATTCCTGAAATTAGATTAAGAGGTAATATGTATATTTGAAAAATGTGAATAAAATTATTAAAAGAAAATATAACCCTAATAAATTTCAAAAATAAAAAAAATATTTTTAAGACTTTATATCTCTTATTATAAAATATTGTCTTGTGTTTTTATTATTTCTTAGTCATTATATTTATACATTCAAAATTTATAACTTATTTTCACTCAATTTTTTTTATAATTATTCATCACTTTTTTTTCTTTCGAGTCATAGAATAAAAAAATAATGTATGTTTTTTAAACTTTTTACATTTGTTAAACAATTTTTTACTAGGCAATAAAGAAATTCATACTTCCTCTTTAATATTAAACTTTATAATATCAAGTGTTATTTTAATTTGTCCCATCAAAACCATCTAATTCATAAAACAAATCAACCATTATTTGTTCACGCCTGTGTGAAAAATATATGTAGCCATGTTCGGTAAGTTTGGATTAAAATTATAAAGTTAAGTTGAATTGAACTTTTGAAATTTAAGTTTAATTGAAATTGTGCCAAATATATTAGACTACTTTTTATTACGATATAAATACAAATTCAGTGTTCAAATTTAGTGTTTAATATTTATGTTGATAATAATGGAGTTAATACGTTATTTTTACATTATTAAATATTACCGTTATATATAATAATTTCTTAAGAATAAAAAAATACTTTAATATAATTTTTCTGAAAAAAAAAATTAAACTCATATTATGTCATGTGTCCCTGGTGAATTGTTTGATTTTTATAGTGTATATGACATGATTTGTAAGAACATTCTTACGCAGGTTATTTAACAAAAACGAATGAGTTTTAGTAGGGGTTAAAGTAAATTCTAATTTTTTTTACAATTTTAGAGAAGAAAATATTGATACCAAAATTGAGATCATAAATATTTTATCATTGTAATAAAACAAAACATTCAACCATTCTTTAGTTTTGCAAATAGAGAGAATATGTTTAAATCATAAATAATTGTTAAGAACTAGAGATTACAGTGAGAGGAAAATAAAATAAAATTAGAGAACTGATGTATATTATGTTATATGTGTGAAAAAGTGTACAAATTTGGGATAAATTTTATAAATTAACTACATTAACTCAACACATCCCTTTAATTCATATTCAATTTTGAAACGATTCCAAATATTTTCTTCACATTAAAAAATCTTTAATCTTTATAGAAATAGTAAGAGTATTAGATAATTGTACTTCATTTCTATAATGTATCAACTCAATTTTCTTTTTATATACTTGATTATATTACTAAGATAATGGAATTTGATCTTAACATGTTTTGATATTTCGTAAGTTATAGAATTCTTAACTAGCTTAATTACTGATTGATTATCAACAAACATGGTAGGCAACTGCTACATATTTTATTTCACATCTAAATAAAGTTGTTATTGGTTATTTCCTAGAATACCAAGAGATTGTCTGCACATCAATGGTGCTCTTTCTATCTTCCTTGCCTCCACATTAATCACTATCACATCATCCAATCAACTTATCTTTGCAATCTTTAGGAAATAAAATTTCATAATTTCCTTTGACCAAAGTCACATAAATCACCCTCAAGTCACTCATGAACTTACTAGCAACTCCAACAGCAAAACATGTATCGAGTATGCTATTACAGATAAACCTCAAGGAGCTCACAATTTGCTTATGAACCTGCTTAAAATTGTTATCTTTGACAACTTTCAAATTCACTTCAATTGATGTGATTGCAACATTACAATTAATCATTCTAAATTTCTTCAATATGATGTACCTTCTTTGATGAAGAAATATACCAATATGATAGTGCACAAATTTCATACCCAAAAAATAGGATAAAGTCTCAAAGTATGTTGTCTCAAGATCATAATTTATAGTAAACTTGAATCTATGAATCTGAGTAATATCTGAATTAGTGACTAATAAATCATTGACATAAAGAGAAATTATCAACAAGTTGTAATTGTTGTCCCTTCGCACATAAACATGATACTCCATGTGAGCCTTTTTAAAGTCAAGCAACAACAGATAAGAGTAAATTCTCTTATTCCAAACTCTAAGAGTCTTCCTGAATTCATAGAGTATCTTCTTTAACTTGTATATCTTCTCCTCTTTGCCTCTCAAAATAAAATTAGATGGTTGTTCTACATACACTTCCTCTTTCAAAATTCTATTCAAAAAATCAAATTTCACGTTCACCACCGGACTTTCATCCTCTTCAAATAGTAATTACAACCACTAGTCTTATTATTTTCAATCTAGCTATTGAGATGCAAATACATCATGATAAGTAACAATTGTTTTTTGTAGAAAATATTTTACCACTAACCTGACCTTGTATCTTGAGATTGATCCATTAGGAAGTAGTTTCATTTTAAACACTCATTTAACTACAATGGATTGCTTCTTTAGAGGTAAACCCATAAATTCCCAATTCTGATTTTTCTCTATGGCTAATAATTCTTTTTTCATAGCCTTTCTCCGCACTTCGTTTTTTACTACTTTACTAAAATCTATCGGCTCAGCTTATGCAGTAAGAGCTAAGTGAACTAAATCTCCTTCATCATTTATTCATTATAAGAGAACCTCACATACTCACCAACTCTAACCTTTTCAATTCTAGTTCTCTAAGACCTTCTGTTAGGCACTGTAAGATTTGTTTTTTCAACATCAAGTTCATTGTACAACTCATCCTTTAATTCATCAATTAGAGAAAAATCATCTAAAATTCTAGCACTCTCTTTAATAGTTTTCTACTTCTAATTCTAGTTCTCTAAGACCTTCTGTTAGGCACTGTAAGATTTGTTTTTTCAACATCAAGTTCATTGTACAACTCATCCTTTAATTCATCAATTAGAGAAAAATCATCTAAAATTCTAGCACTCTCTTTAATAGTTTTCTTCTTCTAAGTTTCATTCTCAACACAAGTGACATATATACTCACTACTATTCTTTTAGTATCAGGAGCGTACAACATGTACCCACCAGTTGAGTGATAACTAACTAGTAGCATTGGTTTAGCTATGTTGTCTAGTTTCTTCCCATTTTGATCTTGTACATGCACATAATAAAGTGAGTCAAATATCCTAAAATGATCAACACTAGGATTCTTCCCGTACCACTTCTCTTCAAGTATCTTGTTATTAAGTCTCTTAGTAAGACATCTATTTAAAATATAAGTTGTTGTCATTGCAACGTCACCCTAGAATTTTGATGAAAGTGGCTTCCCTTTCAACATGCTTTTCACCATGTTAAGCAGTTATTTATTCTTTTTTTCAACAGGTCCATTATGTTAAGGGATATATGAAGGTGTAACCTCATGTATTCACTATAAAAGTTTTCAAATTTAGCACATGTATATTTTCCTCCTCTATTAGTTCTTAGGAACATGATACACTTATTACTTTTTTCTCTACTTGTTTCTTCCACTTTTGAAACACTATGAAAGCATCATTTTTACTACCATTGACAAATACCCAAATTTCCTTGTAAGTTCATCAACAAAAGATATGAAATACTTGCAACCACATAGTATAGGTACCTCAATTGGCTTACAAATGTCTTAGTAGATGACCTGCAATAAACAAATTGCTCTGCAGAATATGTAATAGACTTAAAAGACTTCGTTAATTATTTGCTTGCTTATGATATTTTTCACATAATGTTTAGGTATCTAAATATTAGGCAATCTAATCACCATCTTCTTTGAACTAAACAACTTTAAAATTTAAATCATATCTTTTTGGTGCCACAACCCCCTCACCCATCCACTAAAGCTCTCTTCTCTTGGATCTTTTCCAAGTCTTTAAATCTAACTTTATTCATGATGTTTGACTCAAGATCAACGAGTCATTCTTGTGTTCAGTCATATCATTAGAACATCTCATATCAATATACCAATGGTCATCCTCTGATTTTGGTCCTTGTGGTTATAAGCATAATATGCTCAGAACTGGAACTTTTTTTCTCTGTTGTTACATGTGTCTCATCATTTCCTTTTATATCTTTGTCTGAGCATCAATCATCAACAAAATTCTCAAGTTAACCACAACTATATCATTCAATTTGGATTTATCAAATTTTTTCTTTCCTTTGAATTTCACATTTTCTTTCATTCACCCTTGTTCTTTGAAGTTTCAACATCATCACCATCAAAATGATCATTATTACAAATATTTCTCTTACCTCCACCCTCATGATACTTCCTTTCGCTTTTCCCTCCACTGTTTTCTATCACTATCTCTCTTAAAACTAGTTTTGGCTTGCAAGGGATGACCAATCTTTTGTTGTTGGTCTCTTTTAACGAATCGTTGTTCATGTGTTTTAATAACTATGTCTATTGAGATTTGTCATGATGATTATTATAAAAATCAAACTACACAAAGAACAAAAAATGTCTTCTTTTATCTTGGTCCCAAGATCTTTTTGCTCTAGATACCAATTTATTAGGGATGCACCGGTTGCAAGTTATGGAGTAATCAAAGAAAAAACAAAAAATATAAAGTAGAGAAAATTATATATATTACATTTTACATGTGCAAAAGTTTACATTTTTATTAACATTTATCATTTATCTAAATTTTATTTTTATCTTTATTTATCTAAATTTTATTTTTATTTAAAAAAAATGGGGAGTGACCCATTTATCTTATTCACATTAATCATTATTGACATGAGTGAATTAAACTCTTACCCTCATTGGATCCATTTCTTAGTTGGTTGGAGAATTTTTTTCCTTCTTCTACACCATTCATTCTAAAAAGTAATTAAGACAAATTCAGTCATATTTTCATGTTCCAATTGACCACTTTTATTTTTATTATTCTAAAAGAAAAAAAAATCTTTCTTTTTACAAAACATACATCTAACCACAATCTTATAATAAGAAGAAAAAAATCTGTCGTGATCAATCATTTTCTCCAATTTTTTATAATTAGAAATCTCATTTTCAATCATATTTAAATTTTTTCTTTTCGAATTAGGATTCTTCTAATACATTTCTATTTACTTTTTTTTTTCATTATTCCTTAACTCCTACAAAATTTGATCATGTATAATATGAGTCATTGATTAAAGATAATTGAAATATATATATATATATATATATATATATATATATATATATATATAATTTTAGTAGGCTTATATTTCTTTATCTTATTTTAAAAAATATATATTTTAACACCTCCAATATTATTTATTCTTTGTTGACATTGTGCTCAATTTCTTCGGCATTTAAATATGAAACTCCCTTCCTTTAGTCCTTATAAAATCATTAATAAATCATTAAGTGAATAAGTTGTTGACCCACTCTAAACATACCATCAAAAGATGACTTAGACAAATGGTCAAGAATTTGTATTACCTGATTTTTGTTGGTTGGTTTTTGTAACATGTTCCACATAACATATATTGATTTAAAATACATAATAAAAATGAAAGATTTTTTTTATTAGGATTAAAGAAAAAAAAAAGTAAGAATTAAACCTGATTGCAAAAAAGAAAATTCAATCGTACTTATGTGATCTTAGAATAAAGTTAAATATTTTAATATAGTATTTCATACCAAATTTCATTTGCTTTTGTAACCATTTACTTCATAGTTAACGGTGATAATTGGTTATCTCATCTTCATTTTCATATATATTTATATTTTTAATTTATTGTTATAAGATTAATTATTTTTGTAATAATATTTTTCTCAATCCATAATAAATATTTCAAATAATAATAGTGAAAAGAAGATGACATGTATATAATTTTTAGTGTACTCCAAAAATAAATTTCATGTTTATTTTTGTGAAATTAGATTTAGAAGTATTATTTTATATTTAAATATTATGATCGAAAATTAATAGAAAAAAATTAATCTTATTAAATTTTGTAAAAATATTACTTTTAGTACATTTATGGCTTATTTAGAATTGTATAATTAAAAAATTGCCTCATCTATCGTCACACTATTTTTTATTCACGTACCTATTTTTGATTGACGTGACCCATGAGCGCATTTTTGTATGAGATGCTTGATGAAAATGAGCGAAAAAAAAATAGTTGAGAAAAAAAATCATATTATCGTTATTTTATTTTAAATTTGTTGCATAATTCTGCATAGTTACATTATGTTCAAAAATAATATCACTAAAAAAATTAAAAATATTACAGGAAAATATACTATAATTTTCATTTTTATCATAAAATAATGAAATTCAAGGTTATTTTTTCATCTTCATATATGAGAAACAAAATAGAATATATGTACAATCATAAATCATAAGTTAAAAATTTGGAACAAAATGTATCTAATTTAACTATAATCGTTTATCTAATTAAGATGAATGATAATAATAACTAATAATTAAATTATTTCATCAATGTTCTTAAGAACAACTAATGGATGTTATACATTCAATTATTTAACATGAAGATCAATTATAATTTTTTTTATGTCAGTAGGTGTTAAGATTTTAATTAATATAAAATTAATTAGTAATATATATAAAATAATTTAACATATATTTAAATCATATTATGACATGAAATATGAGACTTATGTCTTCGTATAAAATATATTAATATAAAATAAATCAAGCAAACAGTACTTTTGTCCTAGAATGAAATAATCAACTATTGACACAAGACAGCAACGGAAAATAAATTAGGTTTTGATTATGATATCATGTTAATATTTTAATATAAAATTAATTGAGAATATATAAAATATAGGTGATGTGATTTTATGTTGTATCCTTAGCATCAATAATTGTATTATAAATTTAATTTTTTTTATCTTATTTTACTTTATTTTTCATATAACTTATTTACACATTAGATAATTAAAAAATACTTAGAAAGAAAATCAAATAATAAAAACTGAATAATAATTTATTTTCAAAATAATAGTAGTGACATTTTTTTTATTTCACATTAGATTAAAATGCTTACTTATCTTATATATTTAAGGTCCATTGATACAGTCAATGTTTGGAATCTAATTAGGAAATTAAATTGAATTCAACAAGTTTAGTTAAAATTGTGTTACATACACTTAATCTACTTTTGACTACTTTTATCATAAAAGTAATAACTAAATGTATTTTCTTTTAAATGGAATTGTATTAAGTTTATCGTGTTAAATAACTGCATTCAGTGATGTATGATAACTCTTTAGAAATAAAAAATATTTAATATAATTATTTTAAAAAACACCTTAAACTCAAATAGTTACTGAGTAAAGTAGATTTAATAAAATTGATTTTTTCTAATGCGTGATCATTATAATAAAATGATAAAAAGTTAAAAAAATTAATAATCAAAATATATTCTATACAATTCTATTTATTATATATACATACATATAGGAATATTTACAATAGTGTACAATCTATGAACAATATTTGTTTTATGTGAGAAGTTAAAGAGATCTAAAAACCTCTATAAAAGCTATAGCTTATTTATAAGATATACTAATAACTAAGAATAATAACTTCAAAGAGATATATGCCTCAAATTCATTTGGAACTAGAACTTAGAAATTATTTATCAACCCCGTGATTAGCAGACACCTAGATATATAGGTCAGGGGAGTCAGATGGTGCCTAGCTAGTGCCCTTGCTGACCCTCTTTCTACCTTTGAATTCCTTCATTTGTTCCACTTCTTCACCTACTCTTTCATTTTTCTACTTATTAATCATTCTGATATTCTCTTTTGTACTCTTCTCTGCCACTGAGAATCCATGCGCTCTTGAAATTGAGAAGCATTTACATATATCATCTAACAATGCTTTAATTGGATTGTAGAAACATCTTAATCTTTCACAACTGTGTTAGTGTGAAATTCTCAATTGGTCTTCACACCATTTTTCTTTCTTTCCACTCCCATATCTTCTTTCCTCCTTTTTACTTTCTGATACATTGATAAAAAGCAGAAGCGAAGTAACTCTACAAAGCCTTCATGTGTTTTGTCATGCAAATGCAAAACCAAACTTGTGAAGCTCAGTGGCAATGCCTCCTGCTAAAGACAACTAGTAGAACATTCAATATTCTTTGTCTTCTTCCCAAAGGGACATATCATAGTCTCCTATTCATGCAGAGACTTGGTAAAATCCCTCCTCTAAAAGATTTGAACTTAAGAACTTTCATAAACTACAAATTCTCCACTAGGTTCCTCCACCATAAAATAGCGGATCCACACACTAATCGTATTATACTCAGGAAATAGACAGTAACTCCTAGAAGGTATACAAAATTATAAAAACAAAAGCATTCATCTCACCTTAAAATTAGTCAGAGAAGTGAAGGTGGTGATCATCCCCCACTCCATTGAATATAAACCTATCATGCAAATTAAGATGAGAAATCCTACTTACATCACGCTGTATAACATTCTTTTACATCTAACAAAAAGCTGAAAAGACAATAAATCTATCATAAAATAAGTGCTTGCAAATTATACAATTCAATTAAGATATGCATGCACATGCAATTATGTCATCGATCGGACCGGGATCGGGAGATTAAGAATGTATAAAACCAGCAAGGTATCTCCTTCATTTTCAATATTGCAATCTACCGGGAAATTCAATCAAGACAAATCTTGGAAAGAGATTAAGTTATCCAATTAAGATCATCTATCCTCCTAAATCCTATCCGTTGCTCCTATTCCTAATCCTACTAGGTTTAGGGTTTTTTCTTTAACCCTTGCCGAAACATGTTTTCACTCACCTTTAAAGCATTGATATGGGGGTAGTGGTCATGTATATGCTCACAAGAGATCGAAACCTCTTCGGCTTCTTTGACTGAGAAACCTCGTCTTGTCCCTCTAGAATCTTCCTGGTTGCAGTTTTGTCACTTAGCCTTTGATGAACCTCTTCTCCGTCACAGTTTCTGTTCCTCTTCTTCCCTGCAATATTGTCGCTGCTGCTATCTTCGCTCAGTTGAATAAGATGCTGCGCAGCTTCCATATCCGACACCGTAATTTGAGATTTGCTTTCAGTCGAAGGGGACGATTCTGCCATTGGATTGATTGTGGTTCAACTCAACAATTGGAGAAGAAAGAATATCACTCTTTTCTCAATCGATCTTTCTTCTCCCAGTTCTTGGTGCGCGTCTCTCTCCTTTGTTATGATGTGTTTTGCGTGAGTTGTTTGATTTAAGAGGAAGGAGAAAGTGCTAGGTTGGTTCTACGAAGATACGCAGCACGCATATGTCTCTATTTAAGGCAACAATCTCAATGATGCTTTTATTATTATTATTATTATTATTATTATTATTATTATTATTTAATTTGTAATTTTAATCGATGAATTATTAACGGTTGATTAATTGTAAAGTTATATTGTTGACTTAAGGGCTGCTTTTAATTAGTCTTCAATCTAACGGGTGATATTTAAGCTGAGTCGTTATTTTTATGCATTATCAATGCAATCGCATTTATGTGAATTTGTTGTGCTGTTGAATCCGTATTCCGTAGTGGTTGGCAGTCATGTATATCGTGTTGACCATAGTCATGGAATCAATGACAATGATTTTGAGTCTTTGGTAGAACTTGGAAATTTGGAACATTTGGGTGGGCCTATATTCGTAATATCCTCTCAACTTTTTCTTCTCTTATTCAAAAAGTTGAGGGGTTCATCACGAGAGTCCAGTCCACTTAGCACAAACATTGATTTAACTTTTCTTTTGAAAACCAAATTGATTTATAAACTAGTCTTTACGGAACTTGGTTAAAAATTTAATCAAAACCCACCAAAAAACAAATACGAAAAACAGTCACAAAAACACAATCAAAATAAAAATGTTTAATACAATATTATTTTATTTTTAAAAATTAAATTTAAAATATTTCTCATTTTTATTGTACTCGTTTTGTAATTATTAATCAATGTTAATGTGTAATGTAAACTTAAGCTAAAATATTATAATATATTGATTATAATAAATTTTGATAACCTATAAATTATGTTTTATTTTTTATACTGTAAAACTTGTAATAATATGTATTTTTACCATTATTTAAATATTATTATTTGATGATGTTTTAACTATTGAATTTTTTACCCGCAGCATGATTGGTTCAATCATATATTCATAATTTAAAATTTTAACAGATGGTTAATAACTTTTATATCATCAATCAATTAAGGATTGAAATATATTTAAGTATTATAATTACAGTATCAAATTGGTTTATTAACTTAGTTGGTTAGGATATCAAACTATAAAAAGGTTTTAGGTTTGAGAACTTCATTTATGGACCATAATAAGTATATAATTAGAAAAAAAAATCAAAAATCAAAATATAAGTTTAATGTATGTGAAATCAAATAGAATTGAGTGTTCTATAAAGATTTATCATTGATTTAATCTCTAATTTTTTTAATTCTCTTTGAAAGTAAATTAAACTGATATAATCTTAATATATATTTTTTAATATGAAGATGTATTTGATTTAATTTACCTTTATATAATATAATTTTTTTGTTCAAAACAAATGTATCCAATTCAATTTACCTATATATATATATATATATATATATATATATATATATATATATATATATAAGCTTAATAATATTTTTTTTAATATGAAAATGTATCTAATTCAATTTATTTATATAATTTAATTGATAAAAACTTATTATATTGGTTTAGGAGCTCAGTTGGATTGAACGTCTTGATAATAACGAAAAGGTCACAGGTTTGAATTTAGCGTGCGTCAGAATCTGAATGAAATTAAATTTTATATTGATATTTAATCATTTTTTAAATTTCTCATTGGACTTATATTAAGTTAATTTAGAAAAGAAAACCAACAACTGATATGAATTTAATATATTTGAGATAAAATAGAATAGAATTTTTTTATCGATTTAATCATCAGTTTTTTTAATTCTCTTTAAGGTGAATTAAACTAATATAATTAAATATTTTTTTCTATTGATGTATTTAATTGAATTGATATTTATTCTCGTGATAAAAATGTTTAATTAAACTTAGTAAGTTTTATTAATTCATTTATTCGTGAAAGGATTAAGCTCCTCCCTTTATTCATTTATTTAATTGATTTCATTTTATCTATTATAATAAATATCATAATATAAGAAAAATAATTACAGCAGTATATAGAGGGAGATCATAAGTGTTTATACCATAATTGTTTTTCGATGCAATGAAAAAAAAAAAACAACAATCGTATCACGCATTCATTTTTGTCTCGTATTCTACGAGGTTTAATGTTTTTTGTTTTTTCGATTAAAACAAATTGAATACCATTGATAACTAATTCACCCCTCAATCTTTCTATAAACATTAATGAACATGTAAAATATGGTTAAATATTTCCTATAAATAAAATCAACAAAAGAAAAATTACATGATTATCTAGACACAAAGTACCAAATATAATAATTGATTATCTAAGTACCAAATACAGTCATTGACTTTATCAAAGTCCAGAATAATCAACTTGACATTATTTAATGATGTTATAGAGTTTTTTTTAATATTAAAGTCTATTACGGTTATTTTTTATTATCATTAAAAAAAAAATCTATACAAGTCAGTACTATTTTTCAATGTGTATCAAGGTTTTTTTTTTTTTTTTAATATCACGTGTTTTTTATTTTTTACTTATGTCAAGTAAATTTTTTTATGGACATTAATGAAATTATTTACATATTACTCAAGTTAAGATTCAACCAATATTAATCATAATATAGTTAAGAGTTATTTCTCTCCACCAATGCTAATTAAGGTTTTATTTATTAATATTTATAGGGTTATTTTTTATTGATATTAGTTAGGATTTTTTTTGTCGATACCAATAAAACTATTTTTTCAGTTGATGTAAATGAAGATTTTGAGTAGATATTAACAAGAGTTATTTTTGCTTGACATGTATTTTAAAATTTAATATTTTATTTTAGAAAATCAAATAATTGAAAACTCTAACTCCTTTCCATTCGAACTCCACGTAGTAAGAAGGGTCATTTTGTGTAAACGTTCTAAATTTGAAGTGGTGGAGTAACCACCATGGCCTGTTGATTCTAAAATTTCCTTCGCATTACAGGCTTCCACATAGTGGCAAACATTTAGCTAAATCATCTCCCCCATTCTCATAATACAAAAGCAAATTGTTATAGGTTCTTTAGCGGTTGTCACACCCACTAATGAGGAAAATATTTTCAACGTCGGTTAAAGAGAGGTGACATAAATACAAGAGTCATAGAAAATATGACTTTTTACAAAAAATTTATATTGTCAGATTTCGAACCCAATATATTATAGTCTAGAATTAGATCAACCACTAAATTAACTACTACGATTTTTATTTATTTACAATTACATTTCCTTTATATTATATTATTTTATTATCTATTAGAAGTTTGTCATTAACAAGATTCGAACCACTAGAGTTGAAGATTGATACTTCAACCACCAAACTACTACAATTTTCCGATAAATAACTTACAAACAAATTATATTTATATACAAAATATATAAATACAAATATACTTATATATTTTGATATATTTATATGCTTATATATTTATTTTTTTATTTAATATACACTTTCTATGTCGAGTTAAATTTTAACCGACATAGAAAGTACTTTCTATGTCGATTGAAATTAGTACTTTCTATGTCGATTGAAATTTAACCGACATAAAAGTTGAAATTTAATCAACATAAAAAAGTTGAAATTTAATCGACATAAAAAGTTCACTTTCTATGTTGATTAAATTTTAATCGACATAGAAAGTACTTTCTATGTCGGTTGAAATTTAACCGACATAAAAAGTACTTTCTATGTCGGTTAAAATTTAACCAACATAAAAAATTCACTTTCTATGTCAGTTGAAATTTAACCGTCATAAAAAGTTCACTTTCTATGTCGGTTAAATTTTAACTGACATAGAAAGTATTTTCTTCTATGCCGGTTAAAATTTAACCGACATAGAAAGTGAATTTGTCCACATATCATGTCAGTTATATAACAACCGACATAAAAAGTTCATAATATTATTACAAAAATATCACCGCCCTATATATTATGACGGATAGATTACAACCGTCATAAAAAATCGTCATCGAATCATATTTTCCACTAATGACTAGGAGGATATTCCCCAAACACTTACGATGCATGATTTGGATAAAAGAAATTATAGAGATAATTGATTTTAATAGTAAATTTTAAATATTTTATGATAAAATTAGTTACTTGATAGAAAATTTGGGAAATAATTAAAATTTTAAAATTTATGATAGTAATTTGATTATTTAAAATATCAAATTTCAATTAAAAATATAAGTATTTGAGTTTTTTTTTAATTTGTTTTTCATATGTTTTTCTTGACTTAGTATATTTTTTATTCATCTCAATTTATTTTAACTTAGATTAATCTAACTTCATTCAAATAAGTATGGATAGATAATAAAATAGGTCAATTCACCTTATTTTAATCATTTTTTATTTGATCCGCCAAAAACAATACGAGATAAACTAATTTATTTTAATAACGGCATATTATACATCTTAGTCTGTCATGTCAAAGAATAGAGTCACGGGTTGACCAGTTTTTAAAAAAATTATTTATTTAAAAAAATTCAAATTTTTAATATTAATTAATTTTTTAAAATTAAATAAAAAATTATCTTTAGATAAAAATAAAAATTACATTTTTATTTTTTTCCTTCTCTTATTTTTACGTACAATAAATATCATTTTAATTTTCTCACGTAATTTTCCACTTACATATTTTTCTTTATTTTTTTTTCCATTCTGTCTTCAAACTTTTATATTTTTCTCTTTCACCTTTTCACTTTCCTACTCGCTCTTTTCTTTCACATTTATAAATTTTTATACCACTAATTCATTTTTATATATTTTTTTCACAATAATTACCTTATAGCATAAAATGTGTAAGTTTTTTCTCTTTAGTTTTTCAAATTGTTCTTTTTCACAATTTCACTTTTATAACATAAAATTGAAATTTTCACTTTGGAGACATTTTCGTGGTAGAGAAAAAACAAGAAAATAAAAAAATAAAAGAGACACCTATAATAACTTTCTTGAAATAAAGAAACAGTAAACAAATTTATTGATTTTAATCTGAGTATGTATAGTGTAGTGTAAAATATGAAATATTGTTATATCTTTTTACTAGTTAGTTATTTTAATGTTTTATAATATTTTATTTTGATGTTAAAATATGAAAAAAAAATCACATTAGGTTTTAAAAATATTTATGGAAAAAAAAACTATTAATTCATTTTTCAAGAAAAAATGGATGATAAATAATGAATTAAATTATAATTTTAAAATTTTAAATTTAACAAATAATATTAAAAATATTATTGAACATTTTATATATTATATTTATTTTTATATAATAATTAATTTTTATAGGTTAGTCACTCATTTATAAATTTGTAGCTTCCGCATACAGCTAAAGAAGATTAGTCATTTGATTGTTTATGAAAAATTTAATTATGGATGGATTGTTATTTATTAATATCAATCATGTTAAGAGTGTATATATCAGTTCAATAATTGAAAGTGTAAATGTTTATATAGGAAGTTATATAAGAGGATTCAAACATAAAATGTGAAATTATGAAACATTACATGAAAGGACTACAGACACAATACAAGATTATATATCTCTTTCCCAATCGCTGAACTAGGATTAGGAAATTGATTTCTAAACCGTGCTTCTCCGTCCAAGTAAATTATTCAATTATTCATGGTCACACATAGTTAATTAAACAAGCTCCTTGTTTGCCTTATTATAAAACTTGGAGCCGAAACAAAAGGACTCTCAATCTCTGTTATTTCTAAAAATATTGATATCCCTCCATTGAGATTCCATGTAGTTGGAAGAACCATTCTGTGCGTAAACCCCGAACTTGAAGTAGTGACTGCTGGCTCCACGACCATTTCCATCAAATATCTTCACCCCATTGATAAAAATCTTTACATTGTTGGCACCCACATCATGGATTACGTTGTGGCGGTACCACTTACCGTATATGTCTTGTTCCAGAGTAGGTGATTGGTAATGGGTGAGAGATCCTCCATAGACCCTAGTTTGCGAGGTTGTGGCTGAGGAGGCTCCACCAAACACTTGCTGGATGCACGTTCCGCTTGTCCCACTAGGCACGTAGAAATACCCTTCAAATTGCCACACACCAGAAGTATAATCGTATCCCTGCAAGTGAAAACTAATTAGGGTTTGCCATTTGTGTTGGATTAATTTTCTTGTACGACATTACAATCATTAGTTGCATTAAAATGTGGCAAAGGTTATTTGCATTGGATTGCAGCATGCACTTTACTGCAACATGTTTTTGATTCGTGATTATACAATAATCAATCTTCATGACAGATTTGTGACCTGTCTTGTTTGACAGAGAAAAGAAAATAAGAAAAAGTGGAAATTGATAGTGAAGAAAGAAAAAAGAAAAACTGCGCATGAAATAGATTGGGGCTTACAGTGACACGAATCTCAGTTCGTGGTACTATGTCGCTGCTAGGCGTGTGAGGTTTGTCCGTGGAATATACCCAAAATTTATGCACTCCATTTGAGAAGCTGTAATGCAGGTTTTGTGGAACATCGTGTGGCTTTTGGACCTGGAAGTTGAAGTTGGATAATAGAAGACGGGTGAACCCATCTGTGGGATTGGCAGCGACCAAGGAAGGAGTTGTGATACAGAAAAGTAATGGCAAAAGGGTTTGATGGAAAATGGGTTGGGGCACCACCATTATTGCAGATCGAAGACTATTAGTGTTTTCCTCGAATATATATCAAGTAGATAGTAGTATATCTGTGAGGAATGTTTGAAGGACAACGTTCATTCAGAGTCAAATGGTTGACACGAACACTGTTGACATTGCAGGTTTATTGATTTTTCCATAGTGCATCTCTTATTTTATCCTGTACTATTTGAAAACTATAAGAAAATGCATAACTTAGTTTTTAATTTATTTTTATCTTTTTTAAAAATAAAAATGCATAACTTAATTTTTAATTTGTAGAAAAAATAGATTAATATTTTTCTTTTCTTATTCCACATACACTTTACAAAGAAGAGTACTACTTAGAAAAATGGTTAATAGTGGCCAAAATTAGTAATCGAAAAATTCGATCATCGATAATAAGCTGAATCAGTGATTGATTTCCTTTTTATATTCAATAACTAAAATTTTAGTCACGAAACCGGTCACTAATTCGATCATCGAATCAGTCACTAATTAGTTAATAGTGACCGAAAAATTCGATTCACGAATAGTAACGAGAATCAGATGATTGATTTTTCTTTTTATATTTAGTGGATCGATTCAGTGATTAAAATTTCAATCACGAAACAAGTAACTATTTTTCATTTATGTAAATATTTTTTAAAATATTCTAATAATATATTAAATATATATCTATTTAATAACTTAAAATAATTGATAACATTTTTAATAATATTATAATTTTTTTTAAAAATAGTGTACTAACTTATTAAATAATTTAGTAATATAATTATTTAATTTTATTTTTTAATTTAGCATGTGAATAAAAAAATTAAAATTAATTATTAAATTAGTCATCAAATCGATCATTGATTCGATGGCTGATTCAATAATTATATATATATATATATTATTTATATCTTAATAAAAATGTATTTCAATATATTTATAAAAAATAAAAATTATTTTAATTACTTGAATTGATATTTTAAATTTATATTAATATTTTGGATAATTTAATAGTTAAATATATATTTTAAGTTTATATTAGTTATTTTTATATAAATTGTAAAGATTAAGTAAATTTATTTTAAAATTTAATTAACCATAATAATATAATATACTATTAACCATATTATTAGTTAGAAATTAATTTTAAGTTTTATCATATTTATTTGAAAAAAAATGGTTAAAAAAAATAAATAAAAAAAATTAAAATAAAGAAATTTAATTTAATAAATGTGTTAATATTATTAGTTATTAGAAAATTAAATTTATAATAATAATAATTATATAAAATTATAGAATTGATAAAATTTAAATTATTGGTAATTTTTTTAATTAAACATAAATAATTTCAAATAAAAACATAAGATTTAATTATTAAGCTAAAATTCATAGTATTAATAAATTAAAAAAAATAAAAAAATTATATATATATATATATATATATATATATATATCACTTAATTATTTTAATTAAAATTAATTTCATGAAAAAAATTAATATTTGAAAATATGAAAAAAAAAAAAAGGATTTTTGTCCCAGCACTTGCCCTAATTCCCAATCAATACTTTCCTCCCTCGCCGCTTTCTCTTCTCCCTTATTCACAATCTCCATCGGCCTCTATTCCCATTGCCGAGCCACCCTCACCATCCAACTACACCCTCCGCACTGCCTTGTCAACCATCCATCTCACCGTCACCACCGCACCATCCACCATTCCTTTTTCCCCTGTCATTGCTCCTACGTGCCCTAAACAACCAACACCCACCCCATTTCCAAATAACCCATTCTCCCCTCAAGCTTTGGTCACCACCACACCCACAAGCACTACCGCAGTGAACCTCCGCTCTCTCTCCCATCACGACACATTATTTCCAACCTCACCCCCTCTCCTTCTCACACTCTAATCCCTAGCCACCACAAAAACTCCAATCGCACCGCCTCTGCATTCGTAAACCACTGTCTCACCTCATCCATTCTTACCCATTTTCCTTCGATTCAACAGCCCAAGCCTCCCAGCTCATGCCTCCAACAGATTCGCCTTCGCTCGCTGCACCCAAATCGCCATCGCGTGTCATTCTCGCCAGCCACTGCACCAACCCTAACCAGCGCCGCCAGCAGCCACCGCGACGCCCTTAGCTGCTACCGCGAATCCAAATTTCATGCATGACGTTACAAGGAACAACTCTGATATGTATGTTCAAATTGCAATCAATCTCTGTTTCATTTTTCTTTTTTGACCTTTATCACCAGTTATGTCTAATAAGACTATTAGAAGAAGTATACGAATGCATTAGTGTATGTATTAGGGCTTTATTAGCGATATCTAGTATTTGGGATTTTTCTATTTAGGTGTTGAGGTTAAGGTTGGAGAGTCTGTTAAAGGTAGACCCAGCTGAATTTGAGGCATGCATACACCTTTCTCAGGTTAGGGTTTTCGTGGATGCTATTTTTGTTGTACTTTTATGTATGTGTAGAGATGGAGGAGTTGTTATAAGGACCATAAATTGGTATAAGAATTAACTCAATACTGAGAAAAGTTTAAACTTAACATTTTTTTCAATTAAATCTTTTCTCATCTTTACATGGACTTGCATGTGAATGGATTTCCAGGAAATATATGCACAAGGGGGTTATTGTTTGGCTGGTTGGACGTACCAGTGGAAGCCTTGACACAAAGAATTGCAGCTGTAGGAACTAATTCTCGCCCCCTTCTACACTATGAAGCAGGGGATCCTTATGCATGGGTAATTAGTAGTATTCAATTGTAAGATTGTTTTATTTTGTCTTTTCTAAACACAACATAGTAACTTTAAAGTTACCAAGCTGATCTAACTTGTCATCTTACGAATTTGCATCAAAATTAATTTTTCCCTTTGGAATTCACATGCAGGCATTTATACGATTGTCTGCTATTTTTGAAGAATGCCAATGCTAATGCCAATGGTGGCATTGGTATCTCTAATCCAGGTTATTGGGGCATGGTAAGGAAATTAATATATATACTTTCCATTCACACATTGTAAATTTTGTCTATTATTTGTGTTATGTAAGTTTAAATGTAACAAATAATTGCCAAAACAATGTAACCATCACACTTTGTTGTTTAATTTTTTTCATGTTCAGAATTTTATTAAAATGACTAATTGGTGGTTCTTGACATTTATTAAAATGACTAATTGATGGTTCAGCTATGCCATTAGACACTCATATGGTTGGTAGAATAAACAATCACACCTTATAAATCAACAAATGTAGCTATGACCATATTGATGGTAATATTCACTTGTTTTTCATTTTTCTTTTCCTTTACATTACTTCATTTTTCTTTCGAAACAGGGCCATGGCTTCAGAAAGGACCTTTTTCAGATGGTGGCAGATTTGAAACCAAAATTTCTCAAATTTCCTGGTTTGTTGAAATTATTTGTTTCCAAAGTTAGTTATGATATTAACGAATAATATTTCTTCTTTCTAAACTTTGTTGTAAAATAATATCTCTAAGACCTAACATTATTTGTCAATGCCACTATATTAGGTGGTATATATGTTGAACGTGATTATCTGCGAAACAGATATTAGTGGAAAGATACAATTGGACCATGGGAACAGAGACCTGGACACTTCGATGATATTTGAAACTATTGGAGTGACGATGGAATTGGTTATTTGGAGTGTCTCCAAGTGAGTGTATTATTATTCTTTGACAACTATGATTAAATTTTCCCTTCTTTAGTTGAATAAATATAATGATTTAATATTTCTTGAGCAGCTAGCAGAGGACCTTGGTGCATTGCCCGTAGGGGTTTTCAATGCTGGTATATATATTCTTCTTGTCTTAGCTCATTCATTCTCAACAATCACAACTATTTGAATTAATTTGTCTCTATTTGCTAATTATTTGAGTGTCTTATTTATAGGTATCAGTGTTGCTACTTTTTCCCTTTGGAATTCACATGCAGGCATTTATGCGATTGTCTGCTATTTTTGAAGAGAGAGGTGAAGCATATGCCAATGCCAATGCCAGGGTCTTGTTAAAAAGTATGTCCATTAATCTTTCTTTCATGTTTTGAAATACAACATGTGGAATTATTCATAATATATGGGATGATAACATGCTTTGTATTTATTGTTTATGCTTCCCTGATGATAACAATTCTCTGCAATATCTAATATTCTGTTTGTGCCAGATATAGCAATAAAACTGGGAAAAAGAGATGTGTCTGAATTGTCTCCAACTGATATTGCATTTGAGGTCTTGAGCAATTTCTAACCCTATTTGGTTGGGGCTCCAGGCAAACTGAAACATTCCTGGGAGCTAAAGTTGAATCTAACTTTTGTATCATTGATGCTTATGTACAGCGTTATTCCTTTATATCTTGCAAGCGCTGGAACAAATTAACAACTTTTTGAAGGGTGAAGGTGGCAGCTATGCAGAATGCTAATACCAACTTTGGTCACAAACTTCATTCGATTGTTCATATATATATATATATATATATATATATATATATATATATATATATATATATATATTTTTTTTTTTTTTTGTACAATTTACAATTTTGATTAGGTCATGTTTTGGACCTTAATCTACCTATTGTTGTGCAATATATTTCTTTGGTAAGAAAGGGAAGTAATTTGTGTTGTATGCATAATTTGTTTTAGCAATTAGCATAACATAGCAACCGTATTAAATTTATGTTCTCTTTATTGTTGATGTATATATATATATATATATATATATATATATATATATATATATATATATATATATTATATGTATGTACACACACGTCTTCCTCTAAGAAGGTTTTATATGTTTTAAACTAATGTTGCACTCAAATACTTTTAATTCTATGCTTATTCCTGTGCGAAAGATCTCTAAAACACTTGTCAGTTATCATTTTTCTTTTTTTAATTTTAAAAACAAATTTCGTATTCAAGTAGTCACAATATCTTATTAATTGCAGTGATAAAAGTATCTCATTAGTAACTTGTGTTGTTGAATATATATATTTAATACAATTAGTAACTTGATAGTTATCTAGTGAAATTTTTATATATTTAATATAATATATAATATATTTCATATTCTTTAATCAAGTTTATTGTTATTTTAAAAATAATAAAATAAAATTAGAGACGCTGACTGATTTGGTTATATATTTAATCATAAAATCGGTAACAAAATTGATTACTTGAATCGGTGACTGGTTCGATCACTAAATCGGTTACTAATCGGTCACCAAGAAAATAAGTAACCGATTTCAGTTAGTTACTTATTCAGGTCACTATTTTAGTTAATGACCAATTTTTGTCATTTAGTGACCGAATTTTCAGATCATTATTTAATATTTTTCTTGTAATCATATTAAAAAAAATATATATATATATAAAAATTAAAATATTTTGGGTTCATTGAACATATAAAACTTTTATTGACATAGTAACACATGTCAATATTTATCTATCTAGGCACCATAGGACCATCTAATGTATTAATTCCTTTGAATAGTTAACAGTTTCAAAATAATCTGCAAGATGTGCATTTACAATTCTAATAATTAAAAGTAATTAAATATAATTTTAAATATTAATTTATTATATAATAAAATAATTTTAATTGATGGAATTTATTGAATTTCACTAGAAATGAAGAGACAGAAATTATAAATAAAATAAAATAATTTAGCCATAATTATAATTTTAGGGTTACTCAATTCAAAGAGAAACTGCAGTTCACAGAGGAGTCTCTTTCTTGTCAGGGCACTGCACTGAAGCACACGGCAGTTTCTTCAATTCAATTTTGGTAAACTGTTATGCTGCAATTAATAGCAGACTTATCATTAGCTTAAGTAATTGATGCAAGTATTCTTTATCTAAATAGTAGAATTGATCCTTGCATAAAGATGAAGTTACAGTTAGAAATATTACTTTATTTTTAAATGAATAAATTCAATAGAAAGTTATACACGCTGTAAGTCTCTTCAAGAGGGATGGTTTTATGGGGGTTGATTCTCAGTCAGCCAAGAACAAACCAATTAGATATTTTAATTATGGTTCAATATATGTAACTAACAGTTTGTAAAATATGCTTTGAGGATTCACACAATTTTTTTTATATATCTTTATTAATTTATAAAAATTATTTATATCTATGTTTAGATTATTAATAATATATAAAGGAATTATTTTTATAATATTTTCTTTTTATAAAAGAAAAAGTGTAATTTATATTTTGTTATATTTTCTTTCATCTATTTTCTTATAATATGTTTCTTTTAATTTTTTTAATATAAATAATATTTTTTTAAATATTATTTTGAAAAATAATATTAAACATTATAAAATATTAAAACAACTAATTATTTTATCAAATATCTTCTTTTTTATTTTGAAAAATGAATTCATAATTTTTTTTCGTAAGTATCTCTGAAATTCAACTTAATTTTTTTCTTCTTCACACTTTAAACAACTAATTGATGTCAAATAATATATATGTTAACATGCTAGTGAATAAAAATAATAAAAATATTACTTACTTCAAGAAAATGTGAAAACTAAAAAAAGTTATAATTTTTATATTGTAAGATGAAAATGAAGAGGAGAAAAGTATGCAAGTGGAAGAATTATAAAGAGAAAAATAGGAATATGAAAATAAAATGATGAATATTTAAAGTTGAGGTAGAAAAAAAGGTAAAGATGGGAGAAAAAATAATAAAAAATATATAGATTCAAATATGTAATATGCTTTATTTTAAATGAAGAAAATTAAAAAGAGGAAGAGAGAAAACCAATTTCCCTTCTCCTCCATACAAAAAAATGCTCCCCCTTTCCATAGCTCACCTTCATCTTCTCTCCTGCAGATCAGGAGTTTCTTCTTTCCCAATCAAGAATATGAGGTCACCATTGTACTCACCGCGGAGAATAGCAGAAGATCCACTGATTACAATTTTGTTTCGGTAAGTTTGAATTTTAAGGTTTTTGCGAGTTAAAATTTGGGGTTTTGAGAATTTAAGGAATTAATTATGAAATTAAAGGTTTCTTCTTACTCTGTTACTCCCCAATTTCATGTTCTTGGGGCTAATTCCGTTTTTTGCTTCAATTTCATTTTTAGGGTTTTTCAAATTGGGGGAGAACAGTACCTCTTAGGTGTTTAGCCTTTCTAAGGCTTTATTGGAGTTAGGTGAACGTGTAACATCACCCACAGGTAAGGGAGACTTCTTTGATCTTTTTTACTTATGCTGAAACTTTATGTTTTGTTAATCTTTGCATTGATGGTGAGTGAGGATTTTAGAATTAGAAATGAATCATGAACTTTAGTTGTTTTAGATATAAATTAAGAGTTGGTACGGTTTTGATAAGCTAGTCGGATGGTGCTTAAAATTGATTTAGTGGAGTATATGGTTGAATGAATATAATAGCTGAATGAGTTTGGAATCCATATGGTCATCTTGATTGAACTGTGATAGAAGATTTTAGAAAGAAAAAAATATCTGATTTTCCTTACTGGTTGTATTGTATTGATGAAAAGTTAGATAAAGTGAATAATGAGTATGCTTGTGATTTATATACGTGTTGTATGTGATATGATATTGTGAGCACTTGTGAAAACCTTTCAGTGTTTTGAAATATATTGGCTGAAATAGATATATTTGTATTATTGAATTTCTAAAATGTATGGTTGGTCTGTGTTGGTTTGAAGGAGAAATGATGTATAATTTTAAGTGAGTTATGAATGCATAGGAGTTGAGAATTTTAAATATTGGGCTGAACACTGTGAACTGTATGATATTGGTTTGATTCTAGAAATCCTGAGTTATATTGACTGTGCTCTGCTGAAATACTGCATCTGCATAATCTGACTCTGTAAGGTATAATCGATTATAGTGATGTGATAATCGATTACTGATGAGGGAATTAAAAATCCAATTTCTCTCTGGTAATCGATTATTAGACCAGTTATAATTGATTACACTGACAGCATGTCACCCATAGTTGGTTTATTGATGTTGTGTTGCATCCTTTGACTATTCTATATTGAATACGAGTTAATAATGAAATGTGAAGGACACTAAGACCTGATAATGTGAGAATATAGATTGTAAGACCAAAAGGAAAAGTATGATAGTTATTGAATGATAGACTCGATGTACTGTGTAGAATAGTGTGTATGAAATTATGGATAGGCGTAATAGGGCATCCGGACTTCCAAGATGTTCCTAGTCATATAGACGAAGACATCTGTGGTGGGAAGTCGATGGAGACATAACATAGTGTCAATCCTATGCGTGTGTTGCTCTGATGTGAGGTTGAAAAATGATATTATAAGCCTGAGACCATGAAATTTTAAGGGTCTGGGACCCCAAATATTCCTCATCAGGTGTCTGCCTTACTGGTCTGAATTCCATATAGTTTTTCGAAAAGTGTCAGTTTTGTTGTTTGTTTTGATTGTAAAATGCTATACTCTCCGATGAGTTTATCTTTATGATGTTTGTGAATGAATAAGTGTCGTTTGCAACGTTACAATGTTCTACATGTTTAATCAAATGGTAGCTTACCCTTGCTTTTGTTATGTGCTTGATCTTTTGGGATCCTACTATGATCATGTTATACACGTGAGAAGATTCCAAATCTTCTGCAAGTAGTAGTAAGATCCAGTCATTTGAGTAGAGACCTCTTAAACTTGAGGGAGTTATTTTGGATTATGTAATTATGCGTAAAACAGCAGTGTAATTATGACTTTTGCTGTGTGATGTTTTTCAACTATTCTGAATGACTGTAAACTGAATTATTATACCTCTCATAGGTGAAAAAATTATTACCTTCTTTTAGTGAAAATTTTAAGTAAAATTTGCGGTTGTTACAACATACTTTGAAAATATAAAATAAGAACTTATTATTTAATCATTATTTTTATTAATTTAATAATTTAAAATAATAATTAATTTTAACTATTTTACTAAAAGATAATTATGAAGCTATAAATTATTCTCATTTAATATATATATATATATATATATATATATATATATAATTTATGATTTAATATATTTAAATAAGCATGTTTCTTATATTTGTTATAATAAATTATTTATTTGTTATATTAAAAACTTATAAGATGAATTACATAATAGGATTTATTCATTTTATTATTAAGTTTTAAAATTTTTTTATTTTTTTATTATTTTTAATAATTTAATGGTTTAAAATATTAATTTATTTAATTGTTAATTATTAAAAAATATATAAAAATATATAAACTCTCTTCCTCTTGTTTTAAGAATAAGTTTTTTTTTATTAAAATAAGTTTTTTTATTTCTTTATTTTGTTATTTATAAGTCTATGTCTCACGCTTAATGGAGATAAATAAAATCTGATGCAAGTCAATTTGTTCCATGCATTTTCTCTTTTCATCTAACCAAAACGAGTCACATTTATCAGCGTTATCACCCCTTCTTTTCAAGCATGAAGCCAAATGGAGGTTAAAAAAAAGAAAAAAAGATGAGAGGTTTTGGTGGTTTAGGTTTTGAATGATGCAGGCTGCTATTTAGAAAATATGAGGGTGTCAACTTGCCTTCTGTTCAATCTTAACATTCATTATTTTCTGTGCCTTCTAAGAGAGGAAATCCACATTCTTGATCTAATTACTAAGGTAGACTCAACAAAGAGTAACAACAATAAAGAGACCCTCCTAAACTCATAATTGCATTCAAAAGCTATCAACCAGCTCTCTTATTTGACTAAATATTAATTATGAGAGAAATGTCTTATGCATAAGAGTTTTTGTTTTATGAATAACAGTATCTTTCGATTAGAAGGCAAAGATTATTTTTTCTAAATACTAATATATCTATTTATTTAGTCTTAAGAGATATATCGTGAATAAAGTATTAATATATTGAAATATATATATATATATATATATATATATATATATATATATATATATATATATATATAAAGAGGAATAGATTTATTTTAATGATAAGAATTAGAGTTTTTTTTTTTAATTCAATAATTTAAAACAATATTTTATTTTAGTTATTAAATTAAAAAAAATAATAAAACAGATAAAAAAATAAGTCTCTAATATTCAGTTTTAAAATAAGTAAACCAATAGGATGAATTTACCTAGTAATATATATATATATATATATGATATAAAACTTATTTCATCATTAAATACATAATTTTTATATTTTTTTGAAAACATGAAAAAAAAAGTGATATTATGTTCATATCACATATAGAAGGAATAAATATTAATTTATTTAAAATTTATTTTTAATACTTAAATTGATGAAGATGGAATTAAATAAGGGTATATTGAGTAGAGATATATTTTGCATTAATGAATTACAGATTTCACTTTACATTGAATCATAAATGAACCATATAAATTAAAATAAGTTACACCAACATAACATAATATAATACATAAAAACTTATATATATATATATATATATATATATATATATAATATAGTTTTAAGTTATTTAACCGTTAAATTATAATTATATTATTTTAATGAAACGTCAAATTTTATAAAAAAAAATATACAAGATAGGAGTCAACCTAAATATTTAATACTAAAAAATATTTTTATAAATACTAAACGAACCTTTACAAATTGGAGTCCATGGATTTTTTTTATTCTTCCCAACGCACTGGGCTGAAACAATGGCACACTGCCCAAAGAGATGATCCATTAAGATATTTTTAGTTCAATCCAATGCTTTTTATAAGGATAGATCCAATGACTCATAAATTTATTGATTAATATTTTATAAAATAATAATATATTTTAAATAAATTAAAAACTAATATTCTATTAATATATAATATATAATTATTATAATTAAGTTTGTTGATATGGATTAAATTTAAGAAATAAATAGTTTCTTTTTAAGTTTATTTAATATTTTTAATTTTTTAAAATAAATTAAGATAACATATTATTCCAATATAAAAATGCTTTCAAATTAAAAATTATAATTCATTTAAAATTAATAAAACTAAACTGAAGAGATGTTAACAACTCTATCTCTTTACATGCATACTGAAATAAAGGAATGGGTAACTCGCAAATTCCAATTAATGACACATGTTTCTCTGTTATAATGATTATAAACAGTTATCATCACATCATATAAGCAATTTTTCAAACAGTAGATCATTTCTTAACTCAATAATCTATCAGTTTATATAACCTTAGATATAGAATATTGATTATTCATGTTTATATTTTTATATAAAAATATAAAATAATAAATAATTACAAGAAATAAATTAATAAAAAAATCCATTTACATATGAAAAAATATAAAATAAAATATAATTTTTTTTATCTTTTTATAATTTTTAATTTACTTCTTTTATTTTTATCTTATATTTATTATTTTGTTGTTTTGTAAGAAAAAATAACAAATTTTTTCTTAATTGTTAATAATAAGACGATAGTTACAAATTTTAATCAAACAACATCGATCTTATTTCAAGATTATCTTTGGTTTTATTTATATTTTAAAATTTTTTGCATTAGAAAGTATTAATGTTTTTTGTTTCTTAATAATATTATTAATGGATAGAGTGTTTAAACTTATTTTTTGTTTTTAGTTATTATGATAACTTTTGTTAACTTAGATGAGCTTTTAACATGTGAAATTTGCGATGATTTTGAAAAGGTGTTGATTGGTTGAAATAAAGAAAACTATAAATATTTTGGAGAAATAATAAATAATTAATACAAAACTTAAAATTTATAATTTTTGTATCAAGATAATTTATAGTATTACAATATGTCCAAATAAACAAATATTACTAAGAAAAAAAAGACTCAATAAAAAAATTCTAAAAGTTAAAATTTTGTATTTTTATGGAAATTTTAGATTATTAGTATTATAATATATTTTTTTTAAATTATCTAATTTTTTTATTTTTAAATATGTAATTATGATAAAATTTATAAATAAAAATTACTGAATGAGAAATTGAGTGAATATATTAATAAAATAACAATAATAATTAAAAAATAAATTGAATAAATAATATTTTTATCACCTAATAACTTTTTCACTCATTATTTCCCTTTAGGTTTCTGACACAAATTTTTGTTAGATTTCTCTTTTCAAATTTTAACAGTGATCTAATGGTAAAAAATATATAGTTATTTATTTATTAAATTTAATTTGATAATTTTTATTGTGTATTGGCATATATTATTATAAATATATATATATAATAATGTATAATAATATTGAAAAAATAATATAAAAATTTAAAAGTTGTAATCACTAAGTACAACTTTATCTATACATTAAATTTAATACCTGCAACTAATATTAATGACACAAATTATACTCAGATATACCTTTGATTACATAGTGTCACAAAATATAAAAGACTCATAGTGTTTCAAATCTTGAATAATTTCATTTCTAATTCTCCTAATGGTGGTAAGAAAAATATATTTATAAAGAGGCTGTTTGTAGAAAAAAAAAATCACTGAGTATATACTAGTAAATTTTTATATAAAATTTTATAATATGACATTTTAAAATGTTAATTACATTAATTATCTATTGAAAATATAACTTTTTAAAATGTTAATTACATTTTAAAATTTTATATAAACTTATATTTATTTACGTGTAAATATACGAATAAGTGAGTTTGTAGTTAGATGATGAAAATTAACTGTTATCCAAGCTATTGCTAAGCTATAGGAAGATTTTGGGTTTGGTTGAAGTGATATAATGAATGTAGAATGGTTTCTCTTCATCTTCTGCAGACACGTACATACAAGGGCCCAAAATTTTATTTAGATGGTCTAGAGGAAGGAGGTTCTTAGTCTTCTTCCTGCCACCTTGCACAACTTTCCATATGACAGTTGTTATTTGTTAATAATCTAATCTAAAAAAATAGTATAAGTTTAATAACAGTGATGATCAGGTCATCATCCCAAAATTTTATAATTTATATATATATATATATATATATATATTTATAAAAAATAATTATTATTATACTATATATATATATATATATATAATTTTAATATCTTAAATTTTTTTTTATTTTACTTTTTATATTTATTATTTATAATAATATATTTTTAATTTAAAATTATTCATCAAAGATCCACCACTCTTTAAGAGTATAAACACATATTAGAGTTAATTATTAATTATTATTATTAATGTTATTATTACTATAAAGATACTGGTAAGAATTTGGTAGTTAGGAAATATCTCAACCAGAATAGAGTTATAAGTTAATTATTGTTTGTATTGAGATGAATTAAAAAAAATATTATTTAAATTAGTAAATTAATAATAATTAATATGATTGATAGAATTAGTTTAATTGGAATAAATAATTAAACTATTTTTTATAGAAATTAAAATTTAAATGTTTTAATATGAAGTAATTAATTAATAAAATAGATAAACATAAATAAATAAAATTTAATATCAATTTATATAAGTTAAAAATAAATTTATGATACTTTATAAACATATAATAATTTATAAATAATATTAAGTTATAAAAATTATTTCAAGAAAAAGTTGTAGTTTTTTTATATTTTTTACAATAAATTATTTAATTAAAACTATTATTATGAAATTATAATAAAATAAATTATGAATTATTAAACATATTAATTTTTATCAAATTAAAATTTGTTGAAAAAAAGTTTTTTTTTTAAATAATAAAATGAATTTGAGATTGAGTAGGTCAAAAAATTATATATATTTTTTATTAGATGATATATAATTGTTAGACAAATGACATCTAGAGGGAGTGAATAGATATACAAATTAAAATAGATGTCAAATTAAAAATTTATTTTAAGATATCTAATATTTATTAATTCAATTTTAATTATCAAATTGAACAGATATAAGCGGAAGTGATATAATCAGAAAGATAAGGGGAAGAAAATAAGTTAATGTTATCACAGAGGTATAAGAAAGAGAAAAACATACAGTAATTTATACTAGTTCGGGTATAGTCAACCCTACGTTCAGTTCCCAGTCAACTCTTAACACAAGAATGACCCCAATTCACTATCTTTTAAATTCAGTTCATAAATTACAATCAACTAAGCAAAAAGCAAACTAATTCAAAAGATAATCACCTTCTTAGAAACCCACTAAAGATGAACACCTCCCTAGAATTCTACTAGGGATGAATACATCATCTGAACAAATCAAAGGATAAAAACACCTCATTAGAATCTCACTAAGGATGAACACCTCCCTAGAATCACACTAGGGATGAACACCTCCCTGAACAAATCAAATGGATGAACAGTTCTCATACAGGAAATCCTAAAATAACATTGATTAACTTAAACCTCTTAAACCCACAAAAGGATAAAGGTAATAAAATAAGAATCGTCACACCTGGGTAATGGAGACAACAAATTGTAAAAGTCAGTAGAATGTCAACCTCCAAGAAAAATTATGATTAACAATGAAAACACAGTAGACAATGGAGAAGAGAGTTTTGGTAAAATATCTTTATGACAACGGAGAAGAGGATTTTCTCAAAACATGTGAAATAACTTAAAATTCTTTTCTCAAAACTGATTGAATGTAAATTGTATTTTCGAATTCTGTAATTGTGTGTCTTTGATTTTTCATCAAAACTTAATTAAATAAAAAAAATAACATCAGAAAATAACCGTTGGTCATTTATAATATCATAGAGAAAATAAGGATGTATCCAAAAACATTTATTCTTCAAAATGGATATATATTTTCAAATTTGAATTGTCATAATTGATTATGTTACCAGTATAATCAATTATGAAAGACAAAATCATTTTTCCATTTCTGATGCATCATAATTGATTATGACAGTGAAAAATATCATATGTTACGAAATTTTATCGCACTTGTGATTTGGAGACTTATGCATAATATTACTTCATCAACTTGTACCTTTATATCCAGTATTATAAAACTCTATATAGTCTTCAGAAATCATCTTGGGTTTGCTTCAATCATCATCTTTATTAAAATCATATCTTGGTCATGCAGGGAAATGTTTGACATTGTCACCAATGTCTTTAATTCAATTTGTCCTTAATTCATCTTGATGTCCTAAATTCAATTCATATTGAATGATGTTGACTTAAATCATCATTAAAATCATCTTTTAGAAATGTAGGCACATTTTCATCAATCTTCTCTTCAATGATTTCAATAATAAATATAATTTTTATAATTATTTTAAAGATAAATTAATTGTAACTTAAAATGTTAATTTTATTTTTTATAAAAATTATCAAAACAAAATTAATATAAATGCAAATATAAGTATTTAATTTATTAAAAAATTTATACAAAATTAAAATCATAATTAATTATCTCATATTCCATTATGTTTACATAAAGATAACATAATCTATTATAAAAGTAGTGTATGTTACAGTGACTTTTTGGTTATTTCTTTACACATTTATATAATGTGATATCCATTATATGGGTTGTATTGTTATTTATGTACAAATCAATTTAAATATATATAATTAAACACAATAAATCTATTAAAACTCATATATGTAACATGATAAGTGTTTAATTTTATTTTTTTAATAGTTGATTCATCAAGCAACTTAAAAGTATCTTCAAAGAAAGTTTTTAACAATAATTATTTAAGAATAAAATTAAATATTTTATTATGAATTTCATAGTTTAGTTGCTTAAGTCATGATTGCTTATCCAAACAATTTTCTTTGAATTTTAAACAATTTTCTCAATTTTTAAGCAACTCATATGTGAAACATATAATAAAATATTTACTTTTATTCCTAAGCAACTCTTTTTGGACATGCTCTAAAAATAAGCAAATCAAAATAAATAAAATGAGAGAATAAACTTTTTGAAATTTATTAAGAAAACTTCTAATGAAGTAAAATTAATAAGAAGTTGTTTTAAAATAATGTGACATCATAAATCTTTATTTTAATTTTTTAAGATAAGAAACCACTTGAGTTCTCTCATTGGATATGTCTATTTTATTTAAAATTTTTAATAAGTAACTTCCATTGAAAATACTCTTAGTAAGCAAATTAAAATTAGTCATTAAATATATTCACCATAATTTTTTGAGTGTTATAATAGTATAATATTTTAAATGTTAAAAAAAAAGGAAAACCTAGTTTTATACAAAAAATATCACCATACCCATTATGGTAAATGAACATTATTTACACCGTATTTAAAATTGGATCAGATATTAAAAATCAGTTTGTTGCTTTCAAATAATTATATTTTAATTAAATCAGAACAAAATTAATAAAATTGGAAAAATTATCTAAATTTTTGGGTTAAACCAATTTTAATAAAATAAAAAAAATTTAAGATTAATTTTTTATAATATAACTTTTTTATAAAATATATAATATATTTTAATTATTTTATCTCATACATCAACTTTAAATAAT
This sequence comes from Sphenostylis stenocarpa, assembly GCA_963425845.1. Classification (NCBI taxonomy): domain Eukaryota; kingdom Viridiplantae; phylum Streptophyta; class Magnoliopsida; order Fabales; family Fabaceae; genus Sphenostylis; species Sphenostylis stenocarpa. Next base: position 17,297,111 of record OY731406.1, read on the forward strand.
AATTGTTTTATTATATTTTTTATTTTATTTTAATAATTATTCATATTTCATTTTTAATATATTTTATATTTATAACTTTTATGAATAATTATGATAATAATTTTTATTATTTATCTTTTATTTATAAAAAATATTATTACTAATAAATTTATTATATTATAAAAATATTATTTTATTAAATATATTTTAATTATGATTAAATTTTTAATCTTTGAACTAATATCATTATTCGACAACCTATCTGATTTAAAAAATATAAATGATTTTGTATGCACTGAAATATATGTAACAAAGGTAGAAATATTTAATAAATTATACTTAAGTATGTAAAAACATGATAGTCAATTTAAACCCTAATATTTTAATTATTTATCTATAATTACAAATATTTAAAAAACTCAATCGAAATAGTTAAATATTATATTTAATTTTATTTTGTTTTTATAAACGTGGGCCACAGTGGTGAGAAGCAAATAATTCAAACAGTTTGTGTTAGTCCATCGTTCATCTCCCTTAGCCCACACAGAAAAAAAAAAAAGAAAAATAGAATAAAGAAGAGTTTGGCACGAAACGAAACGCGGAAGTAAGGTGATGATGGTATAATGGTATTGGTCGGGTCACCCACAGGTCTACAACCTGCGGCCATACCATACCAATACCATTATCATACCTCTGCTGTGCACGACCTTCCAAATCCCAATTAACATCTCAAAACCAAATCAAATAAAATCAATTATATTAATCAAGGGTTTGGTTTTTCTTCTCGAATATCCTCAATCCTCATCCTCTCTGTACTATCCTCTGCTCCATTATCCACAACTTCAAACTCTTAATCGATCAATCTCTATATCACTTATCGGATCCATACCTCAGATCTACGTCGTTTAGTCACTGATACTCCCTCGTCGTTTCGATCTACCCCTTGCCGTTTCCTTTTCCATTAATTTAGATCCCCTTACGTTACATTAGAACTTCACCTGTTGCTGCCAAAGCCAAAGCAACAGAACAAGGAATCTTCCAAGATTCTTTTTCTGCGTTTATTAGCCTTTCAGAGAGGAACGGAACAAACTCTTCTTTAACTCATCTCATATATTCAATCTCGATCGATCGCCTTTCCCAAACCTCTTTGGTTTGGTCCACGCGCTCACTCCTGGGATGGATTTGGACGATTTCCGATCCATATTGGACACCTCGGGCGTCGACGTGTGGATGTTCATCGACGCCGCAATCGCCGTCGCCTCCGCGGACTGCGCCGCCGAATTGAAGCGCCGCCGCGACGCCATCGTAGAGAGCCTATACTCCGCCACTGCCGCGCCTCCGCAGTGCCGGAATTGCGACGAAGGCCACCGCCTCAGGCCCAACGGCCATCAAATCACGAAGCAGAACAGCCCTAGCCCTAGCCCCGAGCGGCAACCTCACCAACGCCGCGCCGCCGCCGCCAATTCCCCGGCGACGCCTCAGTCTCCGGACAACGATGATGGCGGCGAGGAGTTGGATCCTTACGGTGGTTTGTTCGACGACGAACAGAAGAAGATTCTAGAAATTAAAGAGCAACTCGAAGAGCCTGACCAGGTATTGTTAATTGTTCAAATAAACGAGTGTTTATCCAGATTGAGATTACAAGTTTAATTAATGTTTTTGTTTGATTTGGCTTGTTTTGTTTCTCCTTTGTAGTCCGAAGATTCCTTGCTGGAGTTGCTACAAAGCCTAGCGGACATGGATATTACATTCCAAGCTTTGAAGGTAAGTTAGTTTTCTCACGGAACGTTTTTCTTTTCTTTAATTTTTTTATGCCTTACTTAACAGGGTTTGAATTTTGATTCCTGTAGGAAACTGACATCGGGAGGCACGTGAATCGGTTACGGAAGCATCCTTCAAACGAAGTTCGTCGATTGGTGAAGCTGGTTGTCAGGTTTCGGAAGAGATATAAATATAATTTCATTTTTCTGCGGAAATTAATGCTGTTGTCGTATTTGCAAGAGTTTCAATTGATTCAATTGTTTCCTTTTTTATGTTATTTGCAGGAAGTGGAAGGAAATTGTGGATGAGTGGGTGAAGTTGAATCCACAGGGAGGAAGCAACACTCTGATGGGTAATCTTGATTATCAATTAATTATTAATTATTAGGTTAATATCGGGGATTTTCTGAAGGGCATGTGAAATTATTAATGGTAATTAATGATGATGTTGGTGGGGTATTGGCAGCTGATGGAGACTCGCCTGTGCAGAAAACCACCCAAAATGGACATCATCATCATCAGGTTGAGGTCAAAGAAATCTTTTTCGCTTAGTGCTTTTTTTTTTCCTTGGAAAGTTGAGCTAATAATATTCATTCTTCTATTCCTTTTGCAGATTCCTGATTTTGCATACTCGCCAAATCCACACAGTTAGTATAGTATAGCATATTGGCATCTGATTCAAATCTTTTGGGCACTGTAGTTTACATTTGGATGATATGGTCTATATGCTGACGCAGATGGGAGCTCAGGGTCTGACCGTAACAACTCGGAAGCAGAACACAAACCAAAAGTAATTCCCCGTAATGAACCTCGACCAAAACCCGCGCCAGCACCATCCGTTTCAACCCCTGCTTCCGCTTCTCAAAACGTACGGATATGATTTCACAACCATTTTGGTGTCTCTGAAATATGAATGTGGTGGTGGGGTTCATCTGTTAAAGTAAAAGGTGTCTTAAGTGGTGCTGACGTAGTGTTGAATGATTGCAGAGACAGAGGGACAGCAGTTTTGACGCCGAGAGGCTTGCTTCAGCCAGAAGGCGGCTTCAAGAGAACTACAAAGAGGCCGAAAATGGTGGAATTTCGTCTCTAAAATTTCATTTTCATGTTGTGATATTTCATTATCTCTCTCTCCCTCTCTCTGTATTACTGACGTGTAATTTGGTGTGTTTGTGCGGTGTATAGCCAAAAAGCAAAGAACGATTCAGGTGATGGACATCAATGAATTACCAAAGTCAAAACCCAAGAATGCCTTCTTTGGGAAGAACAAAGGTGGTGGTGGTTCTCAGGGAAGGCACTGGTGATGATGATGATGATGCATGTTTCCATTGTTGGTGGTGCCATTTTGCGTGTAAAAAACACAGCCTTGTGGGGGTGTCGGATAAGTCCCAAACCCTGTTCATCATCCCTGTGGATTTTTCCTCCGCTCATAAACTTTTTGTTTTTTTTTTCCCTTGTGGTTTTTATTTAAGTTAATAATAACCGAAAAAAAGAACTCCTCAATATTATTTTTTTTCTTTTAAGGGTACCCATCGAACCCGCGTTTGTCGGTTTATTGAGGAGCACGTGATTCAGAAAACAGGATAGAGATGGGACGGGGGTAGGGCTAAAATAGGTTTTTCCATGTGGATGCAAGCCATCGATTTTGAGGGCGAAGTTTGAATTCTGGTACATTAGGTTTAAGGGATGGTTTTCTCCATTAATTACACACTTTTTTCTCCAAGAAAAACAACAAATGGAAGTCAAGAAGTGATCACACTATATACTTTTACTCCGGTTGGGTGGGAATTGGTTGGTGTGGATTAATGATGGGGTCTTGGGTCTTAAACTTTAGGATGTTGACACCTTCACAACCTGCTTAATGAGTTCGAATTCTTTGCCGTAAAAAATGTGTTTTATTTGGTGCAGCAAGCCATTTACGACCTGTCTAATAATTGAAACACCACAAATGGACAAAAGTCTAAAGTTACGGGGTATTTCTGTCAAATGAAAAATTCTTCTAATGGCCTATTGTTTGTTAAGCTATACAGTTAGGCACTTATTAGTCATACAAGTTACGTAACATGTTCCTAGTGTCACTAATATTGGTGTGGAGCTGTGTGAGGTGGTAGGGAATCTGTAAATATTTAACACTTTCACCAAAAACTTCTGGTGGTGTGTAGTAAACCCTCACTTTTGGGCTTAGTACAGTGCGTCATTTTGGGCTTCTTGAGTACATTACACAACTTAACACTTTTATTTTCTGAAAGGTTCCTTTTAATTTAAAGCAATGGGTAATTTGTAGGCTTTAAGGAATTGAAGATTTGGTGAATTTAGCTATTTTAAAAACGATCCATTCATTCCATATCTGAGTGCTTCATTTCAGGTGAATATCTTGTGAAAAATCTACTCTATCTATTGAGAGTTTTTTAAACTTGTATTATAAGATTTTATAATCCTAACTCACTAATAACAATGCTATAACTATACATTAACGAAGAATAAAATGTTTCCACTTAATGATAGTCGGTACGTACGAATTCATTAATCAATTTGCTAAATTAAAAAAAATAAAAAATCCCACTTTCTATTTTATATTATTTTGATGAAAATTATCTGACTACTCAACGTCAATAAATGCAATTTGTTGAAGTCAAATAATAAAATAGTAATGATAGCATATTTTTCTTCCAAATTAACTCTGACAGATAAATGGAACTACTTATCTGGATGACTGAAGACGAGTCAAAAATAAGTTTATGATAAATGCTATTGTTTTTTATACAAGAAATATCATGTTAGCATGAGTATTATTCATTTAAAATTCCATTAAAACTTAACTACTATCTTTAAAATCCATGTAATATAAAAAATTAAGAAATAAAGATGAAAAGATAAGAAAATAAAAAATTCAAGTATATGGCTTAGGAAAAAAGTAGCCTCTTGAGATGCTAAATTTTGTCTGGACTAGTTTTTAAACTGAATTAAATACGTAAGTATTTAAAACTTTTTAAAGTGTAAACGTGATTTTTTTATATAAATATTCTTATTCAAAGTAACTCTTTAAAGTGTTTTCATTTTAATAATAGTTCCTGTGTTTTTTTTTTTTTTTTAATATTCAAATATAGAACATTGTCAAATTTGTGAGATTAGAATGTGATGGACACGCACCATTATAAGTCTAAATAAAAGTCACCCAAAATACATTATGTAAAAAAGAAAACCAGGTTTTAGTTCAAATTACAGACAAATAAGACAATACTCAAATTATGCCGCAATGGTTGATACAAATAGATTGTCCACCTATGCTCATCATGCAACTCAAAATATAAACGCATATGCAGATAATTGATATTCAATGCCTACTCATTTGCATAAATGCAGGAATATTGAGTTAGTGTCACCTCTTATCAATGTTAAAACTCCATAGATATGCAGTAATTTATATGAAGAAAAACCCTTTACCTACTGCTTTTTCTTTCACTAAAGGTCATCATCATCCCTAAGGCTTGGTATATTTTTTAACTTAGCTAGTCATAAAATTATTATTTTCACTAAATTACAATAATATTAAAGGATGAACGTGTGATTGTTTATCAAAATAATATATTTTAATTAATATTTATTACCAGTTCATTAGTCATGATTGTGTGTCACTGCACAGTGAATTATTTTTTCCCGTTGACTTCCTGCGTTTTTATATAATATAAATAAATTATTATATTCAAAGATATTATAAAAGAACAAAATTTTAATCAGTTATTTTTTTTCTTGATTATTTTCTCCATTTTAGACTCCGTTTCTCTTGGATGGTAGGTGACCTTTGCCACCCAATTGCAATGAAGATAATAATTTTCACTTGAATCCATTGTTTAATGTACTTTGTTTACTATTATACCACAAATATCATCCATAAGCTTTTCTTTGCTTGCTCCATCCATTTCATCAAAACAATCACACTTTTATCTTGAGTTAGCTAGATATGTAACTTCATATATGTTCCTAAACTACCTCTCAAGTTTCATACCTTACTCACCAATTTCATGATAACTCTCTTGTAATTTGCTTTTCAAAGTATTTTTATCAATGGATAAGATGAATTAAGAGGGTCAAAATGAATATGAGATTATGAAACACTTTGTCAAAATTGCTTAATAGACTGACATTGACATGTAATTGTTGTTTTTGGAGCTTTCCCATGCATTTAAAAAAGATAGACGGACAATCTAATATAAACAAACATTCATTTAACATTTTATTTATTTATTAATAAAACAATAATTTTTAATTAATTTTATTTTAAATCAATCACTTTATGAATATAATATTAATAATCAAAATTATACAACATATGTTTTTGTTTTCATGGTTATATATCTTCTTTTAATAGCAATTCACACTCAAACAACATTGTACATGCTAATTAGCTTTGATAGTTTGAGAAAAAAATTGGATAACGGTAGTTGATTTCTATGACTTTTTTGTGGTTTTCGCATTGTATAAGTTGGGTTATGTTTTGCAATAATTGATAAAATGACCAATTGTGGTTAATTGTCATTGTTTTTGAATTGTCATATTTATAGGTAAGATTGAAATCGTTTGAATTGTCACATCTATAGGTGAGTTTAGAAGACATGATATTTGTTCAATAGACATAAACTTAGCATATAATTCAATCATTGCATTAACAAGAAATTGAGACTGACAATTTATCATCATTTCATACACATTAAGATTCATTAATATTTGAGCCTTATCATATGTAATTACACCATTCTTGTTCATTTTCAATTGTCAAAAGTACAACTTTTTGAATGATGTATTGTTTATAAATTCTAAAGTTGCGTAAACTTTTGTTAAGATATATGTAAATATATTTTGTTTTTGTAATTTAGGTAAGCATATATTTGGTTTATAATTAGTTTCCTAAATATATGTCTCGATATTATTAATTACCTAATTAGTTTTCTAAGATTACGGCTTGTACATTATTGTACATGATATTTATTCCAAGTCAGTGAATGAGATTAATGGAGGAAAATATTCTTTTATGATATCAGATTTCTAGGACAATTACGCTTCTTCTTCGTTCCCCTTCATCTATTCTTTTTTCTTCTCACTGTCATGACGAACAACAAGAGTTCTTTCCATCCGGCTCTTGCAGTTTCCAATATAAGGAACCATATTTCCATCACTCTTGAGATGGAGAATGTCTAATACTCTACAGGCGAAACTTTTTAAAATTATCGCACTTTCTCATAAGGCCCTTCAGCACATTATTTCTCTTGTCGATGACAATGAGAAGGTACTTGTGACTGAGGATGAAAATGAATTATGGTCGACTCTTGATGCTACGGTTGTTTCCTGGCTTTATGCAATCATCTCCAATGACCTGTTGCATACAATTATTGAATCCAATGCCATGACCATAGATGCTTGCAATAGGTTGAGAGATATTTTCCAAGACAACATGGTAACCCTTGAGGCTGAATTCTCTACTACTAAGTTGGAGAATTTTTCGAATGCTTTGACATATTGTCAACATCTCAAGTCCCTTGTTGATCAGTTGAAATATGTTGAAGCACCGGTGTCGGAGAGCCACCTCATCATTCAACTTATTTCGGGTCTCACAAGTGCATATCGTGGTGTAGGGACATTAATTCGACAGAGTGATCCCCTACTTTTGTTTTATCAGGCTCGATCAATGCTCACACTTGAGAAAGTCCGATTGACAAAGGAGGCTGTCACGGGATCAGAGTCGGCAATGGTGGCTGCTTTCCAATCCGTTTATGACTTAAATTCCTCATATTCAGACCAACTACACCACCAATAACATAGTGGGAAGTCGTTTGGATATCACAAGAATTCTGAAAAAAAAAAATTCGGTGACGGTGGTCGCGGTTCTGGTGGTGGCAAATCCAGTTGTATAGGGGGCAGCAGTGGTGGTCAGCAACAGTTTGGTGGGAGTCCACAACTGCAACCACAATGGGGGTCTTCACCTTGGCCGAATTACCTACCTTGGGATTGAATGGATCAATGGGCTCCTCCATGCCCATATCCAAACCACGGGTGGGCACTGGGTCTAGTACCACAGAGACAACAACAACCCGACGTTCTTGCGTCACACCCACAACAGGCTTACATGGCCTCTCAGAATGGGTAGTCCACTTCTGATGTACCTACAAATACTGAAGCAATGATTTATACTATGTCTCTGAGTCCCCCTGATCCATCATGGTACATGGACACTGAAACTACCTCTCACATGACATCTTCCAATGTGACCCGACATAAGGGTGGTATGTTCCTTTCACAGCGCAAATATGTCAAGACAATTATTGACCGGGCCGATATGTCTTCTTGCAAGTGATCTTTAACACCGATTGACACCAATGCTAAGGTGGGTACTACTTCTAGCGCACCTTATGAGGATCCCACTCTTTATAGGAGTCTTGCTGGGGCTCTACAATATCTCACTTTCACCAGGCCGGATATCTCTTATGCGGTGCAACAAGTGTGCTTATATTTGCACGATCCGAGGGTGGACCATATGCAAGCTCTCAAATGCGTTATCCGGTATTTACAAGGTACACTTGATCTTGGTCTTCATCTCAATTTATCTTTGATCACATATCTTGTTTCTTATACTGATGTTGATTAAGGTAGGTGCCCTGATACGAAACGTTCTACCTCGGGTTACTGTATGTTTTTGGGTGACAACTTGGTGTCATGGTCTTCCAAGCGCCAATCTACACTCTCTTGGTCTAGTGCAGAGGTCGAGTATAGGGGTGTTGCTAATGTGGTTTATGAGTCGTGTTGGCTTTAAAATTTGTTATTGGAATTGCATTGTTCAGTTACCGAGGCTACTCTTGTGTATTGTGATAATATTAGTGCTATCTATTTGTCAGGCAACTTGGTGCAATATCAACATACCAAACATATTGAGATGAACATACATTTTGTACGGGAAAATATGCGTTCCTTCACGATATCAGATCGCGAACATCTTTACTAAGAGACTTCCGCGTGTGTTATTTGATGATTTTAGGGACAATCTTAGTTTCCGTCATCCTCTTGCTTTGATTGTGGGGGGTATGTAAAGATATATGTAAATATATATTTTTATTGTATTTTAGGTAAATATATATTTAGTTTATAATTAGTTTCCTAAGTATATGTCTAATATTATTAGTTACCTAATTAGTTTCTTAAGATTGCTGCTTGCACATTCTTGTACATGATATTTATTCCAAGTCAATGAATGAGATCAATGGAGGAAAATATTCTTTTTACTTTTTCCTTCAGGAGGGTGAATGTGCAATTGTATGATATCTAAAATAGTTTTGAAGTTGCACATTGAAACTGTATACCTTCTTCACATTGGTTGATTTTTTCATTTGCAAATAAAGTGACAAGATATGAATTAAAATCATTCTCCATCTCAATGATGCTGAAGTGTTCCATTTGAAGATGATGAAGTAGAATGTTTGATGTTTAGAGAGAGTGAGGTTCAATTATGTTTGTTATAAGACAAATTGTTGTAGTTTTAGGTTTAAGTTTGGTGTATGATGTATTTATAGGGTTATAAGTGTGTTATTTGAGGTTGACAAGTGCATGTGTAAGAGTAAATGTTAATATAGTTGTCAGGGTGCCAAGTGACATTTATGTAATATGCGTTCTAAATAAAGTTGACACGTGTGTTTAATTACCCCATTCACTCAATGCATGTTAGGGTAACACTATATCCAAGGTGACATCTGTGTAGCACATGTTCCTAATAAAGTTGAAAAGTCTTGCCTGTGTGATAGAGTGCATGTTAAATGTTGACACGTGTCCCAATCCACCACATCCACTCAATGCATGTCAGGCTAACATCTCATCCAAAGTCTCAAGCTTAGGAGTTTAGTTTTCACAACAACGAATAAAATGGTAATAGGTTATAATCCAAGAATTGTTATTAAATAGAAGAATATTTGATCCAAAGTAGTAAAGGAAATCACAAATAACAAGTTACAAAAGTTATTAACTTAGTGTTTTTGATGACTTTATCTACCATCTTAACAACATTATATTAGGAAGTTATTGACCTAAGACTTTAGTTTTTACAGTAATGATAACATTTTCAAGTTCAAGATTTGTTGTTAAAAGGAAGAAAAATTGATCAAAATAGCCAAAAAAATCACAAATAACATGTTACGAAAGTTATCAATTTAATGTGTTAAAAGACTTTATATGCAACCTTGGTAACATTATATTGAAAAGTCTTGACCTAGGACTTTAGTTTTCATGACAATAAATGCAATAGTAACAATTTTGAGTTCAATTATTATTTTTAAATGGAAGAAAGTTTTATGCAAAGTAGCCAAAACAATCATAAATAATACATTACAAAAGTTATCAACTTAGTGTTTTAAGGGTTTTATTTGCCATCTTGGTAACATTATATTAAGAAGTTCTCGGCTTAGAAGTTTAGTTTTCACGGCAAGAAACATAATGGCAACAATTTTGAGTCCAAAAATTGTTGTTGAATAGAATAAAATATGATCCAAAGTAGCAAAAAAATCACAAATAGCACATTACAAAAGTTATCAAATTAGTGTGATGAAGGACTTTATCTGAATCCTTAACATTATAGTGAGAAGTCTCAACCTATGACTTTAGTTTTCATGACAAAATATGCAATAGAAACAATTTCGAGTTCAAAATAAGTTTTTTAATGGAAGAAAATTTTATGCAAAGTAGCCAAAAAATAAAAAATAACACATTACAAAAGTTATCAACTTAATATTTTGAATGACTTTATTTGTGACCTTGGTAACATCGTATTGATAAGTTATTAGTCTAGTACTTTAGTTTTCACAGGAACATATGCAATGTTAACAATTTCGAGTCCAAGAATTGTTGTCAAATAGAAGAAAATATGATCCAAAGTAGCCAAAAACTCACAAATATCATGTTACAAAAGTTATCAACATAGTATTTGAAGGACTTTATCTGCAACCTTGGTAACATTATATTGAAGGACTTTAGTTTTCATGAAAAAAATGCAATAGTAACAATTTTAAGTTCAAGAATTAGTTTTTAAATGGAAGAAAATTTAATGCAAAGTAGCAAAAAAAAAAAAAAAAAAAACAGAAATAACACATTACAAAATATATCAACTTTGTATTTTAAAGGACTTTATTTGCCACCTTGCTAACATTATCCTGAGAAGTTCTCTATCTAGGACTTTAGTTTTCACAACAACAAACACAATTTTGAGTTCAAAAATTGTTATTAAAAGGAAGAAAATTTGATCCAAAGTAATAAAAAAATCACAAATAACACGTTACAAAAGTTCTTGGCCTAGAACTTTAGTTTTCACGGCATTCCAAGTCAAAGAATTATTGTTAAATGAATTTTTTTTTATCAAAAGTATGTTAGGATCGAGCGCTTACCATTAGGTCAAAAGTTATAGCCTTTAGTCAGAGCGCAACTCTTTTTACTTTAACAGCCCAAGCGCCCCAAGCGCCACGATTCAATTGTGACTCGGTCCACTTGACCTTCGTCACAGGACAATTTATGCTACACGCAACAATCTCCCCCTCAGCAATTGTCCTATAAGGTATCCCACTCTTGGATTGTGACTTGGCCCATCCGACCTTCGCCACGGGACAATTGTGCAACCCGCAACAATCTCCCCTTCAACAATTGCCCACTAGGAATCGAACTCGTGACCTTGACTCTGATACCAATTGTTAGGATCAAGCGTTTACCACTAGGCCAAAAGCTATAGCCTTTAGTTAGAGCGCAACTCTTTTTACTTTAACAGCCCAAGCGCCACGATTCAATTGTGATTCGGCCCACCTGACCTTCGTCACAGGACAATTGATGCTACTTGCAACAAAGTAGCCAAAAAGTCATAAATAACATGTTATAAAAGTTATCAACTTAGTGTTTTGAAGTGTTTTATCTACAACCTTGATACATTATATTGAGAAGTCTTGATCTAAAACTTCAGGTTTTCATGACAACAATTCACTGTTTTGAAACATTATCTCCCACCTTGGTAACATTATATTGAAAAGTTATTGGCCAATGACTTTAGTTTTCAAGGCAACATATACAATGGTAAGATTTTTTAGTTGAAAAATTGTTGTTAAATAGAAATAAATTTGATCCAAATAAGCTAAAAAATCACAAATAACATGTTATAAAGGTTATCAACTTAGTGTTTTGAAGAACTTTATCTACAACCTTGGTAATATTATATTGGAAAGTCTCAACCTAGAATTTTAGATTTCACAACAACAAGCACAATAGTAATAATTTGGAGTTAAATAATTGTTTTTAAATGGATGAAAATTTTATGCAAAGTAGCAAAAAAAAAAAAAAAATTACAAAAGCTATCAACTTAGTTTTAAAGGGATTTTTCTCGCTATCTTGGTAACATAATATTGAGAAGTTCCCGACTTAAGACATTAGTTTTCACGAAAACGAACACAATGGTAAAAATTTCAAGTTCAATAATTATTTTTAAATGAAAGAAAATTTAGTTCAAAGTAACCAAAAAATCACAAGTTCAAGAATTGTTAAATGGAACAAAATTGATCGAAAGTAGCCAAAAATTCATAAATATCATGCTATAAAAATTATCAACTTAGTGTTTTGAATGCCTTTATTTGCAACCTTAGTAACCTTATATTTACAATTTCTCGACCTAGAACTATAATTTTTATGGAAAAAAACGTAATGGTAACAATTTTGGGTCTAAGATTTATCATTAAATAGAAGAAAATTTAATCCAAAATAGTGAAAAAATCACAAATAAACGTTACAAATGTTATCATCTTAGTGTTTTAAAGGGTTATATATATATTTTTTATCTTAGTAACATTATATTGAGAAGTTTTCGGTTTAGGACTTTAGTTTTCATGACAATGAATGCAATAGTAATAATTTTGAGTTCAAGCATTGTTAAGTAGAATTTTTTTTTACCCAAAGTAGCCAAAAAATCACAAATAATACAATACAAAAACTATCAACTTAGTGTTTTGAAGGACTTTATCTACCATATTGATAATATCATATTGAGAAGTTACCAATATAGGACTTTAATTTTTAAAGCATCAAACACAATTGTAACAAATACATATATACATATATATATATATATATATATATATATATATATATATAATATAATATAATATAAAATTATATTAATATTAATATCATATTAATAGTTGGTCTGGGTACACTCATGAAGTCTCACATCGCTTAGGAGTGGAGACTAAGGGTAGTTTAAATACACTTTCCTCCCTTCACCCACCCAAGTGCTTTTTAAGGACAAAACCGTGACGAACAAGAGTTCCAAAGCGGACATGAGGCCGATATACATTATTGATCCTATATATATATATATATATATATATATATATATATATATATATATATATATATATATATATATATATATATATATATATATTCAACCATGTCAAAAAGAAAAATAAAAATATTGGAAAAAGTATGTATTATTTGTATAAATACTGGGTATAATGTGTTATGCAGAAAAATAAAGAACTTAGAACAAGTGTTAAACTAGAATAAAAAATAAATTCAATATTGACTCTTGATATAACATATGTTCAAAACACATCTTAAAAATGACCTTGGTCATCCATATTAATGACAAAATAAATTGAGTTTCTTTTTGAAGTAGTTACAAAGTGCTTTGTCATTCTTAACACCCAATTTGAATTGTATCACCTTCGTAATAATTCTTACAATCTCTTTCACCAAATTGCATGTTCTCATATTCTCTAGCTTCAACAACTGATGAATGAAACAACTTATTTAGTGGAATTCCCACAAACATAATTTAATTCTCCTTTTTTTCACACTTATCTTCCTATGATATCCTTGAAATCGTGACTTTTTTGGATTTAAAACATGATTGTACTCTAGATTAACACATAAAATATTACAATTCACACTTCCATAAATAATTGCTGAAATATTTATTTGGCATCCAGTTTTACTCAACAATCTTAGAAGACCTTATAAACATATTCTCCTCCTCAACATGGAACTGAATAATATTGACAACTCTCTTATTTTTGTGCTCAATTTTTAATCCAAAATCTAATTTCATAGGCATGGTTATGATAAAATACATGAAGTTTCTCTTTAGAATCTCTTCTTACAGAACTGGTGGAGGTCGGCAAGAGGGTGTGAGGTTAGATTGAAAAGGTCGGTAGATAATATTTTAAGCTACGTTTGATGGTTGAAAGTAGTTTTCTTTGAAATGAGTAGAGTTTCACCTATAAGACACTCAGACAGACAGTTTTTAGACAAGAGTGTAATATATTTAAGAATGAGTAATAAAGTGAGATTAGTCCCTGACTAAACTTAGAAGATAATAATAACCCAAAAAATAATAACTGCTAGTCCAAAAGATGATAATTGATATCCCAAAAGATAATAACTGATTTAAGATAACATTTAAAAGATAATTAATAAGATAATATATAACAAGATAATTAAATAAATTGATTTTAATGGATTTGGGTAGAGTAAATAAAGAATCTAACACAAAATTGTAAATTAATTAGTGAAGCTTGAAAAAAAGAGTTTACCTTGTTGGGATAGAGCATAAACAAAATACAATTATTTTTTCATCTTCTTCCTTCTAACTTTCAAGAATTTATTTTGGGTTATTTTATAAAAGAGGTTTTGTGTGAAAAAGCATGGAAGGAAGTAAATAGGGAGTGATGATGGCCTCTCTATACGTAATAAAGAGGTAAATGAAAAGTTTTATGTCTAAATGGATGACTTTAAAGAAAAAGAATTGGTATATTTGAAAAATAAAAGTAAACAAAAATTTCACATTAAATAAAAAGATTACCAAGTGTTACAATTTTTCTGGAAGTTGGACATTTCACTTCTCTTTTTATCGTTTCACTTAAAATAATAATAAAAATATTTTATGAGGGAAAATATGTCTTTAATATGTTGAATACATTTCATAGTTGTTATTTATTATTATTATTTTATTTTAATTTATTAAAATTTAATATATATATATATATATATATATATATATATAAATTTTAAAATATAAATATTTTTGTTAAAATTTTGATAAATAATTGATAGAGTTTAAAGTAGAGAGAAACTAAAAAAAAGTATGTAATTAGAAAAATAAAAAAAATATTTTGTTATTATTTTATTTAAGGGAACTTATTATAAGAAAAAGTAGAAAAAAATATATAATATAATATAAACATAAATTATGGCTTAATATTAACAAAATTATGCCTTAAATTCTTACTGTTCACATTCGTACCATGGAATTCATTTGTTTTTATTAAGAAATTGTCACCCAAGCAAGATATATATATATATATATATATATATATATATATATATATATATATATATATATATAAAACCCGTAAAACGAAAGAAAAGAATCTGTCATAACCAAAAAGACAAAAGGAGAAAAATAGGATTTGTTATAGAATTATGCTAATACTCCCCTTCAAGTTGGAAGTAGATGTCACAAAGACCCCACTTGGATATAAAATTGTCAAAATTTGTATGATGAAGAGGTTTAGTAAAAATATCCGCAAGCTGGAAGACGAAACATGAAAAAGATGAATTAGACCTTGTTGAATTTTCTCACTAACTACGTGATAATCAATCTCGATGTGTTTAATGCGTTCATGAAATACAAGATTATGAGCTAAGTAAATGAAAGACTGATTGTCACAATAGACTGTAGTAGGACCCAATGAAACATGAAGATCATGAAAAAGATAATATAACCATTGAATCTTACAAGTAAGGTTAATTAATGCTCGATATTCTGCTTTGAAGGATGAACGAGAGACAATAGATTACTTCTTGGATTTCCAGGAAATCAAGTAAGAACCAAGAAAAACACAAAGTTCAGTGATCGAGTGGCGAGTGTCCAAATAATAGGTCCAGTCTGAATTAGCAAAAGCAGAAAGATGAATGTCAGCAGAGGCAGAGAAAAATAACCCTTGGGCAGGTGAACCTTTTAAGTATTTAAGAACTTGGATGACAACTTTACAATGAACATCAAGGGGATTAGAAGGAGTGATAACAGTTTTGGAATCAAGTAAACCACTATAATCAAGAAGTTCAAGAGTGTATTTACGATGGTTCATGTGAAAACCGGACTTGGACAGTGCAATTTCTAATACCAAAAAATAACGAAGAGCACCAAGATCTTTAATCTTGAATTTAGTATCCAAGACACATTTGAAAAAATTAATTTTGTCCATATCATCACCAGCTAAGACAATGTCATGCACGTAAACTAATAAAGCTATGAAAAAAGTGGAAGTAACCTTGACAAACAAAGATTGATCAACAAAAGATTGTTTGTAGTTGAGAGATAAAAGAGTGGTAGAAAGAATAATGTATCATTGCCTGCTAGCTTGCTTGAGTCCATACAACGACTTGTGAAGTTTGCAAACCTAAGAAGAACCCAGTGGAGGGACCATATAGACTTCCTCATGAAGCTCTCCATGAAGATTCACATCAAACTGGTGCAGAAACCACCCTTTAACTATTACTATGGCTAGAAGAACACATATAGTGGTGATCTTGACAACCGAGAAGAATGTGTCAAAATAATCCACTCCTTCTAACTGAGTGTATTCCTTGGCCACTAAGCGAGATTTGAATCTATCAACAGTGTCATCTGCATGATATTTAACCTTGTAAACCCATTTACAACCAATGAGACTCTTTCCTTGTGGGAGATCAACTATAGATCAGGTGTTATTTTGTTGTAAAGCCTGTAACTTAACATTCATAGCCTTTTGCCAACAATACAATTTAGATCATTGGGAGAAAGTAGTAGGTTAAAAAATGTTAGTAACAACAAAACAAAATTTTTTATAAGAGGAATTGTATTTGAAATAATAAAGAATTGATGAAAATATGTTAGGTAAGAGGGTGGTCTGCGAGATCGGTTGGAGTGTCTAATAAGTGGAGAGGTGGGATAAGAGAACTAATGTTTTGGTTAGAATTTATAGTAGATGGAATGTCTGTAGTAGAAGAGTGGAATTTATAGTAATAGGGTTAGATGGAAAAGCATCAGAGGTGACATTATTAGCCATGCGATTTTTATATCCTGGTGAAAAGCCATGTTTGAAATAACATGTGTCCACCATGTGATTTGTGCATTTACAATAAGTGCAAAATTTATTACCATGGGAACTTCTCCCTCCATTATTTCTGCCACGATCCTTTGGAAATGAATGACCTCTTCCTCGTCCTCTATAGAAAGGATTTGAGTTAGAAATATCATCATTCTTGGACTGCAAATTCGGAGAAGTAGTAGCAGCTATGGATTGTGAATCAAGAGCAATTTCAGAAGAACTAAGAACAGAATATAATTGTCATTCTTGCTGGATAACGATGTTAAAAATTTGGTAATATTGCGAAGATGATCAATTAACATAATATGAGATCGTACAGAGGTATACTGATCATTGATGCCTTTTAGAAATCGAATGACATAATTTTGCTCCTCATAGCATCGGACAGAATCAAGAGCATCACAATAACATTTGATAATACATGTGTAGTTAATAAAGAGACGAAAACTATTGATTTCCTCCCAAAAATTATGTAACTGTGTGTAAACTTCAATTAGTTCCTTGGTGTAGTTTGTATAAATTTTCCTGTAAATCTGCAATATGAAAAATATCTCCTTGATGAAAGCAATAGTACAAATCTTGCCAAACATCGAAAGCATGTTCGATCCAGAGAATGAATTTAAGAATGATTTCATGCACTGATAGTTGGATCCAAGAAATAACCATTGTGTTGCAACGATCCCAAGGTTCGTGAGAAGGGTTGGTTAATAGTGGTTCGGAGAGAGTGTCATCAACGAATTTCAGCTTATTCTTGGATTTGGACACAAGTTTCATGGCGCGAGCCCACACATGATAATTCTTGTCATCCAACAAGGTGGAGACAAGAACGAGAGTAGAGTTTTCATTGGAAGGAAGAAAAAGAGATTTGAGGGATTATTGTGAAAGTCAATATAGGGTTTGGATACCATAAGAATGGAATAAGAAGTCAAGAAATAACATTTGATGCCATCTTACTGTTCATATATGTATTATGAAATTCATTTATTTTTATTAAGAAATTTTCACCCTAAAAAAGAGTATAAGCAGTGGCATATATAGCCTCGTAGAACATAAAGGAAAGAATTTGTCGTAACTAAAAATAATACAAAAGGGGAAAAACAGGATTTGTTATAAAAAAATAATTATGTTAATATAAATTAAATCAAACTTATTTTGGTCTTGTTTATTTAGGTCATGACCTACATAAACTTAAGTTAGGCTAACTCGTAAGCTTGAGTCGAATTGTTTTATAAAATAATAATTTTTTTAAGAATAAATGTAATATTATTTTATTATATATATATATATATATATATATATATATATTAAAAATTAATTTGATAAGGGATTCAATTTTTTAAGAGTAAATATTATAATAAATAATAAATTATTTTAAGATTTAATGGTTAAAATTAATTACTATTTTAGATCAATAAATTTTGATAATGATGAATAAGTTTGTAACTTTTATTCTAAGATTAAATGGATCAATTCTCTTATAATTTATATATATATATATATATATATATATATATATATATATTAAATCATTATATATTAAATAAAAGTTCATTTCATTAATATAACGTATATTTATATTTAAATATTTTTTATAATTAATTGTTTTGGTCTAGATACTTAGTATTTTTTTTAATTAAGTAAAAATTATCAGTCAGCCCATTGGTTTAATATAACGTTGATCGGGTTAAAAATTATTATCCGTTTTAAAATATAAATTAGGTTAAACTACCACTTTTTTTACATAGAAGTTAGTTCTAAGCTTCAAACATGTTTAAGAGAAAAATATATTTTAAGGTTTAATTTGACATGTTATAATAAGTCATAAATTTATAATAAACTTATAAATTAGACATTATAAGATGCATTGTTAACATTTAAAAGGATAAATACATTTAATTTCAATGCACTACAAATTTCGTAATAATAATAATAATAAAGTATATTTATTTATGTTGGCTAATATGTTAAGGTAATTTTTTTATTACTTAAATCTAATTTTTTAATTGAATATACTTCAATAAAAAATTTATTCCAGTTTATTTTTAATTTAAATCTTATATGATATATGTAACCACGTAGTTTTTATTTATTTATTTATTTTATAAATATAAAAATATATTCAACTTTTTGAAGATGTAAATAGAAGGTTAAGTTGAAGATTTTACGTAAGCATTCATCTCTCTGTAATAGAATATTTTACGTTCTTTTTAAATTTAAAGTACTACAACTCTTGTGGATTTAAGATTTAGAAGTGATAGGAGGAAGCTGAAGGAATAAGGAGGAATTTTACACGAACAAAACATTGAATGAAGTGTTGCCCAAGTTTTAGAACCGAAGTATTGACAGTGGGTTGCACATACATTTAAAAAAAATTAGGATTTAGGAATATCCAAGTAAGGAGAGCTAATTATTTAAGTAATAATATATCTAAAAAGATATTATATATGTCTTGTTGTGTTGTAATGACATAAAATAGGAATATTTATGTGTTTTGGTTTTATGTGATGTTCATATCACATGGAGGGAGGGGGGACCGGCAGGGCCATGGTCCCAAAATAAAAATTCTTTTAAAACTTTATTAAGAAAATATATTATGGTCTCCCTAAAACATTATTTGTTTGGACTAGTCCCCTAAAACTAATTTTTTGGTTCCACCTCTCTATTACATATTTGTAGTACAAATGAGTTATATTTTTGGGTATTGGATGAAAAGAAGGCAGGAAACTTAGAAAAGCCTTACTTCTCGATCCAATTTTTGCTCAAGCAAGACCTAATTCGCTTAAGCGAGTCAAGGCGTTCGCTAAAGCAATAATCAAGTCGGTTCAATTTTCCCTAAAGTGAGGTTGTTTTCACTCAAGCGAGAGTTAAGTTGGCAAAAATTTTGCTCAAACGAGACTATCTTTGCTCAAGCAAAAGGAAAGAGAATTGATGTAACTAATTTTTGTTATGCGAAATTCTTAGGGTGTTTTTTGTCCGAACTTTTAAAAATCCACTCCAAATTTTACGTTCCATATATTCAAATTAAAGCCTTAGAAACGAGGAATCTAATGAAACAAGAATTAGGTCAAAACGATATCTAAAAGAAAGTTATAACAAAAAAAGTAGGCAAAAGTCAAATAAAAAAAAATAATTATTGTATTTAGTTCAAAACAAATCTAGTTTATTATATATGTAAGAAAATGATGTGTGTGATGAATTAGGAGATGATATGGTGGTATTATGTGTTCTTAAGACTGAGATATATTTATGCATGTGAGGCTAAGTCGAGACAAAGATTTGATCCATAATTGATTAGATGTGTGTGATTATGGGTACCCGAGAATGTACTATATAGTGTTAGTGTGGTTACTACACTTATACAGATTCAATGAGATCTTAGGTTCCACTAATAACCCTGGTCAAGTAGTCTAGGATATCAGTAGGTGAGGAGCTGATGGAGGGATTATTGATAACTTGGTCTGAGATCATGAGAGAGGTGCATTATGATGAGTAGTGTTTTTAGTAGTCTTACTCTATGGGTAAGGAAGCCAAAATGGTAATGGTAGTCAGAGAGAGTATCTGATGTTAGTTTCAATGTGACCCATGTAACACCCCTTTCGCGATACCACACATAATTTTTTTTTTCTACAATTATTTTATCTCAAACAACACTTGATAAAAGATTTATATCCTAAACCTCTTTATTTGTCAAAATAAAATATTGTTCATCCAAACAACTAACTTAAACCATCAAAATGAGACTTAATATCAAATTTTTCCAGTGCAAACTCAAAATCACTACATTATTACATTATATTCAAAAGGACATTTTCAAATATCTTAAAAAAAAAACCCCAAAAAACTTCCCTGCGAGCTCCTCAGCGCTAAGCTTCTCTAACAGTATCTACATCAACATCTACTCACGCATAACACAAGTCATATGATCATCGCAGGTGGAAACCAACACCACAAACATGCAAGGGTGAGCAAAACATGTATCCCATCACATATCATTCATGCCATCATATAATTCACCTAACATTATCATAATGTAACAAAACTCATTCATAATATCCACAAGTACATATTTTCAACACTACAACACTAGCACTTTATCATATTACCACCAAGTAAAAACAGACAGTATAAACTTCTCTCATAGCCAACCCCCATACTTTTCCTACGCACCAATGCCTTTTGGAAGAGTCCCTATCATATTACCACCAAGTAAAAACAGACAGTAAGTCTCTTCTCTTGCTTTCCATAGACTTACTAGCAACAATTCTACCTGCTCAACAAAGCCTTGGATGAAGCACTCTTGCTAAACTCATGCTAAAGATTTACGAAGGAACAACACTCCTTTATCATGACTCGACAAAGTCCTCTAGGTAAAGAAATCATTATAGTTTTATGGCTATCAAAGAACTCATCATGTTCCCTCACCTATATACACACATATGCATACAACATCTCATCGCAGATTAAACATACTTAAACTCATCATGTAATTACATCATATCACAATTCAAGTATTTTTTTTCCTTACATTTAAGGATATTAACATATAACTCCTACAAATTCTGCACCAAAATAATATAGACAGCAACAACAATAAAATAAAGCAGCAACAACAACAGTAGAAACATGAAATGAAAACAGGAATAACATCATTTTGAAGATTCCACTACCAGGGTAGTAGTACTCAAAGATATATTTTTATAAAATAAAATAATGGTCATAAAATTAAGAAATTAAATATACTTAACATATATAAACAATCACAACTATGATATAAATTTCATCTTAAAACACTTCAATCTCAATTTTATATGATTTTTCTAAGTTGTTGGGCGGACATAGCAACTCTGTTTCACCCAACTCAAAACCTAATCACTTCCAAGATTTTTCATAGAAAAAATACTTGTTAGAAAATTTTGAAATAAATCACGCAGGAACTACACATACGAAGGAACATATAACCAAATTTCATAATTAAAAATCAAGCAGATATTTTTATATAATTTCTCAAAGATTCTGTTTACATGCAGATTTTTTCAGCAACACCTCTCAACACATTTTTCATCATCTTTCTCTAGAAAAATACAATTTAAGTGATTTTTATGACTAACTCTAGGTTTTGGCATCCAAGGAATCTATTTCTAAACTCTAAAATATGAAAGGAGAATTGTAGAGTATCCAAAATACACTAGAACAACCATACGAAATTTTTATCAAATATTCTTGTTTGGTTCCAATTCATGTAGGAATGAGATAAATGGTGGTTTAACCTAGGATTGATGGTAAGAAGACTCTCCTCACAATTCCATGTTGACAACTCAAGAAATCAACCAGTCCAAAAAAATAAAAAACAAGTTTTGACACCCCTTACCTGAATATTCCTGCAAGCAAGATCATTTGGCTTACTCTACTCTCTTTGACTCCCAATCCATGTTGCCTCTCACCAACTTTGCAGTTCCCCTTTCTTTTTCTCCTTCCAACTTTTTCTACTCTCTCCCAAACTCTAATTTTTAAATTAGTTCTCATGATCGTTTGTTTCCTTTACTAGACTATATAAATAAAATTTAAATTAAAAAATATATATTATTTCTGATTGAAGCCCACTTACTCTCTTAATTAATTTGGTGCCTGTATACGGATTTAATGTATCTATGATACAAACCAATCAGTGGACCCAGACCCAATAAGGAAGGATGACCCAATAGTAAAGAAACGAGCAAGAAAGAAGCCAGCGTGGATGACTGATTATGTCTGCGGACAAAATTAAAAGATCCTGATATGCTCAAATTATGTCTGCGGACAAAATTAGAAGATCCTGATATGCTCAAATTAATTCCTAAAATTTCTGCTGCAAATTATTAGTTTAATTCCTGTTTTATTTCCCTAATTTTTGCTTGATTGTTAGCACCCAATTCCTTTTAATAGCTATGATGTAATCAAAACAGAACAAAATAAAAGTTTTCAAGATCTTTTTTCCCCCAAATTCTATTATTCTTTTTCCCTTAATTTTCTGAGGAGTGGACACTCACTCGAAGAGTGTTAAAACCTTTGAGCATTCTGCAGCAGAGTGTATCATTGGTGCTTTCATCATGGACACAACTGAGTTTATGAGCGCCTTTCAATCCAATATCGATGCACAGATGGTAAAGTTTCGCGAATTACTCGAGTTCCATACCGAGTCAGTTCATTCCACACTCCACCAACACCTGGTAGAAGTTGATTCGAAGGTCGCAAACTTATACGTCGAAGGCAAAAAACAACCACATAATGCATTTGCCGGGCAGACGTCACGTGCGCTGAAATTAAACGTACCACGTTTTGATGGTTCCAATCTCTTGGATTGGATTTTCCAGATTGAAGCTTTCTTCAACTTCCACGAAACTCCGGAAGAGTCCCGACTTCAGATCGTAGCCTTTCATCTGGACGGACGCGCTGCTGGCTGGTTCCAATGGGCAACACGTAACAATTTGTTACCATCGTGACCAATTTTTCTCACCGCTGTTCGCCACCGCTTCGGTCCAACTCAGTATGAAGACATTGAAGGTGAACTCTCCAATTTAACTCAAACCAGCTCTGTAGTTGATTTTCAAGCCCAGTTTGAAGAATTGATGAACAAGGTCAACGGTATCTCCGAATCACTACTGATCAGTTTTTTCATTACGGGACTGAAAAAACATTTGAGACGGGAATTGCAATTTCACCGACCTGCTACGTTAATGTAAACCTTCGCCATGGCCAGAGCATATGAGGCCCGTTTTGATGACACACCAACCATAGGCAAATTGTGGTCTCGCGGCCCACAACACTCCACAGGCTCACAAACCCAACCTAATCACAATCAAACAAACCGATCCAATTCAAATCCAAATAACTCATCAAACAATACTGCAACATCGTTACCACCACTCTTACCCACACCACACTCAAACCCTGCCATGCGGAACATGTCCTCTGCCGAACTCCGAGACCGCCGTTCAAAAGGTCTTTGTTGTAAATGTGATGAGAAATGGAACCCATCTCACCGATGCCAAAACCGCGTGCTTATCCTCATGGGAGCGGATGAAGAGGAACCCCCACCGGAATCCGAGGATAACTCAATAGATGATGTCTCGGGTGACATATCCAGTCTTCACTCCTTGTCCAGCCAGCTCCAAAGTCGATCCTTGCGTGTTTCCGACCTTTATAACCAAACAAAATTCACCATCCTCATTGACAGTGGGAGCACTCACAACTTTATCAAGCCTGCGTTAGTGGAACGATTGAGATTACCTATCAAACCATGCCCTCGTTTCAAGGTCGCAACTGGTTGTGGAACCTTCTTGGTTTGTCAATTTTGCTGTCATAATGTCGCTCTTATCTTACAGGACATTAAATTTGAGGTGGATTTGTTTATCCTGAACATTGAAGGTCCCGATGTTGTGTTGGGCTTTCCTTGGTTACAAGCTGCATCTGTATACATCAAGGAACTACATGCCATTACAGAATTTGTTCTTAAATGGAGACAATACTTGTTAGGTCATTTTTTTGTCATCCGAACTGATCATAAGAGCATCAAGAAATTACTTCAACAAGTAATACAAACTCCAGAACAGTAGTCGTATGTGCGCAAACTCTTGGGGTTCCAATTTCGCATCGAGTACAAACCTGGGGCTTCCAATAAAGTGGCTGACGCACTTTCACGTGTGCCGGCTGACTGGCCAGACAGTGACCACACACCCGCACTCAGAGCATTAGTGTCATCACCTACATATGGTATTATTACTCAGCTCCAAAAAGATAATGCTTCAGATTTTTTCTATCAGACTTTTCATGAACAACACATGCAGGGATTGCTCCGGTACCCTTATACTATCGTGAATGGGGTCCTCTTCCATACCGGTCGTTATGTGATCAACCCAACATCTCCTCTATGGCATACAATCATTAGTGAATTTCACGATACACCAAGTGGTGAACATGCTGGTGTGAAACATACCCTAGTTCGTGTTGCTGCCAATTTTTATTGGTCCGATATGCGTAAAGCAGTGGAAGAGTATGTCAGCTCATGTCTTACTTGCCAACAAATTAAATACTCAACGCAGGTTCCAGCGGGACTCCTTCAACCTCTCCCGATTCCAGAGACGGTTTGGGAAGATGTGACAATGGATTTTATTACGGGTCTCCCTCCCTCTCAAGGATCCACGGTTATCCTTGTTGTTGTGGATCGATTATCGAAAACAGCTCACTTTGGTGCTCTTCACACGTCATTTACCGCTTCCAAAGTAGCAGAGTTGTTTGTGTCTTTGGTTGTGCGTCACCATGAGTACCCTCGTTCCATTGTGTCTGATCGTGATCCAGTCTTCATTAGCGCTTTTTGGCGCAAGCTGTTTGAACTTAGTGGCACCAAGCTTGCTATGAGCAGTGCCTATCACCCTCAAACTGACGGTCAAACCGAGGTAGTTAACCGTGGGTTGGAACAATATCTTCGTGCCTTCACTCAACATAAACTGTCTTTATGGGTTGCATTCCGCCCGTGGGCCGAATTTCATTATAACACCAGCTACCATAGTGCCGTGCAAATGTCCCCTTTCGAGGCTCTTTATGGTCGAAGACCACCCACCATTCCGGCATATACTAGGGGATCCACTTCTATAGTATTGGATGAGACCCTAACTTCTTGTGACGAATTACTCCGCACTTTGAAGACAAATTTAACTGCTGCTCAACATAGAATGCGTCAGAAGGCCAATGCACATCGTCAAGACATTACTCTCGCTGTTGGTGATTTGGTTCTCGTACGCCTCAGACCGTATCGCCAAACATCAGTCCGTCAATTGAAACACCACAAGCTCTCGAAGAGGTTCTATGGTCCTTATAGCATCATCGAGCGCATTGGGACAGTGGCATACAAACTCCAACTTCCTCCTGGTAGTCGCATTCACCCGATTTTTCATGTGTCGGCTCTTAAACCTTTTCGTGGTACTGATAAGATGTCTGCATGTGACTTACCCTTGGAAAGCTTTGATAACCAACCTATTGATCAACCAAGGGCAATTTTAGATTGGCGAACTCAGTTAGTTCACGGGCAACCACAGGAACAACTCTTGGTGCATTGGGAGGGTTGTCGAGTTGATGAAGCTTCCTGAGAAGACTTGGAAAATTTCCGCACTTGTTATCCTGATTTTCACCTTAAGGACAAGGTGAGTTCTGCAGAAGGGGAAAATGATACAAACCAACCAGTGGACCCAGACCCAATAAGGAAGGATGACCCAATAGTAAGGAAACGAGCAAGAAAGAAGCCAGCGTGGATGACTGATTATGTCTGCGGACAAAATTAGAAGATCCTGATATGCTCAAATTATGTCTGCGGACAAAATTAAAAGATCCTGATATGCTCAAATTAATTCCTGAAATTTCTGTTGCAAATTATTAGTTTAATTCCTGTTTTATTTTCCTAATTTTTGCTTGATTGTTAGCACCCAATTCCTTTTAATAGCTATGATGTAATCAAAACAGAACATAATAAAAGTTTTCAAGATCCTTTTTCCCCCAAATTCTATTATTCTCTTTCCCTTAATTTTCTGAGGAGTGGACACTCACTCGAAGAGTGTTAAAACCTTTGAGCATTCTGCAGCAGAGTGTATCAATCTACCTCAACTGTTCACCTCCCAATGTACACCACTCGAATTTACGAAAAAATATATATTTTTACCTCATTTTTACTCTAGTCAGTTACAACCCTCCAAGATTAAAGCATTACTCCAAACCATAACAACTATCATATGTTTCTTGTCAATCCATACACATAGAAAAAATTACAATGTACCAACATACACAAGTGCATACAAGAAATACACATATGTTAGATATATTTTATATATGAAAAATACATATACACAAAATCTAAATTCTTATTTGTTTGTACTAGTGAAGAAATAAAGAGACAATTTTGAGTAGATTTATTATGTTTGTTTGATGATTTGGTGAGAAAGATATAATTGATTATCAAGTCACCTGTAAAATATAGAGAGAAGATTTGAATGGAGAATAAGTATGAAAGGTTAAAATTACTATATTACTATTAAAAATTACCCATAATAAATTAGGTAAACATCTATATTGGATTATGTGAAGATGCAATTCTATATAATTAATTATGTGTGTAATTATTTGTCTTTAACTTTAATAAAATCATTTCTTTTTAACAATTATTTTATTGATTCAATTTTAAAATAATATTATATAAAAATTATTCAAAATATATTTTATAATATTATTATTTTATATATATGTATATATAATATTATTAATTTTTTTATTAATAATTAAATGAAATATGTGAAATCAATATTTTAATTATATGAGTTTTTTTAAGCATATAATAAATTGATATTTTTAATTAATAAAATTTGTAAGAGGATTGAGATTAATAATTAATCTTCATAAAAAATATAATATTTATATCTTTATATAGACAAATAATTTGTAATTTTACAATTTTTTTAATTAATATACAATTCTCATTTTTCATTTTTTATTATTTTTTAGTTATTTATATTTATATTATATTTTTTATTTTTAATATATATATATATATATATATATATATTACTACTTGCTAACTAATTATATTTTAGTTTTAATTTAATTATAAATTATAATTTTTCAATATAATTTTAGAAAAAAATTTATCATTAAAATATATAATTTTAATTATTTTATTTTATTTTAATGATTTTAACTACTCAATCACATAAATATTTATTTTTATATTTTTTATTTCTAATAAAATTAAAAATATATTTAAATAAAATTTTAATTTATTTAAATATATTAATATTATAATGTACATTATTAATACATTTTTAATTGTTTTATAATGTAATTTTAATATATAATTTTATTTTTATTATGATTTTATTATTATATTTTATTTTTTAATTAATAAAATGATACATGATTTATAATTAATTATCTAAATAATTTAAAATTTATTTTCAAATAATTTTCTGAATAATATTTTTCTAAAATTTTAAAAATACTTTTAAATTTTAATAATTATAAAAAATAAAATTCAAATATTTGTTAAAATATCACAAATTATTTTTATAATTTAAATATAAATTAATTTTAATATATTTAAATTTTTATCTATAATATAAATTAATTAATTTATATTAAAATATATCTCATTCTAATTTATATTTATTTTATTTCTTATCAATATTAGGATATTTTGGTCATTACATATTTTAAATTTTTATTTCAATTTTTTTATTTCAGTCATATTTTCTACCAATTTTCTACTCTTTTCTTTTTACTTTCTACTCATTTTCTCTCAACTCAAATAACCCCATTTTATACTCTTTTCCACTCCCTAATCTAAACACAAGCTAAGAATTTTCATCAAAATTATATAGGAATAATAAAACTAGTCTAGTATTTTTATTTATTATTTTGTTATACATATATTTATGAATATTTTATGATATAATATCCTATTAATAAGAATTATTTTTATATTAAATACTTTATTATGATATACATTCAATGATATATTATAATAATAACGATTTTATTTTACAATATATTATAATAATAACGATTATTAAAACATAGAGTTAACATATACTACAATTTTACTTATTTTGATTCTAGTCACATTGGTTGGCATTTTTTTATATTTAACGTGTAAAAGAATCTGCAACCTCTATTCTATCACTTAACTGGGCACCGTCCCTTTCACCCAAATTTGACATATTGCGTAATCAATTGGAAGATTTAATGAGTTCTTCAACTAAATCTTCTTTACTCATGCACTTTTCAAAACAACCATCCCTTTCATGTTTTTTTCAACACAGTAAATACTCTTTTCCCATTCATTTTTCAAGTCTTCTCTTTTCAGATTTTTTAGAACTTGAAATGAAAACGAATCAAATGTGTTGTAGGGTTCTATATAGCTAGTATTTGACTTAATTTTTATACCCTGTTGTAAATTAAAGTTAAAATAAAAAATTAAAATTAAAATTAAAATTATTTTATAATTTAAAATTTAATATATTCTAAGTTATTCACTTTTTATAAATTATTTTAAAATTTTACATATAAAAGAATAGGGAAAAAAATAATTTTTTACAAACTTTATTTAGTTTGATTCAAAATTTGAAAGTGATACAAACAAACTAAACTCCCCCACTCAACTTTAATTCTTTCCGTCTCCAGAATTTTGGAGAATTTAAAAGGGAGAAAATTTTCTGGAATAACTAAAATAAATTGTGTTTCTGCACAAAGAAAAACATAAATTTTCTTTAATTTACTAGTTTTATTTAACACCTTTTAAGTATGTAAAAGTAATTGTCTATTTAGCTTACCTTCCCTTCCCTCCACTTATAGATTGAAGTGTATATTCGTTTCCTTTTATTAGTAATATTTCTCTTCATAAAATTGCATTTAACACAATTTCTCCTTTCAACAGAAAACAAAGTCAAGAAGTGTAAATCATCATCAAAAAATTGTCTATTTGATGTTTGAAAAAAATTGGAGTCTCAAAAAATCCTTTCCCATATTCCTATCATATGGTTGTTCGTTCAGTATTTCACTCACAAGTTAATGATAATCTTCTAATATATCATTTGTAGACCTCCCCTTATATTTCGTGTCAGTGACAGTTGAAAAAACTCTAGATTTAAGAATACTCTTACTGTCTTTCTCCATATCATGTTCACATTATTCTTACAACTTGCACTGTGATGCTTAGAAAGAGAGATCTCAAGCCATTGGCACCCTTAGTTTGGCTCATCAGAGTTCCTCTGAGCTGGCTGGGTTACACTAAAAGGAAATATTCTGGAGGGGCTCTCCTCCAACCACCTTTTCTCTGATATTAACAGTTCCACCAATTGAAGAATATCTCCTCCAGGGAGAGATCTAAAAACTGGGAGTCCATACTTCTGCAATTTATGCATCATATCCTCCCTGAAACAAAACAAATGATGTTATAAATTAACTCTTTAAACAGGTAGCTAGCTACATAATGATATTATATCAAAATAGTCACACAACTTTCAGAAGAAATTGTCATATAATTAATTTGTTGCATTGTTTTCCTTTCTTTTGCTGTTATCCATAGCAAAAGGGTGAATTTTTAAAAAACTTATTAGTGTAACCTGTTTTTCGACTGGGAAACAATAAATGATCCTTTGAGCGTGAAAATAAAAGTTGCCATGTCATCCCAAAAGGAACTGCCAGATAAAAACTCAGGCTAGTCCAGTCCTGATAACTTGCGTTCTTTAAAATCATTCACATTCTGGACTGTCTACTCTACTAAGAGTTCAGATGTGTTGGAATCTTCAAAATCAAAAACCGCCTTGTTCTGATAATCAGCAGAAACACCAGATTTTATATTACCTTTCCAAAATTGCAACCAACTTCTGATCCAGCCAAAGAATGTTGGACCATTCCTATATGTTTTATCACTTCCACTAGGAATTTTATCAAGCATAGAGTCACCAACTGGTAAAGAATATGAGTTTTGACAAACTTCATCAACAACCTTCCCACTACACACAGAAAATTTCTGCAACACGTTTGGGGGCCGAGACACATTTTCTTGTCTAGCCTTGTTTTTATCCTCACCATTTAGATTTGGGGTTGCTGCAGATTCCTTCTCATCAATCTTAATATAAGATGTTACTGATTCTACAAATTTGCCCTCAAAAGGTATGGGGGATTCTGAGGGAACCAGACTTACATGAAAATTACCACAACCTAAAGGTGCAAGCTCTACCTGCAGTGTTGATAATAGAAAGCGAGAAAATGTTCCATATCCATAAAACCTTTTACCAAAATACACTTTACGTTTCTTCAACTCTGCTCGAAGATCTACAATTGAGATTCCTTTCGGATATGATCTCAATACACGGAAAATCTGTATTACAACTTCTTTTGGATCAGTGTGTATATCTTCGGAAGGTTTATATATATCCACTTTTTGTGAAGACGAAGACTTCTCAACATCTGAGAACGGTTTTTTAGGAATCACCTTATAATCTCCATACCAAGAACCAAACAAACCATCATGAGGATGGTTAAAATGTTTTCCAAAAAGATTTTCTCCTTTTACTAATGAAGACCATTGCCATATTATAGTTGCTGCACTACAGAGGACACGAGGAGCATTCCTCGAGGTAGCAAGCAATATATTGTAATTATGCATTCTTAACCGGTGTAACATTGCAGCAAAGTCCTTATCAGCAGATATCAAAAAGTGATGTGCAGGCGGAGGATTTTGAGAAACCCAATCCATAACATTCACAAGAAGAAATCTATCGGCGTTGTCCTTTCCACCTGCAACAAAATACTATTATAATTTGAAAAGCTAAAAATGTGGAGGAATAAAACACAAAACTCCTGAAGACATATGGACCGCAAGCTGTAAAACACTTGGATGATTTGCTAATTGACAAATTCTACAACAAAAATGGGAACCAGACCCTACAATTTAAACAAATGAAAAAAATGTATTCAAAAACTGCAGCCAGCAGACATTATCTCAGAAAAGAATAAATTTCATCATACTACTGATTAAGACAATTAAAAAATTCTTTTACTTATTATCTTTAAAACTAAATTTATCTTTAAACTTTTGATTGAAAGTAAATCCTAAAACAGGGAAAAAAATTGTTTAGTCCCAACACATGACACAACTTTTACTCCTTATAGTAAAATTTTGTAATTTGTAGTTCCTACACTCATATTTTAGTAGAGGATTATTCCATGCCATTGATGGGTGGATAAAATATCATTACATTCATGTATTAATTTAGGTTAATTTCATATGTTGTTGCATTAAGGGAACGATTTCATCATGCATTATCGCTGTTTTGGATCATACATGTTGGTTTATGCATTGTTCTTGTAAATAGGTGTTTGGAGGTTTGAATTCATAGTTTGGAGGGAGTTGGTGTCAAGATAGAAAGATTTCAGATCAGTAAGTTTCACAGGTACCTTGTGAAATGTTCCACAACATGTAGATTTGATACCAGAATGCAAAGATCAAGATCAGAGAGTTCCACGGGTGGGTTGTAGATTTTTCCACAACCTGTGGAAATTCAAGACGGTTGTGAGAAGTGATAATTACCTCAACAAGTGGAGCAAACCAATACATTTTAGTTGCAGTGGATTATGTTTCTAAGTGGGTAGAGGCTAGGGCATTTCCATCAAATGATGCCAAAGTAGTGATTTCTTTCGTTAAGAAACACATATTTTCTAGATTTGGGGTGCCTAGAGCAATCATTAGTGATGAAGGTTCACATTTTCATAATAAGACATTCGCATCACTTCTAGGAAAATATGGTGTCAACCATAAGATAGCAACCCCTTACCACCCACAAACTAGTGAACAAGTTGAAATTTCCAATAGAGAATTTTAGAGAAAATTGTGAGTTCATCTAGGAAAGATTGGTCTAGGAAATTAGATGATGTACTTTGGGCTTACCATACAGCTTTTAAAACACTGATTGGAATGTTTCCATATCAATTGGTATATGGGAAATCATGTCATTTACTGGTGGAATTAGAGCATAAGGCATTTTGGGCTATTAAATTCTTGAATTTCAATTTAAAGAATGCAGGTGAAAAGATATTATTGCAATTGGATGAATTGGAGGAATTTAGACTGCAGGCCTATGAAAATGCTAGCATTTATAAAGAAAGAACGAAAAAATGGCATGATAAAAGGATTGTGAATAAAGAGCTTACTCCAGGACAACAGGTGTTGTTATACAATTCTAGGCTCAAACTTTTTCCAGGTAAATTAAAATCTAGATGGTCTGGTCCCTTTATGATTAAGCAAGTATTCCCATTTGGTACAGTTGAAATTTCAACTCTCAATTTAGAAAAAAGTTTTAGAGTAAATGGTCAAAGATTGAAAAGGTATGTTGGTGGTGAGTTTGAAAAATATAAGGCATGTGTTTCATTAACATCACCATGTAACAATCATTCTGATTGACAAAAAAACCAAAAAAAAATATTTAATTTTGGAGAACAGAACTCTAAGACATATTTCACGTTGGGGGTTTCTGTCCTTCTCCTTAGTGCGGCACACCCACCTTGTTCCACACTCCTCTTCCACTCCGTCACTTCACCATGTCAACTCGGATAAAGAGTCGTTGCTCAGGCCGTCGTAAGGTCCACACCGGCACCAGCAACGCAAACCCCACGCCATCTTGACAACGAGCAACTTCGGTCTCTGTTCATGCGGAGCCATCTCCGATATTAGGGACTTCGACTGGAAAACGGTCGCGGTCTTCTTTTCCCTCTGATGACAATGTCCATGGCATTATTTGCGAGAATGAAGAGCAAAAACAGAGAAGAGATCAATTGAATGTTGGGGAATGTTGGTTGGAACTCTTTCGTCAACTTGAACAACCCAGCTTATGAGAGAATTACTATAGAATTTCTTAGCTCGGTGAATGCAGAAATTTTGCAAGGAAAAAAGTGCACAGAGGGGTTGATTAAGTTTAGATTGCATAACACTAATTATACCCTTGATTTAACTGAGTTGAATGCCATTTTCGGGTTTCCTAGTGGAGGTGAGAGAAGATATCCTCGTGCTTTTAATGAACATTCCTTTTGGCACCAATTATCTACCTCCGCTAACTTTGTTTCCTCAGAGTCTAAAGAGTCTCATATTCATCATCCTTGTTTTTGGTATGCTCACCGATTGTTAGCTCATACTTTATTTGCTTGGGGTGATAGTATTGCTGCTGTTAGGAAATCAGAATTATTATTCTTATGGGGGATGGTCAACGATGTTCAACTGGATTTAGGTTCATGGTTAGATGCTCAATTCACTAAGATAGGAAAAACTTCATCAGGACAAATAGCAATTGGTGGATTGATAACTCCAATGGCATTACATCTTAACATTCCTTTGGAAGATGATAAGACAATAGTTGGGACATCTTGCATTGATTTAGAGATGATGATAAATAACGAAATGTTGGTCAAACGAGATGATCACTATTGTTTAGTAATGAATTCTGTTGAAGGCATGTCACCACAACCACTTCTTAATCCAGAATTTACTACTGTGCGTGGTCTAGCGAGGTGGACATTTTCAGATTTGAATTCCCACAATACCTCTCACTCTCGCCCTAATCCACCCTCGACACTTCCTTTTGTTCCCCTTGATTCTCATGCTGAGGGGGTTACTCGCATCACTCAATCACTTGCTGATCTCCGCACTCAACACCAACGCCATTACACCTAATTCGTGCAGTTTCGGGATTCCCAACTTCTTCATCAACAACGCGTGGAACAATTGCTCCAAGAGGTGATGGAATTCCTCCGCTCCAACCAACCATAATTTTATGAGTTTTATCCCTTCTAGTCTTAGTTATTTTGCTTATGTTGGGGACAACATAAACATTTAAGCTTGGGAGGGTCAATTGCATGTCATTCTGTTTGTTACATTTGCATAGCATATACATTGAATTGAGAATTCATTATCTTAACTAAAGTCTTAAGTTTGTTCAGTGATATTTTGTGAAGCATAATGTGGTTATCTGTTCATGATTATTTGTTGGGAAACTTCACACACTACACAAGAAGTCTGGACACTATGACAGTTAAGGAAGAAAATTTTTGAGTGATAGAGTAAAAAGGATATGAAAGTTTTTTATTTTTTTTTTAGGTTTCTATGGTGACACTCACTACATTTGGTTATTGGAGAATTGTCTGTTAGTTTCACAATAATGTAAAGTAAAAAAATAAAAATAAATAAATAAATAAATTATTAACAACATAATAAGTGAAATGACACCCCTTTGAGATTGTGTGAGTTACTGGGGAAAGAGGCACTCCTTTGAGACTGGGTGTGGCAAGTGCAAAGCATTTGAGTGGAAGATCCATGTTTAGTTGGCGGGTAATTGTCTTCTAGACCAGAACCTAAGAAAAAATTTTGTAAAGAGAAAATAAAGCTCAAAGATTGTCTTCCTTGATGTCTTGTGCCTTACATCCTTTCCTCAACTCACTTAGGGACCCAACAATTATGGAATGTATACTTTTGGAATATCATTGATTGAATTTGAATTTGAGACAAGACGATGTATTCCTAATAAAAAACACTCATCATTTTATTTATATTATCGTCCTGCTTTTATTAAATTCTCTTTGCTTGAGGACAAGCAAAAGTCTAAGCTTGGGAGAATTTGATGAGTGGATAAAATATCATTACATTCATGCATTAATTTAGGTTAATTTCATATGTTGTTACATTATGGGAACAATTTCATCATGCATTATCGTTGTTTTGGATCATACATGTTGGTTTGTGCATTGTTCTTGTAAATAGTTGTTTGGAGGTTTGAATCCATAGTTTGGAGGGAGTTGGTGTCAAGATAGAAAGATTTTAGATCAGCAAGTTCCACAGGTACCTTGTGAAATGTTCCACAACCTGTGGATTTGATACCAGAATGCAAAGATCAAGATCAGAAAGCTCCACAGGTTGATTGTGGATTTTTCCACAGCCTGTGAATTAGACTCCAAAAGATTGCACAAAGTCAGAGAGCTCCATAGGTGAGTTATGGATATTTCCACAACCTGTGGATTTGTGGTTCAGAATGCACAGTTGAAGTCAGAGAGTTTCACAGGTGGGTTGTGGATTTTTCCACAACCTGTGGAAATTCAAGACGGTTATGAGAAGTGGTAACTACCTCAACAAGTGGAGAAAAAACGTGAGACACCCTATAAAGAAGGGGAACGAAACTGAAAAAAGGGGACAGGACAACCATTCTGAATGTTTACGTTTTAGTTATTATCTTTTGGCAATTTTTACATTATGCAGGACTGATTTTCTTTTTTGTTAGAGGATTGATGTAGTACTCTGAATTATATTTTCTTGTTCTTGACAATTGATGTTTAGTTAATGTTCTTTATCTCAGAGTTCTATTTATAATTTTCAAGTTCATTCCACGAGCAGTTTCACAATTGGGAGATTGGAGGTTGTTCGTGATTCTAAATATAACAGGTTAGGGTTTGTCACAATTGGGAAATTGGGCATATATCTAATTAGTTTGCAATAGAGAAGATTATTGTTTTTTCATGATTCTATTGAATGGCGTAACTGACCTAAGGGATTGGGGGTTCGGATTCAATGAATAGTTTTGCCTATTAAGGGATTAGGAGTAAAACAACTTTGGGTAAACTCAAGTGGATCATTACATTTCTTGCATCAATTGAAAGGACTGGAATTATATAGGAAAGGGTATGAAATCAATTCTCTAACAGATCTTATTTTGACTAAAGTTCTTATTATAATTCTGTGTTTGTTTGTTTTTTCCAAATTTTCAATTGCTCAAACTTACGTAAATTAGGAATTTAGTATTCACAAATTCAATCCCAGAGGATGATATTTTATTACTACGTTAACGATTAATGCACTTGTCAAACGTTCATCAGCCATTAACTCCAACATTGGCAAAAGAGGTTGAATATCAACATTTGGCCTTATAAATGTATCCAGTTTAGGAGTTATTAGTTCACGACGGAGGAAGTCTTTGGTCATCAGAACTAGAGTTATGCACTCGCTTCCCAACAATGATTGAAAATAATTGTCTATGTACATTAAAAGATGACCCATGATAAGTGTCAAGAGAGGGAGACATGGATGGAGGAAGTCCCCCAACAACAATGGTTGAAATTGCTCATTGTCTTCTTCTAAATTCTTCTTAAATAAGTAGTTAAGATGTCTGCAATCAAATTTCATTAAATAATTATTTTATAAGTACTACTACTTTATATATGTACTTTAATGGCTGGAAGCAATCAAGACTACGAGAAAGGTGAACTAGATGCAAAATCAACAGTTGCCATAGACTGGTTAGCAAGATTGAAAGAAATTTCCTGAGGTGCTAACTTGGTCCTGTGAAGTATTCGTGCTACAGCAAGACATTGGATCAGAACTACGTAATCGAAGATATTAGGGTGTTTGCGGACAGAGAAGGTGTAGAGAAGTAAATTCACATAGATCTGAGGTGCTCATTAATGCAACTATTTCCAACCATTGCTGAGCGGTGAGTGCGTGAGTTTTGACAGTGATAATGATGAGTGGCTCAAATTAACGACGTTAAGGAAGAATACAACAGAAAAGACCACTCCGTATTATAAAATATAATACAGGAGCTAAAACTTTAATTCTTTTTCTTCATAAAGGGACTAATTCCTAATTCCTATATACTACAACGGCAAAATTCTTTCTCAACTCAATGTCACATCATTACCAGCCACATCATAACAAAGTTAATAGTAACATGTTTATAAAACCTTCTCTACAAGTACTTAGGATAGAAAAATATGAAGGAATTCCATAAATTAAAATTAACTTATTAATGAGCTAATATATACAAATTAAATCCTACAAGCTTCTTTAAAATTGGATTAAGTTTCCCCCAAACAAACCCATAATCCAAAACTAAAATGCAAGTTGAAGGACTAACCTTAAAATAATATTAGATATACCACACAGCTGAAACGCACGTGTATAGACTAAAAACTATAAAATATCTGAATAGTAACTAAAGATAAAACTATTATTATAGAGACAAAAAGAACACAATCAAACAAAAAAAAAAACTGCCTGATCTAAAGAATTATGGATTATCATAAACTAAAAAGTAAAATAAAAATAACTACATTACACAATCTAAGGCTTTAAAGTTTAAAGTTTAACTGTGAACCAATTAGAGACGATATTGAGATGATTTCTGAAGCTAACAAAGTTAAATGAGGAAAGGAGTTAAAGAAGATGAAAGAAGAGAAACCCGGATTGTGGGTAAAATCGATGCCGGTGTGAGAAAGTGCTTCTCGGTTGGATTTTGAGAGCTGCATAACATCGCCGAAAGCGTTGATTCGGAGAGGGCCCTTAATTCCGCTCGCTCTCACGGCCTTCGTGATTGCTGGCGCCACATCCCAAACGTCAACCCCAACCGGCACCTGGCAGTTCTCGAAATCCCACCACACCGAAATCTTGATGTCTCGATACTCGTAGCACAACTCACGCCTCTGGACCCCAGCCACCAACATCTGCTTCGTTTGGAGAAGCGGTCTCATCGCACGCCGGGATCGCCAGTATCAAAGATGAAATGCTTCCAGTGTTGCGGTTAGTTTGTTAGGTACCCATCTGCGAGACGGAAGGGTTTAAGACCCTGAAACCCTGCATTTTCCAAATCACACTGCCTTTGGTTGGGTTGGGCTCATCAATGACACGGTCCACAACTGAACCGAATGTCCGACTCTTTTTCAAACGCAAAAGTAAAAGTTCAAATGTTGAAAATTTTCAGACAGTTTACATGTCGAATTTTTACTTATTTTTTTTTACACAGACAAGATCTGGCTTCAGATAATTATTTTAAAAATTTTAAATAATATAAAAAATTATTTTAAAATTCAATTATTTAAATAAATAATATAATTTAATATTGAATTTCCGCGTATCATTTGTCTTTCTAAAATAATGCAACCTAACAAAAAAAATCATTTAACTTTTGATATAAATATTTTTTATAATTTTTTTATTATATTTTAATTTATATTTTTAAATTATCTGTGGCCAAATTTTTTATATTTATTTGAAAATTATTTAATATAACATTTTTAAAATATAATTAATCTTTTAAATTCATATTTATTTATTTATTTTACTTTAAAAAATCAATTTTGTTAAAGATCTTAAACAAAGTTTTAAAAATTTTATCTATTTGATTTTTTAATTATTTATTTACTATTTTATATACATTTTTCAAATTAGTAAAATATAATTATCTATGAATGTTTCTCTAGATTTATGAAAAAAAGTGTAAAAATAATTTAATCAAACTATTTATTAGAATAAAGTTTTTATTATTATAATAAATAAAGTAGTTGTTTTTAAATTATTATCTTTTATATATATATATATATATATATATTATATTTTATTAAAAAATAATTTTAAAACAAAATATCAAGTAATTGAAAGCAAATACATTATGTTCTTTGCAACAATCTCCAGTTAATTTTTTAAATTGGTCATTAAATTAATAAACACGGATTCAAAGTTTAAATTTTTTATAATATAATAAATATAATAGTAACAATATTCTTAAAAAAATAATAAAGGTTAATCTCATAATTACTCTAAGTTACTGTAAACCATATAATTATAAAATATATTAAAAAATATAAAATAAATAATCATTAAAATAAGATAAAAATATAATAAAATAATTATTATTTAAAATGATATAATTAATAAGATAAAAAATGAACATAAAATAAAATATATTATATATTTTATAAAAACGGAGAACGGTGATAAACTACTTCTCCCATATCCTCACTATTTAGATAGCCAAGCTTCATAGATTGTGAAGTCAGCATATCCTTCCCGATGAATAACATATCATTAACATATAGTTGTTTGACAAATGATATCTAGAGGGGGTGAATAGATGCACAAATTAAAATAGATGTCAAATTAAAAATTTATTTGTGAGTCAATAATTTATTTGAACACAAATAAAGCGGAAACGATAATATAATCAGGAAAAGAGAAAGAGATAAGGGAAAGAAAAGAGTATACAATGATTTATACTGGTTCGGGTATAGCCAACCCTACATCCAGTTCACAGTCAACTCTTAACACAAGAATGACTCTCAATTCACTATCTTTCAAATTCAGTTTACAAATTATAATCAACTCAGCAGAAGAACCAGTAAAAAGAAAACTAATTAAAAAGACAATCACCTCCTTAGAAACCCACTAAGGATGAACACCTCCCTAGAATCCCACTAGAGATGAACACCTCCTCTAAACAAATCAAAGGATGAAAAACACCTCCTTAGAATCCCACTAAGGATGAACACCTCCCTAGAATCACATAGGGATGGAAACTACCTCCTTTGCCACCAATACACAAAGGATGAAGGTAATAAAAATTAGAACAGTCACACATGGGTAATGGAAACAACAAATTATAGAAGCCTGTAGAATGTCAATCTCCAAGAATAAGTATGATTAACAATAAGCGCACAGAAGGCAGTAGAGAAGAGGGTTTTCTCAGAAGGTGTAAAATATCTCTGTTGTCTTGCTCATAATTCTTTTCTCAAAACTGATTGAATGTAAATTATATTTTTGAATTTTGTAATTGTGTGTTTTTTATTTTTCATAAAACTTAATTAAATAGAAAAATAGCATCGAGAAAATGACCGTTGGACATTAATATTTTCATGAATAAAAATCAGGATATATTTAAAAACATTTATTCTTCAAAACATATATATTTTTCAAATTTGAATTGTCATAATTGATTATGTTACCAGGTATAATCAATTATGACAGATGAAAAATATCATGTTATGAATTTATCACACTTGTGCTTTGGAGGCTTATGCATAATATTACTTCATCAACTTGTACCTCCATATCTAGTATTCTAAGACTCTATCTAGTATTCAGGAATCATCTTGGGTTTGCTTGAATCATCATCTTTATCAAAAACATATCTTGAGCATGTAGGAAAATGTTTCATATTTTCACCAACGTCTTAAATTCAGTTTGTCCTTAATTCATCTTGAATGGTGTTGACTTAAATGTAGTTGACTTGAATCATCATCAAAATCATCTTTTGGGAATGTAGGGACATTTCCATCAATCTCCCCCTCATTATTATCAATCTCCCCATTTTTTATGATGATCAAGGAAATATCTGAAATGAATTAAAATGTTTTACTCTATATAGCCAGCTCAAAATTAGCACAAATTTGTATCAAGTATCAGAATTTCTTAATCTCCCCCTGGATATATTAATAACAAAACTCCCCCTAACTCATATGAGCAAAGACTTCTCTTAAATCCCCTTGTTTAATTTAGAGATAGGAAAGAATTTCACACAGATTTTAATTCATCAAAAAATCTCCCCCTGTTTCATTGATAATCATAAAAAATATTATAAGAGAAAAAAATTCTCCCCCTGTTTCACACAGATTAATATCATCAAAATATCTCCCTGTTTCATTGATAATTATGAAAAATATTATAAGAGAAAAAAAATCTCTCCTTGTTTCACACATATTAATATCATCAAAATATCTTCCTGTTTCATTGATAATTATGAAAAATATTGCAATAGAAACTGAGAACAAATTTGCACGTATTAGTACATAAATCAAGGTAGAGAAGATAATGTATTACAAGGATTTCAGGACTCATTTCAAGGATCATCCTCTCGTGGTAAAGTGTTTGCTCTAATCTCTCAAGTGTTTATGCTGAAAATTTCACTCATCATCACATCATGATATCATCCTTTACCATAGGCTTGAAAGATCTCTAAATTTTTACCATTAAAACACATAGCTTCTTAGATCAATTTAATTTTTACTTGACTTGTAATGGGGTTAAGGTTCAAGATAGGTTATTTTAGGAAAGTGGGCTAAAACTTTAGGAAAATAAAGAACATGAATCAATGTACTGCGAAATTTTGTTCCAGTTGCATCTTTTTGTTTTGTCACCTTTATATTATAGTGTCTTTTGAACTCTTTTATTGCTTTGACACACACAAACAAAAATGATTCTTTTTTCTTCCTTTTCTTGATATTTTTGGCACTTCTCCTTTTTCTGGAATTGTTGATAGTGAGTAAAACTATATTTTTGTGATAATTTCATGCTTCTTACTTCCCTTTAAGTTTAGATGTGGGTAGTTTTTGGGTTGGAAAAACTTTAATTCTCAGGTTTAAATCCAAGAAAAGGATAAGGCTCAAAGGTGGGTTCAAAGGGTAATTTGAGGTAAAGATATGTTATTTGGCTAAGTAGTTAAGACAAAGAAGGCCTAAATCATATCTACTGGTGTATATGATGGTATGATGTCACAGAGAAATCAATCAAGTTCTGGAAGGTTCTCATGTCATGAGTGGCGCACACAAAAAGGAATAACGCTCAAAACTCACTTGGGTGCTTTGTTCACCCTGAAATTAATCCAAATCAACGTTAATGTAACCCGACCATAAA
The DNA here is from genome assembly GCA_963425845.1 of Sphenostylis stenocarpa. NCBI lineage: Eukaryota > Viridiplantae > Streptophyta > Magnoliopsida > Fabales > Fabaceae > Sphenostylis > Sphenostylis stenocarpa. The sequence continues at coordinate 17,339,023 of OY731406.1, forward strand.
TTCTTATGTGAATCAAACCTTTTAAGCTTTGAACTCTTCCTCTTGATCAAGTCGGTTATCTTTTCCAAAGTAGTCTTCCATCAATCTACAACATTATACAACAATTAAAACAAAAATATGAATGAAACATCATGCATGAAATGCAAATACTCTCCACTTTTGAAATCAACATTGTCCTCAATGTGGAGAATTTATGTTATGCAAAAACACATGCAAATGTAAATGAAAACCAACTAAAACAGATTGGGTCCCGGGTCTATCTCCTCAGATGGTACAGGTGTTGAGGTCATCAAGTAGCAACTCTATTTAGCTAAAACAAAAAAGTCTTCTTCTGTAGTAAATTGGAAAGAGGCAATGTCACCTTGTTGAAGTCTCGAATGATTCTCCAATAAAAATCTATCAATCTCTCAGCCGTTTGATTTATGAATGGAAGGGGAAAGTGATCCTTCCGCATATCAATTATCTCACTCTTTTTTGGAACAACTTGGACAGTAGATACCCAAGTGTTACCTGAGATGGGACATATGATGTCAGTCTTCAATAGTTTGGTCACCTCCTTTTTCACCTCATCAAGGATAGTAGGATTCATCCTTCGTTGGGGTTGTCTCACATGTCTGCATTCATCTTCAAGCAAGATTTTGTGCATGCAAATAGTAGGATTGATCTTAGTGAGGGCATCTAAAGACCAACCAATTGCTTTCTTGTACTCTTTCAACATCTTCAACAATCTTCTCTCTTAATCGGGGAAGAGATCACTAGATATGATCACATGTAACTTTTTAGACTCCTCTAAGTAAGCATACTTTGAATGGGACAGTGGTGGTTTCAGATCTAACTCCTCTAGTTGTTGCTGTAGTATACTTACTTCACTTGTTTTAGTAGTTGTATGCGCTCCTACATTTGTACAATCACATTCAGACAACTCTTATTGGCTTAAATTCAGATAATTTAAGGGCTTATCAAGGTCAAAATCAACTCCTAGATCCAGCTCTTCATCCTCTCGGCCTTCAACTAAGCAAGTGTTCGTTAAGAATAAATCTCCCTCACTAAACAAAGATGTCAGAGTTCTTCAGCTTTATTTGAACTTCTTGATCACTTCTCAGAGTAATTGCACGTACATTCTCATTAGGATTAATCACTGTTTGCGAGGGAAGTGCATTCACACCTTGCTACTACTGAATTCAAGGTAGTGGTCAATTGTCCAATTTGGGTTTGCAAGTCATCGAAGCGTTGCTCTAGTTGTGTGTTATGCGTTATCATTTGTTGTGTAAGTTGCATCATCAGATCTTCTAGTACAACCCATAGTTATCTTGTTACATAGTACCACTTGGACTTTGATATATTGGCATAAGGTGTGAATTCGCCTGTTGTCCCAGTGAGGGAGGTGGATACTCCTGTTGTTGGTAAATGCCTTAGCTTATTGATTGGAAATGAATCTTTGGTGGTTGGTTGAAGACAAGATCATATTTCAAGTTTGGATGGTCTCTCCAGCCAGAATTATATGTGGCTAAGTACGTGTTGTACTCCTGTTGTGAACTGTATGAATTTAATTGTCTGTAATGTTGTTGTTCAGGAAATATATTGTCCACTGTTTCCCTAATTAAGCTTGGTGTCTCCTGAAGTTGAGGGCATACATAAGTGGGATGATCTATGGAGGTGCATATCCCACATACATATTTGCTGCTGAAACGTGTGTTGGTTTATGGTTAATTGTCGTACCACAGATGTTAGCTCATCCAATATTCTTTCAAAGTTCATATCCTCAAAATCACTTGTTTACTAGAACGACAATTGTACACCGTGAACAAGTGCACAAAGTAGATTCCAAAAAAAAAGAGATGGGTCACTAATAGACACATTTAAGTACTAAGTCTTTCATAGTCAGTACCCTTCTAGACATGCACTCTCACACTACCAAACTATATCCAAAGTTTCTTATGAAAACGATTTTCAAAAATTTTCTTGCAAAGATGACTTACCAAAAATTTTCCTCCCATAATGGTTAGAGAACACACAAAAATAAATTATAATAACTCTTTTTTTTTAATAAAGCTAGAAAAAGTAATTAGAAGAAAATACAATTTTTGAATTTTTTCAAAAAAGTTTTTTTTTTAATTTTTTTTTAAATAAAGCTAGAAAAACTAATTAGAAGAAAATACAAATTTTGAGTTTTTTCAAAAGAGTTTTTTTTTTTAATTTTTTTAAATTAAAGCTAGGAAAAGAAATTGGTATTAAGCAATATTACGCAATACAATTGTGTTCCCAACAATGTCGCCATTTGATGACAACTTTTTAGTCGCACAAAATACTCTTATAGGACACAATTATAGGAACACACTTGTTACCCCATATCATTATCTCTAAAACAAGTAAATAAGGTATGAATGACAAAATAAAAAAGAAATAAATTAATGCAGAATAATAAAAATTTAAAACCAAACTCGCTAAAAAATATTAATGACAATTAATATTTAATGAAAACAGAAATTAAATAACTAAAATTTAAAAAATCAAAATAAAATATTTTTGATTAAAAGTGCAAGAATTAAGAATTACTTTAAAATAAAACAATCCAAGTAAAATTTTTTGAAAGTTATAACTCTAAAACTAAATTACAAATTGGAATTAGAAAAACGATGAATTGAAAATGAAAATAAAATAGAATAGGAATAAAAAAATCTAAACAATTAAATAATAAAAATTAAAATAATACTAAAAAAATAAAGTAAATAAAATAATGTAAACTAGAAAATTCAATAGAAATTGTAAATTAAATAAAAAAGAACAATCGAAATACGATAGCGAGTAGATGACTCGACCTAACTAAAAACTAAACTAAAAATTGAGAATAAGAAAAGGAAATAGATATGAGACAAATGCTCAATTCTCACCCCAAACCGTGCGATTATGATTGTGGATTATCGTAAAACCTCTATTTATAGAGATTTGAACAAGAGAATTTAAACATAAAATTAATTACAATAAAATCAAATATTTCTAAAATAAATGATTGCAACATCAGATTGTCGTGAAAAGATATTTCTAGGACTGATTTGGAGAAAATAATCAATAATTCAACACTGATTTGTATTTCAATTCTTGATTATTGTTGGCTTCAGCTGAATTAGATTCTCACACCAGTTAATTTACTTGATTCAAAATTTTCATTTGTAACATTCTGCTAATGAACTACATAAGCAAGAAGAATGAAGTTTGACGACATCAATTTAGATATTTCTTTCCATCAATTTAACTCATCTCAAATTACCTCCCCTACAAAAGAAAAATAAATATGTCTATGAATGTATACATGTATATTATTTATTATGCTAAAACTATATAAAATACAATAAATTAAGAAAAAATAAATTATGTTATGTTTTTAATAAAAACATGTTAAATGCATGATTTATAAATAAAATAATTAGCTTTAAAAATAATTTTAGATAAAAAAAAATAAAGAGTAAAATGTCGAACAACAAAGATGATTTTGCTTTTTCACATCATGTTCAAATGAATTTGGCAACTTGAACTGTGATTCTCTGATCATAAGGAGAGATCTAAAACCATTTACACCATGGGAGGGGATCTCCACCAGCCACTTTTTCTCGGCTATTAACAATTCCACCAATGGAATGATATCTTTTTGAGTGAGAGACCTAAGAATCATGGGTCCATCATCTTGTAATTTATGTGTCATCCTCCCTGATACAAGTAATGTTGCAAGATGATTTAAAGCTACATAATGATCATCAATTCATCATAAAATATCAAAATGGTCACACAACTTTCAACAGAAATTTCATTATATAATCAATTTGTTAGAGCAACGAATTAACAGAGGTCAAAAGTTGGTGGTTATCCAATATCAATAATAGAAGGGATCTTTTAAAGATTGGTACAAAACTATCACGCATACTAACCTGTTTTTTGACTGCGAAATAAGAAGTGATCCTTTGGGCATGAAAATAAAAGATTCCAAATCATTCCAAAATGAACCACTAGAAAACAATTCAGGCTGCCGATAATGAACAACATTCTGGTCCAGCTCTGATAAGGCGGGTTCTTCAAATTGACTAACAGTCTGGTCCACTTCAGCTTTTGAATCCTCCAAGTGACTCTCCACCTTGTTCTGCTGAGCAGCTAAATCATCAGATTTTGCATTGCTTTTCCAAAATGGACACCAACTTCTAATCCAACTAAAGAATGTTGGCCTTCTGTTATAAGTGTCAGCAATTCCACTGTGTGTTCTATCAATCAGAGAGTCATCAACTGGTGAAGAATATGGGCTGAAACAAACTTCGGCAGCCACCTTTCTAGTTGGACTCTCATGTTTGTTCCTTGCTTTAAAATTTCCCAATTCATAATTTCCAGTACCATTGTCTTCCATGGTTGTGTTATCATTGCCAGCATAGGGATTCCCTGAAGTGGTATGTTTTTCTATAGTTTTATGACTTGCATCCTCAGATTTAACATTGCCAATGTCAGATGACCTTTTAGATTTAGCTTTTAATGAACTTGTCTTACTTTTGGAAAATTTGTTTTTCTTGGGTGGCTGTTGAATCTCAAGTTGCTGTGCATTAGCCAGATCCGCAACCTTCTCACTAGACAGCAAAGATTTCTCCAAGTCATTTTGGGTCTGAAATTCATGTCCTTTGACTAATGAAGGAAATACCAATTTACCATACACACATTCCCCAACAATGTTGGTTTGGAAAGGGACATGTTGGAATGATTTTGAGTCATCATTCATACTCCTTGCATGGATGTTGGCAGTTGAGGGAGTCTCGTCTGCATCTACCCTCTCGTTGTTCTTAACAACAGATGATGTTGATGGGACAACACTGCTGTCAAAAGGATCAGGGGACTCTGAGGGGGCCAAACATACACAAAAATTATCATTCCCTAAAGGCTGCAGCTGTATGTGTGGCATTGCTAATAGAAAGCATGAAAAGCTTCTAAATCCATAAAAACTTGTATCCAAAGGCACATCACATTTTACCAACTCCCCACAAAAATCTGTTATGGAGATCCCTTTTGGATGTAAATTTAATATATGCTTAATTTGTCTTACAACTGACATTGGAACTGCACCTAACTTTAAGTCCAAGGAAGGTTCAGAGATCTCCACATTTTGTAAAGATGTAGGCTGCTCAGCAGCTAGGAATGGGTTTTCAAGTGGCACCTTAAGATTTCCGTACCAAGAACCAAATGGACCATCAGGAGGATGGTTGAATCGTTTACCAATAAGTTTTTCTCCCTTAAGCAATGAAGACCATTGCCACATTACAGTTGCTGCCCTGAAGAGAACACTAGGAGCATTCCTTGGGCTAGCCAGCAAGATATTGTAATTATTCATTCTTAACCGGTGTAATATGGAAGCAAAACCTTTATCACCAGATATCAGAAAGAGATGTACAGGTGGAGGATTTTGGATAACCCAAAACATGATATCAACAAGAATATCCTTTCCACCTGTAGGAAATTACAAATATTATGATTTGAAAAGCTAAAAAGTAGATGAATGAACCATATAATACTAAAGATATATGGAAGTAAAACATTTACAATGATTTACTAGCTGCAAATCCATATCAAAATTATGAATCGATGAATCTGTATTGGAGTAATAAGAATCAAGCCTGCATAAAACAAAGACACTTACACTTAAATCTGCAACCACCAGGATTTTGGTAAAAGACACGTAACATCGCAACAGCCATATGCAATTACAAAAGGAATTTTCCATTGCCTTTCAAATCAAAACTCATCTTTAACTTTTTATAGGAACAAAATCCCAAAACAAAATAATAAGAGCATGCTTGATTCCCGTCTCACTTTTTGTTTCAAAAAGTGTCTTCTAAAACCAATTCCACACTACTCAACGATAAATTTTTCATCCAAAATCTCGTAAGTTTTGAAAATTGTTTCTAAAACAATTGTTTTTAAAAAGCAGAAACCACTGAGAAATGTGTTCTCTTGTTCTTCTTCTGTTTTTATCTTGTTCAACCTCTCCTTCAATTCCAGTCTCTTCTTATGTGCCGCATACCACCCTCACCACCAACGGTCGAACAACTTGATTTAGTTCCAATTCAAAAACTAAAAACAGTTTTAAAGAGAGAAACTAAATACACCTTGAGCACCTTGCTGGTAAACTTTCTCTGATTTTTCGTTAAGAAAAAAATTCATGTCTCATACAAAAAGAAGAAAATAAATCACACTTTAATCTGTCTATAGTCTAAGGTTCGACTACATCAAATTTTAGCTGAGGAAACAAAAAAAACAAACCGTTAAAAATGTGGATGAATTCAATGCCGGTGGAAGCAAGTGCATTCATGTCGGGCTTGGGGAGAACATTAACGTTGCCGAAAGCGGTAATGTGAAGCGGACCTTTGATGCCGTTGGCCCTCACGGCCTTCACGATTGCGGGGCCAACCTTGGAAGCATCTACGTCATCTGGCACGGTGCAGCTCTTGAAATCCCACCACACCGAAACCCTCACGTCTCGAGAGTGATGAGGAGTAGACGAAGATGAGAACGCGCACGCTTGAAGCTGAAGCAGAAGCGTGGGAGCTGGGGAACGTGAGAAATGGAAGAGGTGGTTTCGGAGAAGGGCCATCATCGGTTGGATTAGAATGTGAAGAAGAGGGTAACTGTTAGGTGTTTTCTTCCTTAATTGATTGCTAAGGGAACCCTAACTCATCATATATAGATAGTGTAATCTTTGAGATGTGCTGGAGTGGAGGTGATCCTTTTGGGCCTTCAATTAGTCAGAGCAGTGTAGTAACGATGTGATCCTCTGTTTTTCATTCTTCGGGTTTGGGCAAATCTGATCCTCTCTACCAAATTTTGTCTACAGACACTATACAACCAAATAGTACGTACAGTTTGAGAAAAAAATTAAAGAAATCTGTCAGTGATTCAGACCTGGCTGCAAATAATTTGATGTGGTGGATGAAGCAGAGGATTAGAAGGGTTATTTTTAAGTCATGTTGATAGCAAATACAAATATTAATTTTATACTCATTTAAGCTCTATCTATTAATTGAGAGGATTCATTTATCTAACCATTTATTGATTTTTTTTATATTTCAATTATTAGTAGCTATTTTTATTATAATATTTTTTAATTATATTAATTATTTTTTATTATCATAAAAAAAAACATACAGGTGATGCATCCTGTATTTTCATTAGTTATGCATATTTTGTTTTAACTTTTAAGGTAATCATTATAAAAATTAAACCATTATCATAATTTTTTGTTAAATAATAATATTAAAAGCATTAATGTTAATAGTACTACTAATCATATTCAAGAAAATTTTACCATATATATAAAGACTATATTATATTATATATAATTATACATATACAGTTTTTTAATATTTAAATATTAATATATATGGTGTAACATTTTTCCCATTATGCCTTATTTTAGATTCAAATATTTTCGTATGTAAAATTTACATAATAAATGGTAATGAATTTTAAAGATTAAATTATATTTCTTGTCTAATTTCAACATTTAATATATTTAGATAACTATTTAAAAAAATTTAAATATAAAATTTGTTGAAGATCAAAATAGAGTCAAAACAATTTGAGTTTACATCTTTATTATTGTAATAGTAAATGAACAAATAAATTTTAAGTTTGTATAAGAATTGTAAATAAAAATATATATATTTACAATGTCAAGTTTATTTTATTCTTACGTAATATAGTGTATGACTTATTTATTATTAATATATTGTAAGATATTTTAGTTAAATAGGTTAGTTAAAACTCATTTGTTTTTCATGGTCAATAAGATATATTAACGATGATCATAAGAAAATTGGAGCACCTAAAATGTGTATGTAAATATTAGTGGATCTTGGGATCTCGATGATTATTGTAGTCCATAATCATAGATGACAACTGCTAATTCTTAAATTCATGAGGTATTATACAAAATGAAGATGCAAGTTGAAGAAAAACTAAATAAGATATAATAATTCTTGTACCAAGAGTTTAATGACAAGTTTGAATTTCTTACTCGTTTTCAACAACATACTTAAGGAATATCTTATATAGTTCAAGATAATATTGTTTGAGATATCACTAAAGAAGTTGTGTTATTATTGTTGTAGGAGAACATACTTACACTCATGTATTAATCTAATGTGAGAAATGTTGTGATGGAGCATCAAGGAAGAAAAACATTTTTATTGTTTATGTAAATAGATGCTTAAATTATCTTTTCACGCAATTTTGGAAAATATACTTGAACTGGGGAACTCATTTATATGAGACTCATTGATATGAAGTGCTTGTAAATAGTAATTCATTAGATGATTTTTCAATTTTTTACGAGGTTCTAGGAGATATAACTATCGAGTTTTCTCGTATTATTAAATCACATGAATTTAATAATTTTTTACAGTGAATAAAATACTTATTTTTAAATTATTATCTTTTAAATATATATATATATATATATTATTAAAAAATAATTTTAAAATAAAATGTCAGGTAATTGAAAGCAAATACAGTATGTTCTTTGCAACAATCTCCAATTAATTTTTTAAATTGGTCATTAAATTAATAAACACGGATTCAAAGTTTAAATTTTTTATAATATAATAAATATAATAGTAACAATATTCTTAAAAAAAATAATAAAGGTTAGTCTCATAATTACTCTAAGTTACTGTCAACCATATAATTATAAAATATATTAAAAATATAAAATAAATAATTATTATTTAAAGTGATATAATTAATATAAGATAAAAAATGAACATAAAATAAAATATATTATATATTTTATAAAAAATTATATTAAAAATTTGATTTTAATTTTTTTTATTAAAAATGGTTGGATCCAAAAATTCAATCAATTTTTAATTTTATTCTAATTTTTTAATTTTATCACTATTTAATTAAAATTGAATGATTTAAAAATAATAAATCAATTTTTAGACTGATGTTCTGTTAGATAGATTGAATCAACCAATCCCATTTGCGCCTCCAGTGGAATTCACACAATAATTAATTAAGAATATGTTCCTCTCGAGAGAACATGATGCGACCTTTCCATAAAAATAACCTATTCTTCATTGTTGCGAACTCACCATACACTAATCATAGATGTCTTTTAACCTAGCATCTTTTTAGCTAATTTAACCACGGTATTAAACCATCGACTTGTTGGTTCTAATAAGCAGTTTACACTGAATTTTAAAATCAAAACTCAAGTTGTTGCTCCAGGGTCTGCCTATTCAAATAATTTCTTTTAAATTCTTCTGATTCGTTTTAATAATCAATTTATGGTCCTAAATTTGTCAATTCATCAGTAGTATAACAAAACTCACATGTGTATGTTTTCACATTCTCAATGACAATTTCTTGGAAAAATAAGTTATGGGATGATTATCTTGATTTAAAATTGCTCGGAGTAAAAGTATTAGCGATGGCCAGAACATGTGGTATAATTAGTGAAAGCAACGAGGGAGACATAGATGAAAATTTCTCTACATTTTTAAGAGATGATTTTGATGATGATTCAATTAAATTATATTCAAGTCAACATCATTCAAGATGAATTAATAACAAACTGAATTTAAGACGTTGGTGAAAATGTGAAATATTTTCCTAAATGCCCAAGATATGTTTTTGATAAAGATGATGATTCAAGCAAGCCCAAGATGATTCCTGAAGACTAGATAGAGTCTTAGAATACTCGATATGAAGGTACAAGTTGATGAAATAATATTATGCATAAGCCTCCAAAGCACAAGTGTGATAAAATTTATAATGTGATATTTTTTACTGTCATAATCAATTATGCCAATTCAAATTTGAAAAATATATCTGTTTTGAAGAAAAAATATTTTTTAATATATCCTGATTTTTATTCACAACAATATTAATGTCCAACGGCCATTTTCTGATGTTATTTTTTTTATTTAATTAAGTTTTGATGAAAAATCAAAGACACACAATTACAGAATTCGAAAATACAATTTACATTCAATCAGTTTTGAGAAAAGAATTCTGAGCAAGGAAACAGAGATATTTTACACCTTCTGAGAAAATCCTATTCTCTACTATCTTCTGTGTTTTCATTGTTAATCACACTTGTTCTTGGAGATTGACATTTTACAGGCTTCTACAATTTGTTGTCTCCATTACCTAGGTGTGACTTTCTTATTTTTATTACCTTCATCCTCTGTGTATTGGTAGCAAAGGAGATACTTTTCATCCCTACCTACGGATTTCTTTCCGTAGGAAATCCGTATGTAATTTTATTACCTTCATCCTTTTATGTATTGGTGGCAAAGGAGGTATTTTTCATCCCTACCTACGGATTTCTTTCCGTAAGAAATTCGTATGTAATTCGATCGTAGGTAATTTACCTACGGATGTCTGTATTACCTAGGTGTGACTGTTTCATCCCTACCTACGGATTTCTTTCCATAGAAAATCCGTATGTAATCCGGTCGTAGGTAATTTACCTACGGATGTCTCCATTACCTAGGTATGACTGTTTCATCCCTACCTACGGATTTCTTTCCGTAGAAAATCCGTATGTAATCCGGTCGTAGGTAATTTACCTACGGATTTTTTTTCGTAGGTAATTTACTTACAGATTATAATTCATAGATAATGCACTCTCTTGAACAAAATATTTTTATTTACTACAACCCCTTATTTTTTATTATTACCTAGGACCCCCTCCCCTTTATATTATATTGTTATTATTTATTATATTTTTGCCTCAGAGTTGGAGGTCGATACTCCAACCACTAAGCTATTAGGATATTTTGATAATAACTTACAAATAAATTATATTTATATTTATCTGTGTAAATATATAAATATATAAATATATCAAATATAAAATATATAAATATAAAATATATAAATATAAAATATATAAATATATAAATATATAAATACAAAATATATAAATACAAATATATTTATATTTTGATATATTTATATATTTATACGAATAAATATAAATATAATTTATTTGTAAGTTATTATTAGAATATCCTAATAGCTTAGTGATTGAAGTATCAATTTTCAATTTTAAGGTACTTGGGTTTGATTCTTGCTAGTGACAATTCTTTTAATTTAATATAATTTACCTACGGATAGTAATTTCATAGATAATTACCTACGGATAATATCCGTAGATAATGGATAATTACCCACGGATAGAATTCCGTAGATAATGTACAATTTACCTACGGATAGTAATTCCGTAGGTAATTACCTACGGATAATATCGGTAGGTAATGGATAATTACCCACGGATAGAATTCCGTAGGTAATGTACAATTTACCTACGAATTTTTATCCATAGGTAATATTTTGTAGATAATAGACTTTTTTTTGTAGTGTTATTAAGATTCTAAGGAGGTGTTTTTCATCCTTTGATTTATTTAGAGGAGGTGTTCATCCCTAGTGAAATTCTAGGGAGATGTTCATCCTTAGTGGGTTTCTAAGGAGATGATTGTCTTTTTAATTAGTTTATTTTTTATTGGTTTTTCTACTGAGTTGATTGTAATTTATAAACTGAATTTGAAAGATAGTGAATTGGGAATCACTTTTGTGATAAGAGTTGACTGAGAACTGGATCTAAGGTTGGTTATACCCGAACCAGTATAAATCATTTTGTATTTTTCTCTTTCTCTTATCTCTTTCTCTTTTCCTGATTATATTATCGCTTTCGTTTTATTTATATTCAAACAAATTATTGACTCACAAATAAATTTTTAATTTAACATCTATTTTAATTTGTGCATCTATTCACCCTCTCTAAATGTCATTTATCTAACAATTAGTGTTTCTTTTCAACTATATGAAAACATTGGTAGTTACTTTCAGTCTATTTAAAAACATTTTTCTTCAACAAATTTGTTAATGGCGCTACTATTTGTGATACCTGTTTACAAATTATCGATAATAACTTGTAAGATCAAGAAAATCACTTAATTGTTTCAAATCAATTGGTTGGACCAATCTTTTACAGCCTGCCCTTGGTACCATCATAGCAACCCTTAATCCAAAAAGAGTGTGACCGAGGCACTCAATTTCTTTTACTCCAAGAAACATTTGGATAATTGTGCATAATTTGGAGAAACGTCATTGATAATGCAAAAGTAAAAGTTGAAAATTTTCAGACAGTTTACGTGTATAGATTTTGTTTTTTGTTTTTTAAACTTTTCAGACACTTGAAAATTTTGGAGAACAAGATCGGGCTTGAGTTGAATAGATTGAAAAAATATAATTAAATATAGGATAGTTATTTTTTAAAATTTAAATAATATTAATAATTATTAAAAAAGTAAATAATTTAAATAAATAATAAAATTTAATATTAAATTTCCGTGTATCATTTGTTTTTTAAAATAATGCAACCTAATAAAAAATCATTTAATTTTTTATATAAATATTTTTGATATTATCTTTATTATATTTTAATTTCTATTTTTTAAATTAGATGTGGGCAAATTTATTTTTGGATTATTAGTATATTTATTTGAAAATTGTTTAATATAACCTTTTTAAAGTATAGTTCATATTTTAAGTTCATATTTTTTTTACTTTAAAAATCAGTTTTGTGAAAAATCTTAAGCAAAGTTTTAAAAAATTTTAAAATTTTGATTTTTTTAATTATCTATTTACTATTTTGTATAAATTTATCAAATTAGTAAAATATAATATTTATGAATGTTTCTCTAGTTATATATATATATATATATATATATATATATATAAAGAAGAAGTGTAAAAATAATTTACTCAAACTATTTGTTATAATAAATTTATGACCCCAGAGATAATGTCTAAATTTTACCAATATCTTAAAACTCACATATATGCTAACTATTTTTGCATTCTCAATGACAATTTCTTAAAGAAACAAGTTATGAAATTATTACCTTGTCTTAAAACTGTTCCTGTACCCAAAATAGAAGCATTAGAATAAAAGGTGTTGCAAGATTAGGGATGTTCAGAACTCGTATTAGTGCTTATTTTGCTAGTATGAAAACATTAGTGCTTCTTTCAATAGTATGAAAACATTGATAAAAACATCTTTTTTCGACAAATGTTAATGACGTTGCTATTTGTGCGCATACGTTTTTACAAATCATTAATAATAACGTGTAAGACCAAGAAAATCACGCCATTATTTTAAATTAATTGTTTGGGTCAATCTTTTACCGCTTGCACTTTGTTCCTGATAAAAAAAAAGTGTGACCTGACCCAGATAATACTCCAAATGAACGTTTGGAGGACCGCGCATACAATTGATGTTGCTTCAAAATTTGCAACACCACTTTTAAATGGTACAAGTGATATTTTGAGGTATTATAGACTATAATATCATAAAAAAAAAAAACAATAAATTTTCTCAAGACATGTATGAATCGAAGGGTGGAGGTGCTGGAAGATTTCAACGAAGAACAGGGCATATTAGTTACGCCCCTTGTTAAGGTTGCTGGTTTTAGGACTGTGTTTCAAAGGCATACAGATCGTGATCAGGAGAGAAGGATTCTTAAAGAGGAAATGTTTCGATTCTCTCATCAGGTTCCTAATTAGTTGCTGACTGGTCAAGAAGCTCAGAATGCTCCAAAGGGTTGTCGAGAGTTGGATCCAGTCGCTACTCCCTTAGACCTCCTTCAAATAATGACAGAAGCTAACGGGACATCGGATAATGCTTAGGATGTCTGAGGAAGAAACGAGGCCCGGTTCACCTGCTGTGAAATGGGAAAGAGAATGCTTAAAATCCTTGTAGAGCAGAAATGGTAGACGAGGTCCACTTTTTTCCTATTTTGTGATTCATCACTAATTTACATGTAATTCTTAATTTTTCTAGCCTTTAATCCAAGTAAATTAGATTTCAACATTAATTAATTTATTTGATTCAAAATTTTCATATATCATATTTCATAAGTAGGCTGCAAAAACAAACTTGAACTTTTGATAAGAGTGAAGTTCAATTATATCAATTTGGGTATTTATTTTTATCAATTTGACCTATCTCAAATTATTTTTCTCCTAAAAATATGTTGATCTATACATGTAAATTATTATTTTTTATGTCAAAACTATGCAAAACTCAATAAATTAAAAAAATTTGAATTATGATATGCTTTCAATAAAAACATGTTAAATGTATAGTTTATAAAGAAAATAATTAGCTTAGAAAATACTCATTAACAAACAAATAAAAAATAAAATGACATACATCAATATTTTTTATTTATTTTAAAATTGATTTTTGAAGATATATTTTTATATACTAAAATTTCTATTTTAAAATGAACGAAAGATGATGAAGTACAAGACACAACATCCTAAGGTTTATTTATATAAGAATATAATGGGTAAAAGAAAAACATCTAAAATAAAAGTATGAAAATTCACAAAGATATATCCGGGTGTAGTGGTAGCACTGTGATAATGCACTTCACAGTGAATGGTGACTCCAGTATTGGGTCGTTTATCCCAACCACCATCTAATCCTTCACAACGTTTTCAAGTTACACATCCAAGGATTTAATTAGCTCCCCAAAACATCACATTTCCAACCAAAAACAAAACAAAACGCATAATTTCTACAAAGAAAAATGGATGGAAAAATATAAAACTAAGCAAGAAAAAAAGGAGAATGTATATTATTAATAATCAGAACCGAACGCTATGCATCAAACAACTCTAAACACAAACATTCATTTGTTCTCATACAACTATAGTTGCAAAGCTAAACATCATGGGATTCAATAGATAAGGATCCTCATAACAATTTTACCAGATACCTATCAAGCCTGAAAACAATCTTAATAAAAATATGATATTTTCCTTTACTTGGATTTTGGATTTTTTTAAATAGTAATTTTTTTATTGTTAGAGTTTTTTTTTTTTTTTTTCAGTCAGTTACATTAAATTTCATGGGAAAAAATGGTAATATGTTAGAGATTTCAAATTAGTTTTAAACCTATATATAGACATTCTAATTTATAAATTTGAATGATTATTTTTTTATATTTTTAACTTATCTATCTTCTATGTAAATTTCACCATCTCTATATTTTTCTTTTATACAATACTTCGGATATTGGATTTGAACCATTAACAAAAGTGAGACAATATTTTCATTGAAGGCCAAACACAACGAGGATGAGTGCGTTATATAAAATTACATTTTTTTTTAACAATTGTAAGGCAAACATATGTTTTCATTATTTTAGTTAACACCTCTCAAAATCATCATCAAAGTTATCATCCCAACTTTCATGTTGTTCCTACATTTGTCCAACACGTTCCTTATCTAGCTAACACCCATCACTCAGTTGAAAATTTTCAAGATCGAATCTTTTCTTCTATGCAAATTTCAATTTTCATTAGTTTCTCCTTCTCCAAATCCATATGCCCATCAGTCATGTGAGATGAATTTGCTTCTCTAAGAACTTCCCTTTTTTAATCCAACAAGTCACAAAAAATGATAGAACTCAAATTTCAATACAAGAAAACAAGATTAAATCACCAAATATAAAGGGAAACAACACATAATCAATGTTTTCAAGTGCATAACACTCTTATGAAATTACTTACCAGCATAATTAAGTATGTTACGGTCCTACATAAATATACTCACTACAAAAAAATCGCATATTTCTAACGAATTTTTACCTATAGATTTGTAGTTGTCGAAAAATAAATCATTACTGACGAAATTTACCGACGGATATAAAATATTTGTGAAATTTGGTTTTACCGATGGATATATCTATCGATAAATCTGTCGTTAAATTAACAATTAATTACCGATAGATATATCCGTTGGTAAATTCATCGGTAAATTAACAATTATTTATCACCGAATATTTCTGTCGGTAAATCCATCAGTAAATTAATAATTAGTTACCGATGAATATATCTATCGAGTAAAATTATATAATAATTAGTTAATATATTCTGATAAATTAATTATTCACCTAATTAAAAATTTAAATATTTTTCATTTAATTTAATCATAATTAGATTAATTTATAATAATTTATTAAATTAAATAATTTTAAAAAATAAATATTTAATTATATATAAATATATAAATATATAAAAAAATATAAATATATATATATATATATATATTTGTATTTATATATTTACGTGGATATACATTTATTTATATATAAATATAATTTATTTTTAAATTATTATCAAAAAATTCTAGTAATTTATTGATTGAAATATCAATTTTTAACTTTAAGGTACTATATTTAAATGATCTTAATTGATAATTCTTTTAATTTAATAATTCAAAACTATAAATAAATAAAAAATAGTTTCCTGTGCGTCGAAAATATTTATCGACATATTTTAACCGTTGATATTTTCACTATTTTTTATAACTACTACACAACTCTTAACCAAAAAACTGTCACCCAACAAAACAAAGTCTTACATGCTACATCATCTTTTGAAATATACTTCCCACTGTTCCACTTTTTAATCTGACAAAAACTGTTGAATCAGCCATGATATCTCCTTCTAATTTAATCCTAGAAAACAACAGGTTACCTTCGCACATTTTGTGAACAGGACTGTTCCTTTGAAAATAAATTGAATGATGTCTCTTCTTCAAAGACATCTTTGCAAATGTTGTTATAAGGAAAGAATGGATGAAAAGTATAAAAGTTGTATTGAATGATAGGTAGAGTACATCTTATATACAAGATAGCTTTACAGAGGTACATAACAGATTGTAACCAACTAATTAACAGAAACTAAACTGAATTTATATTCAATATCCCCCCTCAAGCTGCAGCATATATATCCTTGTCGCCGCCGTCCCTTTCCGACGTCCGGAGGAGGACGTCTCGAAACGTTTATGCGAGCGGTCGCGAAAAGATGGTTTAGACTCGCGTTTTTGTTTTAAAAGGTTTTCGAAAAGGGGTTCTTATGGAGTCGCCACCAATGTTTTGACCATAAACATTGGAAAAGGAAAAAATGTTGATTTTAAGAAAAACCGCACTTGGCCATTATAACCAGAGTTGGGTAAGGGAGTTAGTTACGTGTGGGGAAGGTATTAGCACCCCACAACGCCCCTTTCGGGTTCCCTATGACAGATTAATTCATTTAAATAAAGACTACGAGAAATTACGCGATTACCCTATTTTATTACATAATATTAAATGGCTATCTACATGATTTTATTCTATATTGCATGTATAAAATGATGAATAAAGCTAAATAAAGCAATAAAAGAGATATTAAAATAGCTATCTACATGATCCTATTCTACATGACATAATAAAGCTAAATAAAACAAGAAAACAATAAATAAAACAATAAAAGAGAAGAGAATTGAAAAGAACCTCCGTAGCAAGCTTTATATTGAGAACCTCGAACCGTGAGGATGCGTTTTGGCAACCCTCTCTCTACACAGTCTCTCCTCACCAATACAAGATCGACTCTACTAAAAATTTAAAGAAGAATCAAATGCCGGAATATAATTCCTTAACCGATTGTTACCTATTTAAGGCAATCGGAAAGATCATTCGAGAGAGAGAGAGAAGTAGACAAGTGCTCTAAAGTGTTTCAGAGCTCTGTGGTGTGAAAAAGTGGCAAATGAGTCTCCTATTTATAGTTTTTCGCAGCTGGCGCACTTTGGGACGGCCGTCTGGGTTGGGACGGCCGTCTGGACTGGGATGGCCGTCCCAAATGGCAAATTTACACAGAGCAGGACCCCCAGGAAGGCCGGGACGGCCGTCCCACTTAAAATGGGTTTGGGACGGCCGTCCCAACTTTGGGACGCGCGTCCCAACTGGTTTTAAGAGGTTGGGACGGCCGTCCCAACTGGGACGGCCGTCTCAACCTGTTCTGGCCAGTTTCGCGCGTTTCGGGACTCCGGGAAGCTTTCCTTGCCTGTTTTGGACGTCAATTGATGCCGATATGTGTCTATTGAAGCTTTATCTCCATATGGGAAGTCTCCTTGGCTCTTATTTGTAATGCTAGACGAGCTTTATCTTGTTACGGGTGATCTCCTTTATCTTTATTTGAGAGGCCGAGCAAAATTAGGGGTCTACAATCCTTAATGCTCAGCTTGGACAACAAAGATTGAAATTGTGATGGATGTAATGCTTTAGTGTGAATGTCTGCAAGTTGTGCTGAAGTAGGAATGGGTAAGAGCTTAATAACACCAGCTTGAATTTTATCCCTTATGAGATGACAATCAATTTCAATATGTTTTGTCCTCTCATGCATAGCTGGATTTTGTGCAATTTGTATGGTAGATCGATTATCACAAAACAAAGAAACTGGTTGTGGGAGAGACTGTTTCAAATCATGGAGCAAATACAGAAGCCATTGAATTTCACATGCTGTGGATGCTAAGGCTCTATATTCTGCTTCAGTTGATGATCTAGATATAGTTCCTTGCTTCTTGGACTTCCAGCTGATTAAAGATGCACCATAGAACACATTAAAACCAGTTACAGACCTTCTAGTTTCACGGCAAGTAGCCCAATCGGAATCACTAAAAGTCTTGAGTGTATGTTCTGTATTGGAGGGAAAGAACAATCCTTGTCCTAGACTGTTCTTGATGTATTTTAGAATCCTTATTGCTGCTACATAGTGATCTTCCAAAGGATTGGAAAGGAATTGGCTGAGTGTGTTGACAGCGAAACATAAATCTGGCCTTGTGTTGGTTAGATAGAGTAACCTTCCAAGTAGTCTTCTATAGGCATGCACATCTGAATAAGGTTTCCCTTTTGTCTTGGAAAATTTTGTTCCTGGCTTTATGGGAGTAGAAACAGGTTGACATCCCAACAATCCTGCATCTTCTAGTAACTCTAGGGCATACTTCCTCTGTGACAAAGTAATGCCTTGTTGAGATCTGGCAATTTCTAAGCCAAGAAATTACTTGAGTTGGCCTAGGTCTTTAATCTTGAACTTTGCATTCAATAGAGAACATACACTCAAGGCTTTTAGTGATTCCGATTGGGCTACTTGCCCTGAAACTAGAAGGTCTGTAACTGGTGTTATTAAGCTCTTACCCATTCCTACTTCAGCACAACTTGCAGACATTCACACTAAAGCATTACATCCATCACAATTTCAATCTTTGTTGTCCAAGCTGAAGTATTAAGGATATATATGCTCCAGCTTGAGGGGGGATATTGAATATAAATTTAGTTTAGTTTCCATTAATTAGATGGTTACAATCTGTTATGTACCTCTGTAAAGCTATCTTGTATATAAGATGTACTTTACCTATCATTCAATACAACTTTTATACTTTTCATCCATTCTTTCCTTATAACAAATGTCATCTGCATGAGACAGAGAATCCCACGGAAAGTTTCAATGCTGATTTTATTTAATTGAAAAGCATATGAACTCATTGCCTCTGCAAGTAATAAAAATGGTGGAGGAAGGTTCATGGAAAATTCCTACGGGTCAAATTCAAGGATTTTGAAGAAAGGTTCGTTTTATTTACATGGCAAAGCCAAATGTTCTGCTTATTTACTAGATTGCTCTTTATTTTCTTACCTTATTTTATAAACTTTCGGTTTCCTTTATGAGAGACCTACTCCAATAGGGGTATTTGGGTAAAATCTGTAATGTTAAAAGATATTTTTTTTTTCAATGTTGTGAGTTTTCAATCTTAATTTTAAATGTAAAAAAAAAAGAGGTTATTTAAAGTAGTTGCTATAAAGATAGATCATAGATTTATGTCTAATTAAAGATTGAAAATTTAAAATATTAAGATCTAACTAAATACTAAGATTTATTTAACACATTTTTTATATACAATGAGATATTAAATTTTTACATATTATTTAAAAAAAATAAATTATGTGGCAGTATCATGTTGTAGCATGGTATTGACTATATTCATCGACTCTACATTGTTCTGCATGATTCTTAGACCATTCTGCATTTCCTCTTTGACCTCAAATTCAAACAATTTTTTCTTCTAGTGTACCATGGTTTAGGCAATATCAGAATAAGTCAAAATTTCCACCGAAACTTAAAGAAAATGCATTTTTTGTAGTATCATATGGAGTTTCATTTTTTTTTTTTTATTTACTTCCAGAGGTAGGTAGAAGTCAAGTCTTCAGAATTGAGTTAGGAAACATATGCTTTTCTGTGTTTGAATTTTCTTTACTTTCTTATAAAATATTCTTTTCAGTGATCACGTTTCTTTTAATATATCATACTTTATTCTTTATTAAAAATAAAAGAGTATCTCACTCAATTTTATCTTAAATAAAATTTTGGTAATATTATAATATTTTAAATGCATACTTAGACTTTATCACATTTTTCCGTGTCAAAAAAGGGAATTTTGATCCCACATACTTGTGTTAACTTTTTTTTTTTAATTCTTTTATACTATTAGAAAAAAAATCAATATTAAAAACTGATTTATCCAATAACATCTATATATAATTTATATAAGATAATATTATAATATCTTTAATTAACATTGATTCAATACAATTTTTTTATAATTTTATTTTTTTATTACACTCAGCTGTCACATCCTAACCTTTTTATTTTTAAGGTTTAAATGTATCATTTGCATTGAATAATATGTACCCATTTACTTAAAAAAGTAACCAATTTAAACATTTATATTAAGAGGGGCTGATTATTGACAGGGTGACTTTCGTGTAGATTTTTGCTGTTTATAAACTATGTGACTTGCACGGCACATATTTCAATACTGAGTTGAAATTCCAAGTACCATCTTCAAAGTAAATTTAAATGCTGTCGGTTTCTAATTAAAATATTATAACCTATTTTTAATTAATTTCTTTTACGGGTTGTCATATATGAGGAGTCGTAACAACATATTTTGAAATATGTTCTTTTTATGTAAGCTAAAATTTATTTCAAACTATAAAATCATGAAAAGTGAGATCCATAATATTTTCAATAAACTTATCCTATATGTAACTATATATTTACTCTATCAAATAAACTAAAATCTATTATCCTCATCGACTAATTGATCTCTTTTAAAATTGTCCTAATATTTTGTACATCCAT
The DNA here is from genome assembly GCA_963425845.1 of Sphenostylis stenocarpa. Lineage (NCBI taxonomy): Eukaryota > Viridiplantae > Streptophyta > Magnoliopsida > Fabales > Fabaceae > Sphenostylis > Sphenostylis stenocarpa. Next base: position 17,360,089 of record OY731406.1, read on the forward strand.
AACAAAATAATAAATAAAAACCTATATGTATAATATATATTTTTTTAAATCCTTTCATTTATTAACTAAATGAGTACTGATAATTTATTCAAACTACTTTTACCGACTCATAAAGGTAAAACACTATAAGTCGAGTATGAAAATATTTAATTTAAAGATAAAAAATTATTTACACGTATTATTAAAGTGAAACTTTAAATTTAGTAAAAAAAAAATTGATATTGTAGGTAAGTTTAACACTTAATTAATCCAAACATTTTCTTAATTCTTCGGAATTCAAAGAATAAACTACATGTTAAACTATATTAGAAAAGACTAAGGTAATATATTATAAATATAAAATTAATAGTATTTTATTCTTACAAAAAATATCCAAATATATAATATACCCTTAACATGATTTTGATACATGCAACATAGAAAAAAAAAATGACTTTATTATGAAAGTGTAATAAATTATAAGATACTCGACACCATCTAAAATATATTTAATTGTTATTTATTTTTTAAACAATTTTTTTAGTTTCTATTTTCATATTGGTTAAAATAATGTATATTTCTAACATTTTAATATACTTTTTCAAATAAGCATGCTTATTACAATTTTTTAAAGGAAACATTAAATTTTGGATTAGATATTTTCAATGAAGGATGACCTTCTTCATTCTTATTTTGTACTTCTCCCTTTAACTCCATTTCAATTTATTTCTTTTTTTTATCAACTTCTTTTAATATAATAATTACAATTTTATTTTAATATTATATTTAATAAATGCTCACATTAATATAAATTATTTTCTTATATATTAGCTTCAAACTAAGTGAGTGGCAAAGAATGTTGCTCAACAATTATTAATATACGTTACACATCAATTAAGTAGAGAACAACCTTTAATATCTTATGCATTTATCAAAACATGCAAAAAGAGGTAATTTAGACCCATGTTACCAATTGCAAGGTTTGAAGTTTGAACCCCAAATTTGAAAGAATTGATTTCCCAAAGCTTGCATCTTCAAAACAGCAGTTAATGGAATCTCTCCTTCTGCGTGGCCCACCCTTGGCCCCATTAGGGAATATTTGTTGGGAGTAGAAGAGGACTATAATTTCTAAAATTTTGTAATACTCGTCTAATTTTGTATTTTTGTTTTTAATTTAATGAATATTTAATATATTTATTTATTTATTTATAATTTTATATTTTTTTTATTTTTTTATTTTGTAATTCTTAAATAATTTATAATTTTATTTTCTTTAAATTTAATAATTATTTAATATATTTAAGTATATATTTATAATTTTATTCTTTTAATTTTTTTTCTTTTTATATTTATTTATTATTTATTAATAATATATTATTTAATATTTTTTTTTATTATTTATTAATAATATATTATTTTACTTCCTCGTAAATAAATTATCAAATTCCCACATTTTCGCCCAAACCCCGTACTCCCCCCAAACCCCCTATAAATAACTCCCCTCTTCTTCTCTGTTTTCTCCCCCTCCCCCCTCTCTTCCTCTCTCTCTCGCACACAAACACTCCTTTCATCATACGTCTTCTCTTTCTCTCTTCGTTCGGTCACACCAGCACAACTATTTGCTTCGCAGCACCGCATAATCTTGGTAAGAGTCTACCTCCTCCACCCAAGTTATTTGTTATTCTCCCATGTTTTTGTGTAAATCTTCATTTGTTCGCTAATCAGCATGTTTATTGGTTAACCATTTCTTTTGCTTAGTTACATCATAATGTCATTATTATTCTAGGTCCACTTCTCCATATGTCGTTTTCATCGAATATGTTCATTTCGCTTCATTGCATGTCGTTCATATGAGATATCCTCAACAGCTTCGATTCCATTCCATTTTCTGTCGTTTTTCGAAAATAATAATAATAATTGTCAGTGAGATTATGTCCTTCACCTTCAATCTTTCCTTTTTTTCATATTCCTCATCTTCATCTACATCGGCGCTAATTTTTTTTGGTTGATTTTTTTTCCCTTTCAATCACGGCTCCCATCTCATTACTATTTTTTTTTTTCTTTCTCTTCTTTGTTTTCCCACTGCATTTAATAATAATCATGGTTTTTTGGTTTCATGGGAAAAAGCATAAGGAAAAAAGGTATTATGCACGAGAACGGTTAAAGACATTAGTCAGTAGAAAATGTTCTGTTTTGGACACTTCTTTAATATGCTCACACACACCTCTCTTCATGCACTTTTCTTGGTCGTGTCAACTTATCATGGTTTCCTCTGCTTTTCGCATTCTTTTTTCTGTTTAACATTTTCCCCTCACAAGTATAAACACACCGATGATGAATATATGTTATGTATTTTTTCTTTCAAAATCTGTTATTTTTATCATTTTCTACTTAGAAGTGAGGAACAAGTAGAATTGTGCGAGTCTTTCTGTGTGCGCCTCTGTAGCTGCTGTCGGTTTGTTGAATGAACATCTTAACAGAATACAAGATTTGGTTACAAACTCTCCAAGAATTTAAGAGCCAGATTTTATTGTCTATAGGATAAGACAAGTGAGTTAAGTCTATTAAATAGCCACTAGATCTTCTATGCTTCTATGCCATTCAATTTAAGGATAACAGTTATGTAGTGTATTACTTATATATTCTGTAAAGATACAGTACTGTATACAAGAATCCTGTTTCATATATTTATATGACAAGGAACCTTAAAACAGTTAAGTGTGTAGTGCACAGAGAACTTAATATGCTATTTTTATAGTATAAAATAACTCATATTTTCTCTTTGAATTAATAGTAGTTAGTTTTTGCTTGAGATATTAATATGTTTCCTTAAACATATAAATTAAAAGCTTTTGCATAAAGCAATTAAATCAATGTCAAAGTTTTAATGTACTTGTTAAAATAACATGATTTCTATAGGGACAGACAAAATAGTTGTAAGCTATATATAAAACTAGTCCCTTGTTGTCCATTAAACACTTCATTGTTAATTAAGTAAGTAATTAATCAGTTGACTTTTTAGGTGTACATGACTCAAACATGCATAACCCTTCATCATGTCCTTTCTTATACTGCATGAGGGTATTTACTGTTTAGCTAGCTTATACAGAATAGGAAGTTTACTCTTTTTTTTTTTCATTGTTAGAATTATATACTTCTACATTTTACTAAATTAACTAGGCCCGGTACGCCCAGTACAAGTGTTCAACTCTTATAATTAATGTTTCACCAAACAATTTAAAATTTTGTCCATTTTTTCCTAGGATACTTATTAAACTAGTCACAAGTGTGTTTATTAGAGAAAAATTATCAATGTCCGGAGTTAGATATAATAGTTTTCTTTGGAATTGACCATTTTGTCGTACTAGGGTGTCATATTTCTTGTTTTAATTATTTATCTGGAAAGTAAAAGTCATATTTCAATTTTTGCCTCAATCTATTTGTCAATTCTGAGTAAAGCTAAATATTTGTTTATTCAATGGCAGGTAAAACATATATATTCTTTTAATGGAAACCTTTAACACTCCTATATGATCTGCGTTGATCTAAAGGAGCATTTTTCTTCAAGAATTTATTTCACCTTGTTTAGTGCACTTGAAGAACAGACATATTTATTGCAGTTTCACTTGTAGCTAGCATTTCCTTATGTATTCTTTTACATATATAAATATATCATATCTTGCTTTGATTTAACAAGTCTTTTTGCTGAGTTCACCTCAATCAGAAGGAACATGATTATTGTTGTTACTGTTAATCTCAATGTGAAACCACTGTGTTATGTGAGACTGTCTGAAATATTATTAAATGATATAAGTTATATAGGTGTCATAATCTAGTGATATTAGACCTTGATTAGATCAGTTTGAACGGGATAGGGGTAATTGAGTGGAATCAAAAGACTAACCAACACATAGAGCAGTTACTCCTCTGATGTAGGCCTAATAAACTCCCAACTCTTTTTAACTTGTGTCATTGTCATCTGAGTCAGAATAGACTAATAATATCCTACCCTACTTTACTGTGGAAGTCTTTCAAACTTTGTTTTTGTATGGGAACAAGTAGTCAAATCTTGTATTTCAATAATATATTGCGCTTTTGTTTTTTATTTTTATTGTTTTCATGCATTTCTGTCTAAAAGACAGAAGAAGATTTTCACTGATAGAAAACGACCTCCATATTGTGTATCTGCTTTAGGGTTTAGGGCATATGTGAGTGTTCGCGACCTTACTCCTTATGGTAGGATATCGCTCTTTCTTATTTTCCATCTCCATATCCATCTCCATCTTTGTTCAGAGGCTTCTATACGACATATAGGATAGAGATATTCCCAGTGTAAAAAAATCCTTCATCTGCCCGACATTAAATAGGTATCAACTATGATGACCTTTCATACTATTAATTTGTGTAAGATTACAAAGTTACATCTTTCTAAAAGAGACTAAGCCCTTATAACCCGGATATCTCTATACTAATGCTGATCGCATCTTATACCACTTCCTTTTTATTTGGACAAAATCTGCAACTAATGCATTTTTGACCAAATATGCAAAATCCTCCAGTTACATATTTAGAGCATAGTCTAGGTAAACAAACAGACTAACCCCTAGTATTGATATTATCCTAGTGTTGCATAGTCTAGGTAAACAGACTAAGCCCTAGGGTTTTGAAAAAGAGACCAAAGTAGGCTTTCTCCTAATAATCCAACTTGTTAACTTATACAACTTATTAACCATACTGTTGACGTATGTCTGTGCTGGTGGTAACAAGTTCCCATAATTTTTAGTTATAAGACCCTTTCTTAATGACCCCGGAAGAAGCCAGACAGTATTGAGTGCCACTAATATCCACAGATATATTGATTGGCTAGTTGTGGTTAGCCCATCCTAATCCTATGTGTCATATAGAAGCCTCTCAACAGATATGGATATGGAGATGGAGAATAAGAAGGAGCTGTATCCTTAGTTACTTGGCCCACCGAAAACATTTGTTAGTTGATGGTTTGTCCAGAATGATTGAAAATTGTCTCAGAATATTTTTGCAACTACTTCCTAGATAAAACTATTTGAAACAGTCAAGTGTAGTCTTATTGAATATTTTGATCTATTCTCCTCCCTTTTCTTTATGTGGTTAGCTCAACCCACCATCTAATGTTGTTATATTATACCTTTCTTTTACTTTGAAGCTTTTTTGTGAGGATAGAAACATTAGCAGCCAAACACGGTAACTAGTCCTCCCTAGTTACCTTCCTGATAAAGCAATATTTGTCATGATTTTGTTGGACGATTATATTAGTAAATAGCATGAATCATGGTGAACCATTTAAGTAGAGCATGATTATACCTTTGTTTTATATATTTTTAAAAGAATATGTTTCAATTATCTGAATTTTAAAAAAAAAATTGAATATCCTTACATGTATTTTAATCTGTCTTATTCAATCATATTGTTCTCATATTTGATTGCTTATAAGGTTAACTAAAGTAATCTGACTTGATAAATTAAAGTTAATATTGGAAATTATTATTAAATTAATTAAATCTATTTATTTTTCATTTATATTTTATTAAATGGTAACTTTTGAAAATCGCACAGAAAGGCACTAGTTATTTTATAAGATTAAAAACTTGTTCTTCAGAAACTTCACAAACAGTTTACATATTTTTGTGCTTTTTTTTTTTAATTTAAGCATTTTTTTTCTATTTTTCAATAACATTGCAAACACTATTTAACATAGTTATCATCAGTTCGCTGACAGAATAAGATATTAAATAGAAGTTTTTAAAATGAAAAAAGATCAAATAAATATAGCTAATTTCAGAATGGTGAAACTTTAAAGGTAGTTTTGAAAACATAGCTTACAAAATTTATTTATTTTAAATAAAAATATCTATTTCCTAAGAGTAAGTCAAAGTATAAATGAAAATCAACTTATATAAAATAGAAGATATTTTAGATTCATAATTCCTCCAAAAAGATCACTTAAATATAATTTCCTTAAAATATAAAAGTGAAATTGTGTTTTCTTTTTATTATTTTACTACCCACAACATCTTTTGAAAAAACAATATGAAATATAAAATTTAGAACAAGGTTAAGGAAAAACGAAAAATAATAGATAATCTTTGTTGTATGACATAGAATCAAACATCTTTAGGTGAAAAAACACTTTAACATGTGTGATCTGTGGCTAACGCATAAGTTATTTGTTCTTGATTGGTGAATTATAGTTGGGCTTGGAGCCCATGACAGAATACATGCCTATTTCAAATTCTGTTTGTTCCATGTTTTTTTATAACTGATTATGACTACCAAAATATAAATGATGGCGTAATTTTTTGTTTATGTATAACTATTGATGTATTATCATATTAAGATTTTTCTGCTATTTATTTCTTCCATGATCCATAAAATTCATGTTATGAGGTAGACTCATATGTTCATTATTTCGTTTTCAGGAGATTAGGGTTGAAAGGAATTACTGTTCCACATTTCAATTAAATATGAACTATATATTTCTTCTCCTTGTCACATTCAAGGTAAATCAAGACATGCTTTTTTTTTTTTACACTACCATTACCTTTAAACATAAGTTTTTGAGGAAGCAATATAACTAGTCTTTTTTTTCCCCTTAATTTTGTGGTATATATTAGATTATCAAGAGGAAGTTCACACAGCTACGACAGGTTATGGGGTTTCAAACATCACATGGATACCACAACCAATTTTCAAAGCAAAGGAGGATCCGATTGATGCTAATGCAAACTCTTTAATTCAAAGGTCCACTCTGAATTTGATTGATTAAACCCAAACCAATGCCAAGTTCATTTTGTCTAGCTATGATTCGTGGGTGGTAAGTACCAACCCAGTAAAACATAAAATGGGTTATTTACTTAATTTCTGAATTAAACTGTTATCAATTTTTAAAAGATTCAATAAACATCTCACACCCAGAAAAATCCACCTTCCCTTACACAACTACAAAAAAAATAAAAATAAAGATCATTTTCTTTCTTCTTCTCTTCACTAGACACTTGGGTACAATTTTCTTCTATAAGAAAGAAACTACTAGCAGATAAATGTGTTCAGTGTGACAAATAGAACCAAACTCTCTCTCTCTCTCTCTCTGTATATATACTAGAACATTAAACTTTATGAGGATTTTTGTGACAAGTCATGCATTGCTCGTGTTATGTGATTAGTCTTTTGTTTATATGACTAGGTAACCTACTCTTCGGCATTGAACTTGTTTGAAAGATTGGTGAAAGCAGCCACAGAGAAGAGGATCATCGTTTTCTTGGATTATGACGGCACCTTATCCCAATTGTAAATGATCCTGATTGTGCTTTCATGTCTGATGAGGTAATTAACTATTACGTAACCATTCGGTTAAAAGTCATATATTATAAATCTTTCCTTTTTTTTTTCTGTAATAATCTTGTATAAATTCTAAATTGATTGAAGGTGCTGTATAATGTAAATTACAGATACGTGCAGTAGTAAATGAAGTTGCTACTTATTTTCCAACAGCAATAATTAGAGGAAGAAGCAGAAATAAGGTTAATTGATCAATCATTCAATTTCATACTGTGTCAGAGTTCTAATTCTATGTCTTTATTTTTTATTTTTCTCCTTATTTTGTGAATGGCACCATCAATGCCTGTTAGATCTTCAAAAGGCAAGCATATTGACATTGCCCTTAACACAAATGTGAGTAACTCTACTATAGTTATTCTGTTTAATCCTTTTAAGAATTAAATATTTATTGAAGTTAAACTTCATTGTGTTAAAAGAAAAAGAAAAGAAAAGTTATGTTATATTGACACTACTCAGTCTTAGTATTTTCTTAGATTAAATGTCTCTTGAATAGTTAATGTAAGTATTTTAATTTTCAGGGTACTGAAGTCCCCTTCCAACCTGCCAAGAAGTTTTTGCCAGCCATCAGAGAGGTCAGTAAAATGACCTAAAGTCATTTCATGATTTTTTTCTGTAGTCTTTCCATATTTTTCATTTCATGCTTTAATTGGTTAAAGAAAACAATATACTGTCAAAACTATCCTTTAAAAGAAATAATCAAGATGAGGGTTTGGAGTAAATATAGTCTAAACTACGTCAAAGTTACTTGAAAATGTTTTGCAAGTTAGAGGTCAAATTCAACTGTTAGTATGGTACAAAACTGAATGTTTGGATGTTTGTGCTAACAGATATTAAGAATACTAAAGAATGAAGTTATAAGGGTGTTTAGTTGACTGATAGTATAAAAAATTTTGAAATCATTATTGTGATTGTGTGTTGAAATTAAATTCTATTTCTAATAATCTATTAAATATAGAGCATAATTCATAACTGAAATCACAACAGATTGACTGAACGTTGTCTCAAATGTATCATTATGAAAATGATTTTAAAATAAAGTGGTTTCTGTAAAATCACTTATATACGTAAGAAATCAAATTTCAAATAGAAGAATCAACCAAAAAGGAAACAGAAAGATGGCCTAATCCATTGCTCTTTATGGTCACCAGTTCGGCAAACGACAAGCACAGAAAAGATATTTTCTGGTATTTCAAGGCAACAAAAGAGGGATGGCAAGATGCTCTTGAGAAAGTGGATCGGGACAAACGGGGAGGGGTCCCTTTTTGCTATCTGCTCCAATTCCATCATTGCGCTTTCCACAAAAGCTAATTCTGCACTTGTTGGGAAAAAGCCATTCTTAATTCCTGCCTTAATTTTTCGAGTAAAGTCCATTCCTGTAGTTATTGTGCTGTGAGATGGATGATGACGGTCCAAGAAATATTCAAACTTCAGGCCCCAGCAAGCATCCAGTTTGCATTTACACAGATACTTCGATTTGTCATCCTTAGATCCTTTCATGATGTAATCTATCCACATGTAGATTATGTTTGGAATTCAATTCAAACCCCAGTTTACATTGTGTGGGCTTATGCACTCACTCTCAGTACAAAGCGGCAAGAATCTCTCTCATAGAAGCTGATTCAATGTCTTAGCTCTTCTTTTTGACAATTAGTAATACCATCTTGGTTGACACTTTCAAAGATGCATTCTTTTCCATCTTCAAACATTGGATACATTCATAGAGAATAGAATATACTCCTAGGCTACTGAAAAGATATATGCTATGGAAATACTAGACTTTTTTACTCGCCATAGCCCTTTCACAGAAAATGACTGTTAGTCCCAATAAAAATAAAAAATTACACATGCATAAAGAATGATGAGATATCGAAATGAGAATGGATTTGATTTCAGAACTAACACTAAAGGGGAAACAAACCAATTGCATCATACAAAATCTATACCCATAACCATAATTTGGCACCTCTGTATCAATCTCACTAAACTAAAAGAGTACCCTTGGATTTGTGCAATCAAGACATAAGAGATTTGTCCAATCATTCCATAATATGTGTTAAAGAATGACACACATACTTTGTGAATAGATACAAATAAAATGTGTTAAAGAATGACACACATATTTTGTGAATGGATACAAATAAAATGTGTTAAAGAATGACACACAAAAATGGATACAAATTTTATACAGATGCATGGAACAAGGGGAAAAAGACTATAAATAGTGGAGTTTATGTTACGGGTTTGACAGAAAGTGGTAAAGATGATTTTTTGGAATAATTATTAAAATATATGAGTTGGAATACAATTCTTCAAGTTATCCCAAAACAGTTGTGAATTTTTAATGTGAATGGTTTGATCCATCTAGAAGAGATAGATCCTAAATATAATATTGTAGATATTCGAATGAGTTTATGATATGAACCATTTGATCCATTTATCCTTGCACCTAATGTAAGACAAGTGTATTATGTCCCATATCTATCGTTTCGAATAGATATAAATATATAAAGATATAAATATATAAATATTGTATTTATATATTTATACGAATATACATTTATTTGTATATAAATATATTTTATTTGTAAATTATTATTGAAAAATCCTAGTAGCTTAGTGGTTGGAGTATCAACCTCCAACTCTAAGTTATCGAGGGTTGTAAATAAGTAAAAAACGTACATAATTAATTTTGTCATCAATTTAACGACCAAAATAATTGATGACTATTTTTTTTAACTTTGCCACCAATTTAACGACCAATTTAATATATTAATTTTGGTCGTTATTTTGGTATCTAAGGAATAAGTGACCAAATTATTTAATGACCACCTTATCGGTCGATATTTTGCGATCGAAATGAAAATCAGTCGCTAACACATGAGTGACTTAGCCTTTTGCGACAACGCATTTCAGTCACTAATTGATTAGCGACCGATTTTTTGACATTAGCGACCAATTTTTTCGGTCGCTAAAACTGTTTTTTCTTGTAGTGATAGTTACTCTTACACATTTTCAGTATAGATAGTTTGAATTATATATCATTCATTTGAATTGAGGTTATTTTAATTATGTTTGATTTCAATTGAAATTATTTGTCTTATATTTAAGTAGAGGCGTCAAAGTGAGTCAACCCGACTCACATGGGTTAGCTCACCACGGACTGAGTTGAAAATAGGCGAGCTCAAGCTGACTCACTTTATGGTGAACTATAAATTTTACAACCCGACTCAACCCATTACGGATTGGTGGGTTAACTCACTAACCCACATATTTGTTTTCTAATAAGCATGATTGAATCGCAGGACTAAACGCAATGAGGCAGTGACACAACAAACTCTATAATGCAACTGAAATGTGACAAACGCTATGGTACAACTGAAATACGGTAACGTGATGTAAACTACCAGCCTGATGGGGGGTTTATACTCATCTAGTCCTACGCATAGTGGGTTGTAACTACCAGCCTGATGGGGGGTTTATACTCATCAATCAAAGGGGTCGGCTACCGCAAGAAGGAGCATCCTAGAGGCGCACAACACATTTTTTCCCAGAGGACCAGCCGTCACAAGACGGAGCATTCGAAGGACATTCGGGCAAGAGGGTTAACTCCTTCACCCTCCAGCCGATCTTCTTGGCAAAACAGACCAACAGTCGGCTAGTCAAGTGAAGGGGGGGCAGCTGTAGACCCCAAATCTTGCCCGACCTCAAAATAAAGAGCAGAAGATGGAGACTAGGCCTAAAAATCCACTAGGAGAGACCATTAGGCCCCATATTAGAGTAGAAAGGCTTTTCTGTACGAAAAAATAAGGATTCTCACCTTAAAGGTCGAGACCGTTGTCGTTGCCATCAAAAGAGGCGGTCGGAGCGACGCGATGGTTATGACTTCCCATTTTCGCGTTTTGGAGGGGTGGTATTACAACGCCTCTAGGTTGTCCGATAACTGGGCTGGACCTAGGGACGACGTTTTCAAAAGGGAGCTCTTAGGTTGTCTGATAATTGGGCTGAACCCAAGAGCCAATTTTCAAAGGGGTTCTTATGGAGTCGCCATCGATGTTTTTACCAGAAACATCGAAAAAGGAAAAAAAGAAGGTGTTGGTTTTTTAAGAAAACCAACTTTGGCCATTATAACCAGAGTTGGATAAGGGAGTTAGTTACGTGTAGAGAAGGTATTAGTTTCCCTATGACGCCCCTTTCGGGTTCCCTATGATGGGCCGGTTATTTTGTAAATAAATTAAAAATGACGCTTTTACCCTTTTATTTGCGGAATAAGAAAATGATGACTACATGACCCTAATTAATGCATATATAAATAATAACGCGATAAAAGAAAGAGAGAGAGGGTGAAGAAACCTCCGAAGCAAGCTTTGATTAATTCTTCAAAAGTTAGGGTGCGTTTTGGCAGCCCTTCGCTCTTACAGACGGTTGAAGGGATGATGAAAACAAATAATTTTATTTATTTCATCCAGAAAGTCTATATTCCTCAATGCAACGTTTCAAAGAACACATTTTTTTTAAAGCAGAGAAGCCTGAAGGAACCCATAGGCGGGTTAGAATTTTTATGCATTTTCTCTTTTGACTTCCTGTGCATGGCATGTGAATGCCTTATCCTCTTTACATGGTATTGAGGAATATCTACTTTCTTCAACTGCCTATTACTAGATGAAGTTAAGGAGGGAGAAATGATCATGGATGGAGAAGAAGTTAAGGAAGGAGAAGAAATTAGGGATGATGAGGAAGAAAGTAAGGATGGAGAAGAAGAAGTTATGGATGGAGAAGATGTTAAGGAAGGAGAAGAAACTAAGGAAGGCGAAGAAGTTAGGGAAAGAGAAGAAGTTTGGGATGAAAAAGAAGTTTGAGATGGAGTAGAAGTTTAGAATGGAGGAGAAGAGTCGAAGTATGGAGAAGAAATTAAGGACGAAGAAGTTTAGGAAGGAGAAGAAGTTAAGGAAGACGATGTTTTGGATGGAGAAGAAGTTATGGATAAAGAAGAAACTATGGATGGGGAAGAAGTTTGGGATGGAGAAGAATCTACTAAGTATGGAGAAGAAATGAAGGAAGAAGAAGTTAAGGAAGGAGAAGAACTTTTGGATGGATAGGATAGGAGATTATAGTTAAGGATGGAGAGAAACTTGGGATGTAGAATGAAGTTAAGGAAGCAAAAGATGTTAAGGAGAATGGAGAAGAAGTTAGGGAAGGAGAAAAGGTTAAGAATGAAGAAAAAGTTAGGGAAGGAGAAGAAGTTAAGGATGGAGAAATAGTTTGGGATGGGGAAGAAGTGAAGGAAGGAGAAGAGGTTAAGGAAGAAGAAGAAGAAGTTTTGGATGGAGAAGAAATTAAGGGTAAAGAAGAAAGTATGGATGAGGAAGAAGTTTGGGATGGAGAAGAAGTTAAGGAGGGAGAAATGATAATGGATGGAGAAGAAGTTGAGGAAGGAGAAGAAATTAAGGATGATGAGGAAGAGAGTAAGGATGGAGAAGAAGAAGTATGGACGGAGAAGATGTTAAGGAAGGAGAACAAACTAAGGAAGGAGAAGAAGTTCGGGATGGAGAAGAAGTTCGGGATGGAGAAGAAGTTAAGGATGAAGAAGAAGTTTGGAATGGAGGAGAAGTTTGGAATGGAGGAGAAGAATCGAAGTATGGAGAAGAAATTAAGGAAGAAGAAGTTTAGGAAGGAGAAGAAGTTAAGGAAGAAGAAGTTTTGGATGGAGAAGAAGTTATGGATAAAGAAGAAAGTATGGATGGGGAAGAAGTTTGGGATGGAGAAGAATCTACTAAGTATGGAGAAGAAATGAAAGACGAAGAAGTTAAGGAAGGAGAAGAACTTTTGGATGGATAGGACAGGAGATTATATTTAAGGATGGAGAAGAAACATGGGATGTAGAATGAAGTTAAGGAAGCAGAAGAAGTTAAGGAGGATGGAGAAGAAGTTAGGGAAGGAGAAAAGCTTAAGAATGAAGAACAAGTTAGGGAAGGAGAAGAAGTTAAGGATGAAGAAATAGTTTGGGATGGGGAAGAAGTGAAGGAAGGAGAAGAGGTTAAGGAAGAAGAAGAAGAAGAAGTTTTGGATGGAGAAGAAGTTAAGGAGGGAGAAATGATCATGGATGGAGAAGAAGTTAAGGAAGGAGAAGAAATTAGGGATGATGAGGAAGAAAGTAAGGATGGAGAAGAAGAAGTTATGGACGGAGAAGATGTTAAGGAAGGAGAAGAAACTAAGGAAGGAAAAGAAGTTTGTGATGGAGAAGAAGTTTGGGATGGAGAAGAAGTTAAGGATGGAGCAGATGTTTAGGATGGAGGAGAAGTTTGGAATGGAGGAGAAGAATCGAAGTATGGAGAAGAAATTAAGGAAGAAGAAGTTTAGGAAGGAGAAGAAGTTAAGGAAGAAGAAGTTTTGGATGGAGAAGAAGTTATGGATAAAGAAGAAAGTATGGATGGGGAAGAAGTTTGGGATGGAGAAGAATCTACTAAGTATGGAGAAGAAATGAAGGAAGAAGAAGTTAAGAAAGGAGAAGAACTTTTGGATGGATAGGATAGGAGATTATAGTTAAGGATGGAGAAGAAACTTGGGATGTAGAATGAAGTTAAGGAAGCAGAAAAAGTTAAGGAGGATGGAGAAGAAGTTAGAGAAGGAGAAAAGCATAAGAATGAAGAACAAGTTATGGAAGGAGAAGAAGTTAAGGATGGAGAAATAGTTTGGGATGCGGAAGAAATGAAGGAAGGAGAAGAGGTTAAGGAAGAAGAAGAAGAAGTTTTGGATTGAGAAGAAGTTAAGGGTAAAGAAGAAAGTATGGATGGGGAAGAAGTTTGGGATGGAGAAGAAGTTAAGGAGGGAGAAATGATCATGGATGGAGAAGAAGTTAAGGAAGGAGAAGAAATTAGGGATGATGAGGAAGAAAGTAAGGATGGAGAAGAAGAAATTATGGACGGAGAAGAAGTTAAGGAAGGAGAAGAAACTAAGGAAGGAGAAGAAGTTAGGCATGGAGAAGAAGTTTGGGATGGAGAAGAAGTTTGGGATGGAGAAGAATCTACTAAGTATGGAGAAGAAATGAAGGAAGAAGAAGTTAAGGAAGGAGAATAACTTTTGGATGGATAAGATAGGAGATTATAGTTAAGGATGGAGAAGAAACTTGGGATGTAGAATGAAGTTAAGGAAGCAGAAGAAATTAAGGAGGATGGAGAAGAAGTTAAGGATGGAGAAATAGTTTGGGATGGGGAAGAAGTGAAGGAAGGAGAAGAGGTTAAGGAAGAAGAAGAAGAAGAAGTTTTGGATGGAGAAGAAGTTAAGGGTAAAGAAGAAAGTATGGATGGGGAAGAAGTTTGGGATGGAGAAGATGTTAAGGAAGGAGAAGAAGTTATGGATAAAGAAGAAAGTATGGATGGGGAAGAAGTTTGGGATGGAGAAGAATATACTATGTATGGAGAAGAAATGAAGGAAGAAGAAGTTAAGGAAGGAGAAGAACTTTTGGATGGATAAGATAGAAGATTATAGTTAAGGATGGAGAAGAAACTTGGGATGTAGAATGAAGTTAAGGAAGTAGAAGAAGTTAAGGAGGATGGAGAAGAAGTTAGGGAAGGAGAAAAGGTTAAGAATTAAGAACAAGTTAGGGAAGGAGAAGAAGTTAAGGATGGAGAAATAGTTTGGGATGGGGAAGAAGTGAAGGAAGCAGAAGAGGTGAAGGAAGAAGAAGAAGTTTTGGATGGAGGAGAAGTTAAGGGTAAAGAAGAAAGTATTGATGGGGAAGAATTTTGGGATGGAGAAGAAGTTAAGGAGGGGGAAATGATCATGGATGGAGAAGAAGTTAAGGAAGGAGAAGAAATTAGGGATGATGCGGAAGAAAGTAAGGATGGAGAAGAAGAAGTTATGGACGGAGAAGATGTTAAGGAAGGAGAAGAAACTAGGGAAGGAGAAGAAGTTAGGGATGGAGAAGAAGTTTGGGATGGAGAATAAGTTAAGGATGGAGAAGATGTTTGGGATGGAGGAGAATTTTGGAATGGAGGAGAAGAATGGAAGTATGAAGAAGAAATTAAGGAAGAAGAAGTTTAGGAAGGAGAAGAAGTTAAGGAAGAAGAAGTTTTGGATGGAGAAGAAGTTATGGATAAAGAAGAAACTATGGATGGGGAAGAAGTTTGGGATGGAGAAGAATCTACTAAGTATGGAGAAGAAATGAAGGAAGAAGCATTTAAGGAAGGAGAAGAACTTTTGGATGGATAGGATAGGAGATTATGGTTAAGGATGGAGTAGAAACTTGGGATGTAGAATGAAGTTAAGGAAGCAGAAGAAGTTAAGGAGGATGGAGAAGAAGTTAGGGAAGGAGAAAAGGTTAAGAATTAAGAACAAGTTAGGGAAGGAGAAGAAGTTAAGGATGGAGAAATAGTTTGGGATGGGGAAGAAGTGAAGGAAGGAGAAGAGGTTAAGGAAGAAGAAGAAGAAGAAGAAGTTTGGGATGGAGAAGAAGTTAAGGAGGGAGAAATGATCATGGATGGAGAAGAAGTTAAGGAAGGAGAAGAAATTAGGGATGATGAGGAAGGAAGTAAGGATGGAGAAGAAGAAGTTATGGATGGAGAAGATGTTAAGGAAGGAGAACAAACTAAGGAAGGAGAAGAAGTTAGGGAAAGAGAAGAAGTTTGGGATGGAGAAGAAGTTAAGGATGGAGAAGAAGTTTGGGATGGAGGAGAAGAATCGAAGTATGGAGCAGAAATTAAGGAAGAAGAAGTTTAGGAAGGAGAAGAAGTTAAGGAAGAAGAAGTTTTGGATAGAGAAGAAGTTATGGATAAAGAAGAAAGTATGGATGGGGAAGAAGTTTCGGATGGAGAAGAATGTACTAAGTATGGAGAAGAAATGAAGGAAGAAGAAGTTAAGAAAGGAGAAGAACTTTTGGATGGATAGGATAGGAGATTATAGTTAAGGATGGAGAAGAAACTTGGGATTTAGAATATAGTTAAGGAAGCAAAAAAAGTTAAGGAGGATGGAGCAGAAGTTAGGGAAGGAGAAAAGGTTAAGAATGAAGAACAAGTTAGGGAAGGAGAAGAAGTTAAGGATGGAGAAATAGTTTGGGATGGGGAAGAAGTGAAGGAAGGAGAAGAGGTTAAGGAAGAAGAAGAAGAAGTTTTGGATGGAGAAGAAGTTAAGGGTAAAGAAGAAAGTTTGGATGGGGAAGAAGTTTGGGATGGAGAAGAAGTTAAGGAGGGAGATATGAACATGGATGGAGAAGAAGTTAAGGAAGGAGAAGAAATTAGGAATGATGAGGAAGAAAGTAAGGATGGAGAAGAACCAAGTTATGGACGGAGAAGATGTTAAGGAAGGAGAAGAAACTAAGGAAGGAGAAGAAGTTAGGAATGGAGAAGAAGTTTGGGATGGAGAAGAAGTTAAGGATGGAGAAGATGTTTGGGATGGAGGAGAAGTTTGGAATGGAGGAGAAGAATCGAAGTATGGAGAAGAAATTAAGGAAGAAGAAGTTTAGGAAGGAGAAGAAGTTAAGGAAGAAGAAGTTTTGGATGGAAAAGAAGTTATGGATAAAGAAGAAAGTATGGATGGGGAAAAAGTTTGGGATGGAGAAGAATCTACTAAGTATGGAGAATAAATGAAGGAAGAAGAAGTTACGGAAGGAGAAGAACTTTTGGATGGATAGGATAGGAGATTATAGTTAAGGATGGAGAAGAAATTGGGATGTAGAATGAAGTTAAGGAAGCAGAAGAAGTTAAGGAGGATGGAGAAGAAGTTAAGGATGGAGAAATAGTTTGGGATGAGGAAGAAGTTAAGGAAGGAGAAGAGGTTAAGGAAGAAGAAGAAGAAGAAGTTTGGGATGGACAAGAAGTTAAGGAAGGAGA
Organism: Sphenostylis stenocarpa; assembly: GCA_963425845.1. Classification (NCBI taxonomy): domain Eukaryota; kingdom Viridiplantae; phylum Streptophyta; class Magnoliopsida; order Fabales; family Fabaceae; genus Sphenostylis; species Sphenostylis stenocarpa. The sequence continues at coordinate 17,377,266 of OY731406.1, forward strand.
AGAAATTAGGGATGATGAGGAAGAAAGTAAGGATGGAGAAGAAGAAGTTATGGATGGAGAAGATGTTAAGGAAGGAGAAGAAACTAAGGAAGGAGAAGAAGTTAGGGATGAAGAAGAAGTTAGGGATGGAGAAGAAGTTTGGGATGGAGAAGAAGTTTGGGATGGAGAGGATTTTTGGGATGGAGAAGAAGTTTGGGATGGAGAAGAAGTTTGGGATGGAGGAGAAGAATCGAAGTATGGAGAACAAATTAAGGAAGAAGAAGTTTAGGAAGGAGAAGAAGTTAAGGAAGAAGAAGTTTTGGATGGAGAAGAAGTTTGTTAGAAAAGTAGTTTTAGATCAAGAGGGGGGGTGAATTGATCTTTGAAAGATTTTCGTGAATAACAGGTTATCTATTTGTAAAAATAAGATTTCAGATCTGTTCTTGAATCACAAAGCAATCAACCAACAATAAACGCAGCAACAGAATTAAAAGAGGAGAAAGGTTTAGAAAGATATCACCGGTGTTTATACTGGTTCACCCACTACCAGGGCTACGTCCAGTCTCCAGCCAAATTCCAGGTGGGTTCCACTAGATCAAATGTTTTACAGATTATAATCTTACACTTAATCTACCACAAGAACCACAATTCCAGTTCCTGTACCTAACCTTTCACCAGGAACCAAATTCCAGTTCTTGACAACCTCTACAACCAAATTCCAGCTGCAGAGAAACCAATGCCCACAATTCCAGGCACCAAACAATACAAAAAGAATGTAAAGAAATGAAAAGAAGAAACTAGAATGCTCAAACCAGTTTTATGCAATTCTGCAGTGTGTTTCTTCTTCAAAAGAAAGCAATTTGCCTCAAGAAAGAATTTCAAAGAACTTCAAAAAACTGGCGCTAATCTTTCTTGAAAGAGTGCTAAAGTTTGCTTGCTTGATTGCTAAAGATTGATGTTCAATTGTTGTGTTTAAAATGTTCAAGTCAAACTATTTTTATAGAAGATTTTCAAAACTGCTGGTTTAATCAATCTGTTAAAAAATCTTTTAATCTGTTAAAAGTGTAGTTTTAATCTGTTAAAACTTTTTTTAATCCATTAAAGCGTTCTTTATTATTTAACAGATTTGTTTTAACTGATACAACAACGTTTGTATCAATTAAAACTCTTTACAAAAAATCTTCTAATTTGATTTAATCGATTGTTTCGTGTTTCAATCGATTAATATACTGCAAAACTTTATTGTAAAATTTTCCAAGTGATTTTAATTGATAAAAATAAGTTTTAATCGATTAAAACGCTGTGTAGAAATTTTCTAAGTTGTTTTAATCGATTGAAGCGTGTTTTAATCGATTGAAAAAGCTCTGATCGGTCATAACTCAATTCTGATCGATCATATCTGATTTTGATCGGTCATAACTCAATTATGATCGATCATATCTGATTCTGATTGGTCATAATTGCATTCTGATCGATCATCCTGAATGTTAAGTGGATTTAATCGATTAAAACCAAGTTGTATCGATTAAAATACTGAAAAAACACTTCTCTTAACATTTTAAGTGATTTTAATCGGTTATATCGAAGCTTTATCAATTAAAACACTGACAGAAGGTTTTCAAAATTTTCTTTAATGAAAACAACCGGTTATTTCGAAATTATATCACTTAAAAACTTGTTTAAGAAAGCTTTTGTAAAATACTTTGTTTTAAACTGCTTAAACGTTTTTAGAGGCATTTTGCAAAATCTTTTAAGTGAAGAAACCTCATGTAGCAGAAAAGATAAAAATGATTATACCTAAGCATAGCTGCGGACACACTAATCTCTCTATTCTTTTATCTAAGTGACTGTTGACCGCTACAAAGTTGACTTTGACTTTATCTTTGACTTCATCAAATCAACAGGATCTTTGTCAGAGTATTTCAATAAGATCTTCATCACTTTCAGTCTTCCCCTATTTGATGAAGACAAACACCACTTTGAATAATAACTCTGCAAAAGAAGTCACTTGATAAAACAAATTAGTGAGTAATAAAGAAATGAATTATTTTCCTATTTCTCCCCTAAATTGTTGCTTCCTAAATAAAGAATTATTTCTGATCAAAAGTAAAGCAACTAAAGCAACTATTCTCCCCTTTTGACTTCATAAAAAAAATAGGGAACAAAAGAGAAACAATGCAAATGTATGTAATAAGTTTGAGATTTTGAAAATTGAGAAAAAAATGAATACGATATCTTACTCATGTAAAGATCAATCAAAGTTGATTCAAACTTATCTTCATTAACACGTTTGTAATGAATACAATTAACAAGTGTAAAGATAAGGGAATCATGCTTTAGTAGCATGTTACAAGAACAACCATTAACTAAAGCCTTTAATTTTTCTTTCCAGAATAAAAATCGATTAAAAACAGGACAAAATCGATTAAAAAGTTCTTGTTTAATGATTTTAATCGATTGAAATAAAGGTTTAATCGATTAAAACAGTGAAGGACTTCGAAAGTATGAAACATAAGTGCATTTAATCGATTAATTCGACATTTAATCGATTAAAATAGTAAAGAAAAATGTTGTATAAATTCTTTTAATCGATTTAAAAAGATTTTTTATTGATTAAAACAACCAGATTTGCAAACTAAGTAATGTTTGACGCATCTAAAATGCCTAATTCAGTGCGAATTTTGAAAAACCGATCACGAGCAAGAGGTTTTGTAAAAATATCACTACTGTAGAAAAGGCTTTTTACATCGGTTAAAATGGGCTTTCGACGTCGGTTAAAGCGGCGACATAGATACGGGGGTCATAGAAAGTAAGGCTTTCTACGTCGGTTCCTAATAACCGACGTAGAAAGTAAGACTTTCTACGTCGGTTAATAGGAACCAACGTAGAAAGCCTTACTTTCTTTGAGCTATTATGATCGGTCAAACTGGTTATGATCGGTCATAGAGCTATCTTGATCGATCATAACAGGTTCTGATCGGTCACAGAAAGACTTTCTACGTCGGTTAGTCAGGGAACCGACGTAGAAAGTCTTATTTTGTATGAGTTATTCCGATCGGCCATAACTCGGTTCTACGATTCGGCTCATATACTTTCTACGCTCTGGTAATGACATAACCGACGTAGAAAGTGTTATTTTTTTTTAAAATACCCGCATTTTATTTACAGATGCTACCTTTCTTCGAGTAGACCCGCCTATTCATCACAGCTTCAGACAAATAACCACATATCCAAGCATGTACGTATATGCACAGTTCATATATAAATTTGCTACGTATATATATCCAAGACATGACGATTCGATTGCAGTACGTGATATGTACATATGAAACACATTGAAATGAATATATGTACGACAGCATCCAGCTCTGCATAGCTTCATTTACTTAAACGAATGTAAATTTCCTAACTTAAATCAATTCTATCTAAATTGTTACAAGTTAAATTTCCTATGAAGATTGAATGCTTAAATTTCCTATCAAGTTGGAGCATTCTCCCAAAATCCTTCCATATGGTCATAACGGATGGCATGCACATCATCTATTTCTACATTAACACTCAAGTTTGGCATATTTGAAGAGAAACATGGTGTCTCGGGTATATCAAGTACTAATTCATCATTCTCATCGAAGTATACATGGGTTTTCCTTGTAGAACCACCGACCATCCTTTGTTAGCGGGATCAGTGACATAAAACACTTGTTTTGCCCGAGATGCCATGATAAATGGTTCTTCTGGTATAACGAGTATTTTCATGGTTAACCAAGGTAAATCCAAGATCATCGGTGAAGATGCCAGTATTAAAATCAACCCACTTGCATTTAAAAATAGGTACTCCGAATATCGTGTAATCTATTACCCAAATCTCTTCAATTACACCAAAGTAGCCCATTGACGCCCTTATCGGATATTTATCCTTTGAACTCGAGAAATGCATTGATTCAGCCACCACCATGACTCCACTATTTTGCATTGTGCTTATTTCATCTTCTCCCTTTGTATAAAATGAATAGTTATTTATATCATACCCACCCCAACATATCACATCAAAGTTTGGCTCACATGCTAGCCACTTTAGTGTATCGAAGTCGTATTGTCACCTTCAACTTGTTGTTTAAACCACTTCAAAAAGCTCTTGTTGTGTTCAGTGATCACCCACTTTTTAGGCATACGTGGATTATTTCGCTTCACAATCTCTTTATGAGCACTTAAGTAGGGGATGACTTCTTCACTCGTTATTCAATATGTACAAATGCGCTTGAAGTACTTCATCTCGACACATTGTCACAACTTTTGCACCTCGAGTTCCTTTACCAAGACCTATTCCATGGTAACGAGTCTTAGGTAACCCTATAGCTTCAACTTCCGATAAGTAGTTTGTGCAAAACTCAATAGCTTCCTCTCGCAATATATCTTTGAACAATTGATGCTTCGAGACGATATTGGTTCTTCACATACCCTTTTAATATTTTCATGTATCGCTCAAAAGGGTACATCCATCGTAAGAAAATCTGGACCACAGATTCTAACTTCCCTGGCTAGATGAACAATCAAGTGAACCATAATATCAAAAAATGATGGAGGAAAGTACATCTCAAATTGACATAATATTACTGCAGACCTCATTCTCTAACTAATCCAAAACATCCTGGTCCATAACTTTACTACATATGGCATTAAAAAAAGCATAATCGAGTTAAGGAATATCTAACATTGTCTCGGTAAGATACCTCGAATAGCCACAGGTAGAAGTTGTTGCATCAATACATGACAATCATGAGATTTTAACCCAAGCAATTTGAGATCTTTCATAGATACAAGTCTCTTCACATTGGAAGAGTAACCAAATGGAACCTTCACACCTCGTAAAAACTCACAAAAACTTTTTTTCTCTTTTTTAGACAAGTGTGTGACATGCTCGGAGGCAAGTATGTTCGGTTACCATGAGGTTGAGGAGCTAATTGTTCTCTTATACCCATTTCAACCATGTCCAAACGAGCATTGACACCATCTTTTGTTTTTCCTTGAATGTTAAGGAGCGTTCCGATGATACTCGTCACACACATTTTTCTCTACATGCATGACATCTATACAATGCCTCACATCAAGAACCCTCAAATATGGAAGAACAAAAAGGATTGACATTTTCTTCCATATACCCGTGGCTTTCTTTTGCGTCTTTCCAAACTCACACGAAATTGCACTTACTCGTTGATATACTTCTTCCCCACTTAAAGGTGTTGAGGCTGCATCATTTTCTTGACACCCGTTAAATGATTTTTTTAATTTACGATATGAATGGTTTGAAGGAAGAAATCTTCTGTGTCCAAGGTACACTCGTTTTCCTTCCATGTTGTAGTTGATAGTGACATGTGTCTTCTTCACATATCGGGCAAGCTTTATGTCCCTTTGTGCCGTAGCCACTCAAATTACCATATGCTCGGAAAGTCATTAATTGTACAAAATAACATTGCACGCAACTTGAATAAGTCACCTGTGTACCCATCAAACACATCAACACCTTCCTCCCACAACATCTTCAACTCTTCAACCAATGGGCTTAAAAAAACATCAATGTCATTTCCAGGTTGTCCGGGACCCGAGATAATCAAAGATAGCATCAAGTACTTACGTTTCATACACAACCACTGAGGTAAGTTGTAAATAACTAACACCACAGGCCATGAACTATGTTTACTCGCTTAAATTTCCATATGGATTCATTCCATCTCGTAGCAAGTCCAAACCTAATGTTTCTTGGATCATTACCAAAATTCTGGAAGATGGAATCAATTTTTTTCCATTGCAATCTATCTCGCTGGATGCCTCAACCGACCATCTTTAATATGACTATCTCGCATGCCATCTAGTGAGCTTTGCATCATTTCCATTAGTGAACAATCGTTTCAACCTTGGAACAATGGGAAGATACCATAACACTTTTGTCGGGGTACCCTTCATAACATCATTGTCAGAATCACCATCCTTCTTCTTGTATCGTGATTCCCCGCATTGTGGACATTCATGACAGTTCTCAAATTATTTCCTGTACAACACACAATCATTCGGACATGCATGAATTTTTTGGTACTCCATACCCATTGGACACAATATCTTCTTAGCATCATAATTGCGGGTTGGCAATGTGTTACCTTCGAGGAGCATGTCACTCAACAACTCAAGCAATTCTCGTGAAACTTTTATCAGTCCACCCATTCTTTGCCTTCACATTGAACAATTTTAGTACCGCCGACAATCGTGTGAACTTAGTACAATTTGTATACAAAGGCTCTTTTGCATCATTGGACAACTTCTCGTACACATGTGTGTGTTGGAAGGCATCTTGTCCAAGCTCACGAATCATTTCCTCCAGCTCGATCATCCATCTCTAGATCAACTTCTTCTTTGTCTTCTACACTTGGCATGTTTAATAATTCACCATGCCATGTCCACTTTATGTAACTCTTTAGGAAACCATCACAAAGAACATGTTCCCGAATAACTTCGATCGGTAATCTTCGCTCATTCAAGCAGCTTAACACAAGGGCAATAGAATCTTCCATCATTATCCGGAACATTCATCTTAGCAAATTCAAGGAATTGTTCTACTCCACTCTCATATTCATTTGTTATTCGTCTGTAATTGATCCAACTCCGATCCATTGTTACAAATCTAATTTTCAAAATCAAATTAGCTACGTAAACACGAAATAACTACATTATAATGCCTACACGAAATCCAACTCCACTCTCAAAATAACTACATTATAATACAAATCTAATGTTCAAAATCAAAATCACGAAAGAATGCCGACGTAAACACATTCAAATGACTAAACTACTTACAATACATCTCTAAATTAGCTAAAGGCACCCGTGATGTTTCCCTCTCTTGACGACATTATTACTTACTAGATTCAATACCGTAAACCTACATTGGCTAAAGCAAGCACGAAAACTTACCTCTTGAAGACCTACAGAGGTGGCAGGTGGCGTGACGTGCGTAGCCGGGTGGGGAGAAACGTATCCAAGGCGACGGCACCGGTAGCAGCAGGCGGCACGAAGCGTTGGCAGGTGGCGTGACGAGCAAATGTGGGTGCGGAGAAACGTATACAAGCGAACGGGGGAACTCTGGTATGGGTGAACTGATGAAAGGAAATGGAGCGTAGGGAGAAACGTACAGGGGAGCTCTGCTATGGGGGGGAAGTGATGAAATGAAATGGAGTGGGGGGGAAGTGATGAAATGAAATGGATCGCGGGGGAGGGAAAAACAGAAGATACTATGTCGGTTGCCCTAACACCCGTCATCAAAGACACTTTCTACGTCGGTTAAAATTTACCCGACATATAAAGTTCATTTTCTACGTCGGGTAAATGTTACCCGACATAGAAAGTTAACTTTTTATGTCGGGTAAATTTTAACCGACGTAGAAAGTGACCTTTCCACTTACTATGTCGGTTAAAACTTACTCGACATAGAAAGTTTATGATTTTATTACAAAATTGCCACCGCGCCACATACTATGACGGGTGGATTACGACCGTGATAAAAACCCGTCATAGAAAGCTATTTTTCCACTAGTGTATCTGCTAGTTGTTTTTCAGTTTCTATAAAGAAGATTTCGCAATCACCTTTCAAAACATGATCTCTAATGAAATGATGTCTTATTTCTATATGCTTTGTCCTAGAATGTTGGATTGGATTTTTAGTTAACATAATGGCACTAGTGTTATCACACAAGAGAGGAATTTTTCTGAGAATTAAACCATAATCCTCAAGCTGTTGTTTGATCCAAAGAGATTGAGCACAACAGCTCCCAGCTGCAATGTATTCTGCTTCAGCTATAGAAAGAGCAACACATGACTGCTTTTTGCTGTGCCAAGAAATTAGACTGCTTCCAAGGAGATGACAGGTGCCACTGGTGCTTTTCCTATCAAGCTTACAACCTGCAAAATCTGAGTCAGAGTATCCAACTAGATTTAGTTTTGACTCACTTGGATACCATAACCCAACATTTAAAGTTCCCTTAAGATATTTGAGGATTCTTTTTGCAGTAGTAAGATGAGACTCTTTTGGTGCAGATTGGAACCTGGCACACATGCAAACACTGAACATAATGTCAGGTCTACTTGCTGTTAAATATAGCAAAGAACCAATAAGCCCTCTATATTTAGTTTCATCAAGAGATTTTCCTTTTTCATCGGAATCAAGATAGCAATTTGTGGACATAGGTGTTGATGCCTCCTTGCGGTGTTCCATCTCAAATTTCTTTAAGAGTTCTATGCAAGTATTTGGATTGATGAAGAAAGCTTCCTTCTTGAAGTTGTTTAACTTGTATTCCAAGAAAGTAGTTAAGTTCCCCCATCATAGACATCTCAAACTCTCCCTGCATATCTTTGATGAAATCTTTACATAAAGACTCATTAGTAGCTCCAAATATGATGTCATCAACGTATACTTGAACCAGAATTACATCATTATTCAATTTCTTTAGAAATAAAGTTTTGTCAACCAAACCTCTTTGATAGCCCTTTGAAATAAGAAAGTTACTTAACCTTTCATACCATTGTCTTGGGGCTTGTTTGAGACCATACAGAGCTTTCTTCAATCTATAAACATATTCTGGATGAATATGATCTTCAAACCAGTGTGGTTGAGTAACAAAAACTTCTTCATTTAAGTAGCCATTCAAGAAAGCGCTTTTGACATCCATTTGAAATAACCTCGAAATTTTTAATTGCAGCATAGACAAGTAATAGTCTAACAACTTCTAATCTAGCCACTGGAGCATATGTTTCATCAAAATCAATTCCTTCTTGCTGATTATACCCTTTAGCCACCAATCTAGCCTTGTTTCTAGTTATTATGACATTTTCATCCATTTTATTCCTAAAAACCCATTTTTTTCCTACAATATTGGCATTATCTGGTTTTGGAATTAATTCCCATACCTCATTTCTTGTAAATTGATTTAATTCATCATGCATAGCATTAATCCAATTATTATCCTTTAATGCATCAGATATGTTTTTAGGTTCAATTTGTGATACAAATGCCATGTGATTGCAAAATTTATTTAGAGATCTTCTAGTGGAAACTCCTTGATTTATTTCACCAATGATGTTGTCTATTGAAAGATTTCTTGGAGTTTTCCATTCCTTGGGCAGTTCCTCTTCAGTTTCTTCAATTTCTTCAACCTGTTTTTGAGAAACTGTTGATTCTGGCAGTTTTAACTGATACATTTTATCAGTTAAAATATCTTCTTCTGTACTATATTCAGAAACATTCTACATATTTGGGTTAGTTTCATCAAATGTAACATGGACAAATTCTTCAACAGTTTTTAGCCTTTTGTTAAAGATTCTATAAGCATGACTATTTAATGAATACCCCAAGAATATACCTTCATCTGATTTGGAATCAAATTTTCCAAGATTTTCTTTTCCATTGTTTAAGACAAAAACTTTACTTCCAAATACTCTAAAATAGTTTATGTTAGGTTTTTTTTCCTTTGAATAATTCATAAGGAGTTTTCTTAAGAAAGGGTCTGATTAAAACACGGTTTAATACATGGCAAGCAGTGCTAACGACATCAGCCCAAAAATATTTTGGTAATGCTTTCTCATTAAGCATTGTCCTAGCAAGCTCTTCAAGAGAACGGTTTTTCCTTTCAACTACACCATTCTGTTGAGGAGTTCTAGGAGCAGAAAAATTATGCTTGATACCATGTTTATCACAAAATTTATTGAATTTTTCATTTGAAAATTCTCCCCCATGATCACTTTGAATACAAGAAATAAAATATCCTTTTTCATTTTGAATTTGTTTCGCAAATTTCTTAAACAAATGGAAAGTATCAGATTTTAATTTCAAAAACAATGTCCAGGTAAATCTTGAGTAATCATCTACAATAACCAGTGCATATAGATTTCCTCCTAAGCTCATAGTTCTAGAAGGACCAAAGAGATCCATGTGCAAAAGTTCAAGAGGTCTAGATGTTGAAACAATATTTTTCTGTGAGAAAGAATTTTTGACTTGTTTCCCCTTTTGACATGCATCACATACTTTGTCTTTCACAAACTTGAGTTTAGGTAACCCAACTACAAGATCTCTAGAAATCAATTTGTTTAGATGATTCATATGAATATGAGCTAACCTCCTATGCCATAACCAGGAATCATTCTCTTTAGAAATTAAGCAACAGTTCTTAGCGAAATTAGTATCTAACATGTAAATATTGTTGATCCTCTTACCAAGTAATCATTACCTGTTCGAATCTGATATGATAATTTGACATTGATTTTGCCCAAAAACAACTTTGTGTCCTTTTTCACACAGCTGGCTAATACTAATCAAATTATGTTTTAAACCCTCAACATATAAAACATTGTTAATAATACCTGATTCAGCACATTTGATGTCACCTATTCCAAGAATTCTTCCTTTATTATTATCACCATAGACAACAGTCCCACCATTCTTTAGTTTAAGATTGCAAAATTTTGTAATATCACCGGTCATGTGTTTGGAACAGCCACTGTCAAGGTACCAGAGATCTTCACTTTATTTTTCCTGAAATGAAATTAGTATAATTGCAGTACAAAATGATACAGTTTTGAAATAAACAATTAATTCTGCACTGGAAGTATAAATTTAATCGATTAATTTAATACCCAATCGATTAATCAAGTTCTGGAGAGAATGTATTAGAATAATAATCGATTTAAACGAGGAATAATCGGTTAATTTTATCCTGTTAATGATTTTAACTGATATGAATCCATTTTAATCGATTAAAACAGTTAAACTATATTCCAGAGAACATTTTAATCGATTAATTCGCATTTCAACCGATTAAAACTGTACAGACAGTTCTTCTGGTATGCTCTGTAAATGATTTTACCCGATTGAAATAGTTTTATGTCAATTAAAATAATCAGTCCATGAATCCAGAGACAAAATTCGCTGATTTGATACACAGGGACTTCCAGATTTTGTTCCTGCAAAATAGATTAGGCATATTTCTGGTACCCTTTAAAATTACTGGGTCCAATTATGTTATATGAAGTGAATTTTTGGGAATCCACTTCATTCTACCTTAAGGTATGGCATATTTCTTAATTCTACAATGTTTAACAGAATGTCCTTTTTTCATGCAATAAAAACATTTAACAAACGGAGACGAAACAAATTTACTATATGCAAAATAATTTTTAAATGCTCTGGTTTTCTTTCCAATAGACGGTGTAAAACCTATGCCACCACGGTCAATAACTAATTTCTGAGAATCAAGTATCATATCAAGACTAGTCTTTCCTTTTGCTAGTTTAGATGCAGTCTTTATTAAATATGTTACTTTTTCTTGCAATTCAGGACAATGTTTACAATCTTTAACATTACACATGCAATCAAAGTTATTATCTATATCTGAATTTTCATTTTTGATTTCTTCATCAACAATTTTCTTTTCAAGAATAGTGATCTTGTTTTCTAATATCCTATTCATGCTTTTCAATCTTTTGTTTTCAGTTTCTAATTTTTTTGCTACAACATGCATTTCATAAAAGGCATCTTGTAAAGAACTATAGTTCAAAGTAGTTGTTGAGTCAGAACTTACACTGGTTATTGGAGAATGTGAATTGACCATTAAGCATGTCTCTGTAGTTTCTTCATAGGTCATTTCAAGGGTTTTCCACATTTGTGCAGCAGTTTGACAGTGTGCTATCCTGAAAAAATCATTTCTGTTAAGTGTAGATATGGTAATATTTTTGGCAATACAATCATCCTGGATTAATTTCTTTTCACAGTCATTTAAGCTAGACCAATCTTTGTTAATGATATCAGTTTCTTGTTTAATGGTATTCCAAACATTTATACTAACAGATTCAATAAAGATCTTCATCCTAATCTTCCAAAAAGGATAATTTGTTCCACAAAATAGTGGAGGTCTATCAATACAAGCACCCTCAAAAAATTTGTTTCCAGCCATGGATCGAAGAACTTGAATAACTTTCAAGCACCTCGCTCTGATGCCAATTGTTAGAAAAATAGTTTTAGATCAAGAGGGGGGGTGAATTGATCTTTGAAAGATTTTCGTGAATAACAGGTTATCTATTTGTAAAAATAAGATTTCAGATCTGTTCTTGAATCACAAAGCAATCAACCAACAATAAAAGCAGCAACAAAATTAAAAGAGGAGAAAGGCTTAGAAAGATATCACCGGTGTTTATACTAGTTCACCCACTACCAGGTCTACGTCCAGTCTCCAGCCAAATTCCAGTTGGGTTCCACTAGATGAAATGTTTTACAGATTACAATCTTACACTTAATCTACCACAAGAACCACAATTCCAGTTCCTGTACCTAACCTTTCACCAAGAACCAAATTCCAGTTCTTGACAACCTCTACAACCAAATTCCAGCTACAGAGAAACCAGTGCCCACAATTCCAGGCACCAAACAATACAAAAAGAATGTAAAGAAATGAAAAGAAGAAACTAGAATGCTCAAACCAGTTTTATGCAATTCTACAGTGTGTTTCTTCTACAAAAGAAAGCAATTTGCCTCAGGAAAGAATTTTAAAGAACTTCAAAAAATTGGCGAGAATCTTTCTTGAAAGAGTGCTAAAGTTTGTTTGCTTGATTGCTAAATATTGATGTTCAATTGTTGTGTTTAAAATGTTCAAGCCAAACTGTTTTTATAGAAGATTTTCAAAACTGCTGGTTTAATCAATCTGTTAAAAAATCTTTTAATCTGTTAAAAGTGTAGTTTTAATCTGTTAAAACTGCTTTTAATCCATTAAAGCGTTCTTGATTATTTAACAGATTTGTTTTAACTGATACGACAATGTTTGTATCAATTAAAACCAATCATTTAAAAAGCTATAATAAAAATTGTTAAAATCATTTAGAAAGTGGCTGGTCTTCCGCCCGTCCTCACTCGTGCTCAGAAAATTAAGAAGATGGAACAGCTGGAGGAACAAAACCGAAAGCTCACTACTGAGCTTAATACGCTAAAAAATCAAATGGCTCAAATGCTGGAAATGATGCGCCAGCAGAATATCCATGAGGAGGGTCCCCAAAGTGGACAAGCCTCTCACCAAGAAGAAGAGGAGGGACCCAATGATGAACAAGCCCAAACTGATACAAGGGCGGTGCATATTCATGCTCCGGAAGTATCAAAACAACAGCTGACTGCCCTTGAAGAGAGATTGAGAGCCATGGAAGGGCATAATTTTGATGTTAAAGAGGCAGCTGACATGTGCCTTGTCAAAAATATCCAATTCCCTAATAAGTTCAAAACTCCGGATTTCCCAAAATACACAGGGATGACTTGCCCCAAAAGCCATCTTACAATGTACTGCCAGTAAGATGGCTGCATATGCGGATAATGAAAAGCTCCCGATCCACTTCTTTCGGGAAAGCTTAGCTGAATCAACCCTAAATTGGTATATGCAAGCTGGAAGGAGGGCAAATCCAAACCTGGAGACATCCGCGGATGCTTTTCTTCGTCGCTATAAATACAATATTGATCTGACCCCTGAAAGAGCAGATCTACAACTACTAAGCAAGAAAAACGACGAATCTTTTAAAGCATATGCTCAAAGATGGAGGGAATTGGCAGCACAAGTGGAACCTCCTCTGTTCGACAAGGAGACTACATCCATGTTCATCAATTCTCTGACTGGTCCCTATTACGACAAAATGATAGGGAACACATCAACACTCTTTGCGGATGTGGTCATTATAGGAGAAAGAGTAGAGCAAGGTCTGAAAGCGGAAGAATTGCACAACAAACCTCCTCCAATTCCTCTACTCAAAACTTTAAAAAGAACTTTGGAAAGAAGAAGGAAGGAGACGTAAATGCTATCAACTTCACCACTCCTTCGTCCTCCTCGCAGCAGACCAAGTCACGCAGGCCAGAAAGGAAGTTCACCCCAATACCCACTTCTTATGGAAGCCTGCTGCTAAAATTATTGGATGCCAAACTCCTAGTTCGCGTCCCTCCCAAGAAAATGGAGCCACCATATCCAGAATGGTATAAGCCAAACGAAAAATGCAATTATCATTCAAACGCTCCGGGACATTCTGTAGATAACTGTATGGCCTTAAAGCATAAGGTCCAAGATTTAATAGACGCAGGATGGATTACTTTTGACGCGTCAACTCCAAAAGTAGATGACCACCCCTTATCAAAGCCCGAATGAAAGACGGGATAAGGAAGACCAACTATCTAGGGCTCATCATTTTTATCATCTCTAAAAATGTAATAAAAAATATATAAAAATATATCGAAAAGCTTCCGATGTACTCCTCGTGATCCCTGCCCATGATCACGAGATTTTTTGTTAATAAGGGCTTTGTAAATATTTTCTTTCTATCAATACAATGAGGCATTTTTTTTCATAATATTCATATTCTCTGTTATTCTTTTCCCTCTTACATATTTAATAAAGAAATCTAAAACAAAGCATAACCATAACGAGTCATGTCCGTGATTGAAAACTCTCCGGAAGATCCAAAAGCCGAAGGCGAATGGATTGAGTCGGACAGATGACAAGGGGACCATTTCCCCGGACATGCAAAGACTGTTGGAAAAAGAATCTCAATCAATAAAGCCCCATCAGGAGAAAACTGAGGCCATCAATTTGGGACAAGAAGATAATAAGAAAGAAGTAAATATTGGAACCCAAATTGACGATGATGTCAGGGAGAGGCTGATACAACTACTAAAAGAATATGTGGACGTGTTTGCATGGTCCTATCATGATATGCCTGGGATTGATAAAAGCATAGTGGAGCACCGATTACCACTAAAAGAGGGATTTCGGCCCGTTAAGCAAAAACTTAGAAGAGTAAAACCAGAATGGTCCTTAAAAATTAAGGAAGAAGTAGAAAAACAGTTGGATGCCAATTTTCTGATTGTATTAAAATACCCTGAATGGTTGGCTAACATTGTGCCAGTTGTAAAGAAAAATGGAAAAATCAGAGTATGCGTAGATTACAGGGATTTAAACCGTGCAAGTCCAAAAGATGATTTTCCCTTACCACACATCGATATGCTGGTAGATCATACCACTACAAATACTCTTTATTCTTTCATGGATGGATATGCAGGGTATAACCAGATTAAATTGGCTGTCGAAGATAGAGAAAAAACTTCCTTCATTACGCCATGGGGTACATTCTTCTATAGAGTGATGCCTTTTGGACTCAAGAACGCAGGGGCTACTTACCAAAGGGCTATGGTCACGCTATTTCATGACATGATCCATAAAGAAATCGAAGTATATGTGGATGATATGATCACCAAGTCCAAAAACGAAATAGATCACCTCCAATACTTAAAGAAGTTATTCAATCGACTTCGAAAATACCAGATTAAGCTCAACCCGGCTAAATGCACATTCGGAGTACAATCAGGAAAACTCCTTGGGTTTATTGTCAGTAAAAGAGGAATTGAGGTGGACCCTGATAAAACAAAGGCAATCATAGAAATGCCCCCACCAAGAACAGAAAAAGAAGTCAGAGGGTTCTTAGGCCGAATAAACTACATCGCACGGTTCATCGCGCAATTAACGGACAAGTGTACGCCTATTTTCAAATTATTGCGTAAAAACCAACCGAAAGTTCGAAAAGATCAAAATATGCCTAACCAATCCCCCAGTATTGGTACCACCTGTGGAAGGAAAGCCCCTGATTCTTTACCTTTCAGTACTCGACGAATTCATGGGATGTGTGCTCGGTCAACAAGATGATACGGGTAAAAAAGAACAAGCCATATATTACCTCAGTAAGAAATTTTTAAACTATGAGACCCGTTATACACCACTTGAAAAAACATGTTGTGCATTGGTGTGGGCAACTCAGCACCTTCGACAATATATGATCAGGCATACAACTTGGTTGATTTCCAAAATGGACCCAATCAAATACCTGTTTGAAAAGCCCGTCTTGACCGGAAGGATAGCTAGGTGGCAGGTACTCCTTTCAGAATTCGACATTATTCATGTCACTCAAAAAGCTATCAAAGGTAGTCCTTTAGCAGATTACCTGGCACAGGGGCCAACTGACGAATATCAATCCCTCCAAGATGATTTTCTAGATGAACATATAATGCACATCCAACACGAAGAGCTTGAAAATGATGAGTGGATCATGTTTTTCGATGGAGCTTCAAATTTATTGGGACATGGGATCAGAGCTATTTTAATATCTCCCGAAAAGAAGTATATCCCAGTAACAACTAGACTAAACTTTGATTTCACGAACAATATGGCAGAATACGAAGCCTATGCTTTAGGTATTCAAGCAGCTGTGGACCATGGGGTGACTAAACTCAAAGTATTTGGTGACTCATCCCTTGTTATTTACCAACTTAAGGGTGAATGGGAAACCAGAAATTCCAAATTAATCCCTTATCTGGAGCACATCCGTAGCATGACTTCCAAAATGGAAAACATCAGTTTCGAGTACATCCCTCGGGAAGATAATCAGATGGCAGATGCACTGGCAACATTATCATCTATGTTTGCATTAGGACAAGAACATGAAATGCCCATCATTCAGGTCCAAAGGCATGACAAGCAAGCCTTTTGTATGATGATAAACAATGGAAAAGATGAAAACCCTTGGTATCACGACATAAGGCGATACTTGACAAAAGGTGAATACCCTGAGGGAATCAGCGACAACGATAAAAGGATCATTCGGAAAAGGGCCATAGGGTTTATGTTAATAGGAGAAACCCTTTATAAAAAGAACTTTGATGCTACATTGCTAAGATGCGTCAATCTTGAAGAAGCTCAGACATTGATTAAAGAAATACACGAAGGAACCTTCGGGACCCATGCACCAGGGCATATCATGGTTAGAAAAATCCTCAGGGCAGGATATTTTTGGTCCACAATGGAAAAGGACTGCCATCAGTATACCAGAAAATGTCACAAGTGTCAGATACATGCAGACAATGTACATGTCCCGCCAGCACCTCTCAATGTTATGGCTATCCCTTGGCCGTTCGATATATGGGGCATGGACGTTATTGGACCTATTGAACCTAAGGCATCCAATAGCCATCGATTCATTTTGGTAGCTATTGACTACTTCACTAAGTGGGTAGAAGCTGCATCTTATGCACATGTGACTAAAAAGGTAGGGGTCGCCTTTGTTAAGAAGAATATCATATGTAGATATGGCATCCCACATCGTCTTATTACTGATAATGGAACCAACTTGAATAATAAGATGATGGAGGAACTATGCCAGGACGTCAAAATTCAACATCATAATTTCTCTCCATATCGGCCCAAGATGAATGGCACGGTCGAAGCAGCCAATAAAAACATCAAGAAGATTGTTCAAAAGATGGTTAAAACTTATAGGGATTGGCATGAAATGTTGCCTTTTGCTCTTCATGGTTATCGAACGTCCGTACGAACCTCAACAGGAGCTATGCCATTCTCCCTTGTATATGGAATGGAGGCTGTATTGCCAATAGAGGTCGAAATACCTTCCCTGCGAATTATAATGGAAGCAAAATTAACAGAAGCCGAATGGGTTCAAAGTCGATATGATCAATTAAACCTTATCGATGAAAAGCGGATAAACGCTATATGTTATGGACAAGCCTATCAAAAGAAGATCAAAAAGGCTTATGATAAAAAGGTCCACCCTTATGCTTATCAAGAAGGGGATCTAGTGATAAAGAAAATGCTTCCAGCCCAGAAGGACAAAATTGGAAAGTGGGCGGCAAATTACGAAGGACCCTTTGTGGTCAAACGAGCTTTCTCAGGAGGGGCACTAATCCTCACTAATATGGATGGAGAGGAACTTCGACACCCGATCAATTCCGATGCGGTGAAGAAGTATTATGCTTGAAGACATTACTCAAGAGTCAGGAATGAAAATCCGCAAAGGACATTCCTGGGCAAAAGATAGGGTCCATATTCCTCGCTAGGATACGTCCTAGGCAAAAAGAAGAGGTAAAAAAAAAAAGTAAATAAAAAAAAAACTAAGAGCAATGGTTACTTTAGTCGAAAATCGAAAAGGCGGCTAAAGTAACATTCTTCCAGAAGCAAGCAGCCTGCATAGTCTTCACTCTGAGCTCAGGCATCTCAACTAAAGCAATTAGGAGAACTGGGGGGCAGATATCATAGACATGACTGTTCAAGCCTATACAGTACAGCCAACCCTGACTACCCATTCTTCTAAATATCTCCTGAAATCCTTCTGTAAAAGAAATAAACTTTTGCTCGTTTATCAATAAAATTCCCTTTCATTTCCTTTCTCTTGACCAAATATTATGGAAATGCCTTTTTATTGATAAATCATATATATGTGCAAAGCACTTTTTAATCAAAGATCAAGCATGCATCTAAAAAAGGGAAGCATATAAAAATAATAAGAAAATAACAAATGCCTGCTAGGATATTTTTAGGTAAAAATCAGGGTAGCCTGCTAGATCGGAAATCCCAGAAGAACGGTCTAGGCAAAAGATAAGGCAAAAGCCCCCTAAGATATTCTAGGCAAAAATTAAGGCAGCCCGCTAGATCGAAAACCCGTAAAGGGCGGTCTAGACAAAAGATAAGGCTAAAACTAAAAGATGAGTAAAAGATGAGCCCATCATCATGGTCATAAAGAAGGGATCCATCGGCGTATTCCTAAGAAGCCAACAGGAGAAGGCCAGTTACTTTCTAAATGCATCAAAAATAAATAAACAATAGATTGCATTTAGACATCCACACACAAAGTAGTCGCACAATACGACTTTGTCAAAATCAAGAAAAAATAATTTTCTTCAAACAAGAATAATAAACATGCATATAAGGAGGATAGTCTCCATGCTTATGATTGAAAACAGGAGGCGCCAGAATCCAGTCTCCATATGAAAATCAAAATCGCGAAAGGCGAAAATCAAAACCATTTCAGCAGAATAAAGAGCTTCAAGAAAACTAGCTTCAACCTTCTACACCAATAAAAGAAGGAAAAGAAAAGCCAATGGAAAATGCTTGATCATCCCCAAGCGGATCCTTGCCTACTCCAAAGGCAATACAAAAATTACTCCACGACTCAGCATCACCACCACATGAGTCGTCAAACGTAAATCACTTGAGCTGCAATCAACATCCTTCCACCTAGAAAAGACATCAAAAGAAAGGCCGACGGAAAGGCTCGACCGTCCCCAAGAGGATCCTTGCCTATTCCAAAGGCAAAACAAAAATTATTACTCTAGGACTCAGCTTCATTACCACATGAGTCATCAAGCAAACTCATCTAGAATCTCCGCTTCATTCCCCAAAGGAGAATAAGGACTACATAAGAGTCCATCAAAGAAAATACGGAGTCAAATCCTCCACATCACCAGGGGGCAACAGAAGAAAAAGAAAGAAAAACTTTTCATCCCCTAACAGAGGCCACTACAGAAAAAAGGCCAAATAAATGTCTCTAAACAGAGCATATCAAGAAAAATCTCCACAAAAAAAGGAAAAAACAAAAATTTCCATCTTCCAGATCAAATAAGAGCTTCACAAAGCCAGGAGCCAGAACTCCATCATACCCCCAGGAAGCCAACAAATTCCCCAGGGCCAATAAAAAGGAAAGAGAAAAGAAAACCTCTTCATCCCCAGCAGAAGATAAAAAGCCTGTGTGCACAAAAGAAAAAAGGCACACGCATCCAAAATCAAAAATCCAAAATCACAAAAAAAGAGAAATCGCGAGAAAAGGGTAAGAACCCATTCCCCAGCAAAATAAGAGCTTAGGCAAAACCAGCTCAAACAACAGCAGCCAATAAGGAGTCGAAAAACTCCATTTCTCCCTAGAGAGACAATTCAAAACAGATCTCCGGAATGAAATTAATTCCCCAGTGGATCATCAACAAGAAAACTACCCCAGTGAGCCTACGACAAAGACAAGCTACAAAATTATATCCACAGGGAGTTAATCGCTCATAACGCCCAAAGACGAATATCCATGGTAAAGCATAAAGCTTTCACTTGCAACAAGCAAGCAAAAACTAATATCCCCAAGAAATGGGAAATCAACCTATGCAAGAGGCAATCCAAACCCTCAAAGTCTTCACCATTATTGAAGCATTCGCCTAATCAAGAGGCACAACAAAATCCCCAAATGAATCTTCGCCTAATCAAAAGGCACAATCAAGAAGAAAATTCAAAATCCCCAGAGGATTCCTGCCTAAAAAGAGGCAACTAACAAGAATCCCCGGCAAAGCCGGATGGCTAAACAAAAAAGCCAAAAATCAAGAATCCCCAGCAAAAGCTGGATGGCTAAACAGAAAAAGCCAACTATCATAAATCCCCAGCAAAGCCGGATGGCTAAACAGAAAAGCCAAAAATCAAGAATCCCCGGCAAAAGCTGGATGGCTAAACAGAAAAAGCCAACTATCAAAAATCCCCTGCAAAGCCGGATGGCCAAATAGAAAAAGCCAAAAAATTAGAAATCCCCGGCAAAGCCGGATGGCTAAACAAAAAAAGCCAAAAATCAAGAATCCCCGGCAAAAGCCGGATGGCTAAACAGAAAAAGCCAACTATCAGAAATCCCCGGCAAAGCCGGATGGCCAAACAGAAAAAGCCAAAAAATTAGAAATCCCCGGCAAAGTCGGATGGCTAAACAAAAAAAGCCAAAAATCAAGAATCCTCGGCAAAAGCCGATGGCTAAACAGAAAAGCCAAAAATCAGAAATCCCCGGCAAAGCCGGATGGCTAAACTAAAAAGCCAAAAACAAAGAATCCCCGGTGAAACCGGATGACTAACAGAAAAGTCAAAATCAAATATTCCCCACGGAATGGGCGCATGAACAAAAACAATAAGTCGCCAACACATCTCCAAAAACAGATAATCACAGGATTAACTATCAAAAAGTGCATCCTGAGAACCTTGCAGAACGGGGTTCAGACCGGGTGGGGGTAGGTACCCATCGAGCCTTGCGGAACGGGGTTCGGACCGGGTGGGGGTAGGTACCCATCAGAATCTTGCGGAACGGGGTTCGGACCGGGTGGGGGTAGGTACCCATCGAGCCTTGCGAGACGGGGTTCGGACCGGGTGGGGGTAGGTACCCATCGGAATCTTGCGAACGAGATTCGGACCGGGTGGGGGTAGGTACCCATCGAGCCTTGTAGAACGGGGTTCGGACCGGGTGGGGGTAGGTACCCATCGAGATCTTGCGGAACGAGATTCGGACCGGGTGGAGGTAGGTACCCATCGAGCCTTGCGGAACGAGGTTCGGACCGGGTGAGGGTAGGTACCCATCGAATCTTGCGAACGAGATTCGGACCGGGTGGGGGTAGGTACCCATCGAGCCTTGCAGAACGGGGTTCGGACCGGGTGGGGGTAGGTACCCATCGAGCCTTGCGGAACGGGGTTCGGACCGGGTGGGGGTAGGTACCCATCGGAATCTTGCGGAACGAGATTCGGACCGGGTGGGGGTAGGTACCCACCAGAACCTTGCAAAACAGGGTTCAGACCGGATGAGGGTAAGTACTCATCAGAATCTAGCAAAAATGCAGATTCGCACCGGGTGGGGGTAGATACCCACCAAAACCTTAAAAATAAGGTTTGTACCGGATGAGGGTAGGTACTCATCAAAACTTAGCAGAATGCATTAGGTGGAGTAAAAATACTCACCTAAGCATTTAGAAAATGGGTTGCAAAGACCTTACTTCTATTAGAGGATAGTTTAGTGTTGAGCACCTCGGAAGTAAGTACCCACAAGACTTTAGCAAAATACGAACTCATACCGGGTGAGGGTAGGTACTCATCAAAACCTTGCAGAACAAGGTTCATACCTAGTGGGGGTAGGTACTCAATAAAGTCTAGTAAAATACAGACTTATACCTGGTGAAGGTAAATACTCACCAGAGCCTTATAAAAGGAGGCTCAAACCAGATAGGGGTTGGTACCTATCAAAATATTTATTATCCGGAGGATCAGCAAGGAGCAGCATCCGAAGGATGACCGGGCAAAAGGGTTAACTCCTTCCCCTACCAACTAATTTTGTCGGCATATCAAGCCGACAAGTTAGCTAGGCAGGTGAAGGGGGGCAGCTGTAGACCCCTAATTTTGCCCGGCCTCTCAAAATAAAAGCTAGGGAAACTTCATACAGTTCACCCGGCTTCATATCAAAGAAAAACCGAGAAAGACCTCCCGCAACAAGATGGAGTTCACCCATCCACACAATAAAGACTAAAGAGACTTCCTACACGAAGATAAAGCTCGCCCGGCATCTTAATGAAGGCCAAGAAGACTTCCTATATGAAGATAAAGCTTCAACGAACACACATCGGCATCAAACGACGTCCGAAAAAGGAAAGGAAAGCTTCCCGGGGGTCCCAAAACGCGAAGACAGGCCAAATTAGGTTGGGACAGTCGTCCCAAACGCCAAAATGCAAGTGAGACGCACGTCTCACCTTTGGGACACGCGTCCCAAGCCCCCAAATTCAAATGGGACGGCCGTCCCAAACACAACAGGCCGTCCCAACTTGGCTCAGTGCAAATTTTGCAGTTGGGACGACCGTCCCAACCCAGACGGCCGTCCCAAGTTTCCAGGCAGCGAAATCTATAAATAGGAGCCTCATTTGTCATTCTCGATACCCCAGACAACTCCAAGACTTGTCTTCTTCTCTCCCTCCTTCGAATGATCTCTCTGATTGTCTTTAATAGGTAACAATCAGTTAAGGAATTTGTATTCCGACATTCGATTCTTCTAGAAAATTTAGTCGAGTCGATATTGTAATCGAGAGGAGAGTCATTGTAGAGCGAAGGATTGCCGCAAAGCGTCCTCTGTAAAAAAGACTTATAATATAAAGCTTGCTTCAGAGGTTCTTCTCAATTCTCTTCCCTTTTATTGCTTTATTTACTGCTTTCTGTATGCAATGTAGATAAAATAATGTAGATAGCCATATTTAAATACTGTATGAATAAAATAGGGTAATAGCGTAATTTCTCGTAATCTTCACTTAAATGAATTAATCCGTCATAGGGAACCCGAAAGGGGCGTTGTGGGGTGCTAATACCTTCCCCACACGTAACTAACTCCCTTACCCGACTCTGGTTATAATGGCCAAGTTTGGTTTTTATTAAAATCAATGCCTTTTTCTCCTTTTCCGATGTTTATGGTCAAAACATCGGTGGCGACTCCAAAAGAACCCTTTTCGAAAACCTTGCTTCTATTAGAGGATAGTTCGGCGTTGAGCGCCTCGGAAGCAATGAACATATTTTTAACAAAAAACGCGAGTCTCAACCATCTTTTCGCGACCGCTCGCACTAACGTTCGAGATGTCCCAGGACGTCGGAACGCACGGCGGCGACACATTGCCGCCGTCCGTTCCGACGTCCTGGGACATCTCGAACGTTTATGCGAGCGGTCGCGAAAAGATGGTTGAGACTCGCTTTTTTTGTTAAAAATATGTTCATTGCTTCCGAGGCGCTCAACGCTGAACTATCCTATAATAGAAGCAAGGTTTTCGGAAAGGGTTCTTCTGGAGTCGCCACCAATGTTTTGACCATAAACATTGGAAAAGGAGAAAAAGGCATTGATTTTAATAAAAACCAAACTTGGCCATTATAACCGAGTCGAGTAAGGGAGTTAGTTACATGTGGGGAAGGTATTAGCACCCCACAACGCCCTTTCGGGTTCCCTATGACGGATTAATTCATCTAAGTTAAGATTACAAGAAATTACGCGATTACCCTTATTTTATTGCATAATGTTAAGAATGGCTATCTACATGATTTTATTTCTTATTGCATACAGAAAGCAATAAATAAAGCAGTAAAAGATAAGAGAATTGAACAGAACCTCCGTAGTAAGCTTTGTATATCAAATCTTGAATCACAAGGATGCGTTTTGGCAATCCTTCACTCTACAAAGACTCTCCTCTCCAAATACAAGATCGACTCGACTCAATTTTATAGAAGAATCGAATGCTGGAATATGATTCCTTAACTGATTGTTACCTTATAAAGGCAATCAGAGAGTTCATTCAAAGAGGGAAGAGGATAGACAAGTACTGGGAGTTGTCTGGTGTGTGGAACAGTGCCAAATGAGCTTCCAATTTATAGTTTTCGCTGCCTGCACCCTTGGGACGCGCGTCTGGAGTGGGATGGCCGTCTGGGTTGGGATGGCCATCCCAAATGACACATTTGCACTGACTGGGACCACCTGGGGAGCTGGGACTGGCAGTCCCATTTGGGACGGCCGTCCCACTTGGCCAGGGAAGGTTGGGACGGCCGTCTCGACCTGTTTTGGCCAGCTTTCGTGTTCTGGGACCCCCAGGAAGCTTTCCTTTGTGTATTCGGACATCATTTGATGCCGATAAACGTCTGTTGAAGCTTTATCTTCATATAGGAAGTCTTCTTGGCCTTTTACAGAGATGGCAGGCGAGCCTTGTCTTTGTTGTAGGAAGTCTTTTTAGCCTTTATTGAGAAACCGTTTGAACTCCGAGTTAGTTGTAGGAGGTCTCCTTGGTTTTTATTTAAGAAGCCGGGCGAACTTTATCTTCGTGTGAAGTTTCCCTAGCTTTTATTGAGAGGCCGGGCAAAATTAGGGGTCTACAGCGACGACACTCCCAGTCCTCCCTCTCTGCTACTCTGGCTTCGATAGAGGTTTGTCATCTGTGCTGGAAGCAGAGGCATCAAAGGTTATCCAACCAGCATCAATTAATTATTGGACCTTATACTTCACGGTCAAGCAGTTGTCGGTTGAATGCCCTGGTGCATCCGAGTGGTAGCTGCATTTTTCATTGGGCTTGTACCAGTCGGGATAGGGAGGCTCCAGCTGCTTCTTGGGAGGAACGCGGGCCAGGAGGCTGGCCTCCAACAGTTGGGGTAGCAGCTTCGCATAGGAGGTGGGAATAGGCGTGAACTTCCTCTCCTTTTTTCGTGGCTGCTACTCTGCCTGAGGGGTGGAGGAAGGGGTTGCAAAATTAATGGCGTGCACTGCCTCTTCCTTCTTTTTAAAGGGCTTCTTGAGTGATGTGCTGGGAGGAGAGGGTCGTGCTATTTTGCCACTCCTCAGTCCTTGCTCCACTCTTTCTCCTACAGTGACTATGTCCGAGAAGAGATTGGAGGTACTGGCTATTGCCTTGTCGTAGTACGCTCCGGTCAGTGAGTCTATGGACATAGCCACTGTTTCTTTGTCTGTGAGGGGAGGCTCTATCTGGGCTGCCATTTCCCTCCACCTTTGGGCGTACGCTTTAAAGGGCTCGTCGTTCCTCTTGCTCAGAGTTCTGAGATCTGACCTGTCGGGGGTCAGATCGATGTTGTATCAGTAACGACGAAGAAAAGCGTCAGCCAACTGTTTCCAGTTCTGGACCTGCCCTCTCTCTAACTGCATGTACCAGTTAAGCGATGTGTCTGCCAAGCTCTCCTGGAAGCAGTGGATCAGGAGTTTCTCATTTTCAGCGTGGGTGGCCATCTTACGACAGTACATCGTAAGATGGTTCTTAGGGCAGGTCATCCCGGCGTATTTGGGGAAGTCTGGGATTTTGAATTTGGGAGGGAAGCGGATGTCCTTCACGAGGCACATGTCAGCTATCTCCTTGACGTCGAAGTTGTGCCCTTCGACCGCCTTTAGCCTCTCCTCCAGGGCGGAGATTTGTTGTTTGGACACTTCTAGAGTAAGGATGCGCGCAGTCTTAGCATCCTTCTCGCCAAAAAAGTATTCTTCCTCCTCTTCCTCATGAGGAGGGACATGTTCAGCTTGGTCTTCGCCCTTGCTCTGCCCCTGGCGTACGACCTCCATTAGCTGGGCCATTTGCTCGCGGAGGGTATTGACCTCCGCGGTGAGCTTTCTGTTCTGCTCCACTAGGTTTTCCATAACCTTTGCTTTTTGTGCACGAGTACGAGTGGGGAGAGGACCAGCCACTTTCTAGAATGTCCAAAAAAATTTTATTAATGCATGTTGAGTGCTTGAACTAAAATGAGTATGCTTGTGCATGAGGGATTTTATGATGCTGAATGCGCTCTCATTTTTTATTTTCTCTCTTGGTTTTTCTTTACTCATGGTATGATGTAGTATGAATGTTTTGACTTCGTCAGAAGTTGTTTCATTCATTTTTGTTTTTGTTTTTTTTTTGGTGTTTTTGTATTTTGATTTTTATTTGTCTATTTTATAGCCTTTTATCTCTTCTGTTGGAATTGCGTGACTACTTAGCTTACAAAGAACCTGAAGCCAGGCTAGCTAAAAGGCAGACTGTCCGAGATAAAATATGGCTTTATGCGAAAGAATAATTATCGTCCCTTATCTCTTCTGTCGGAACTGCGTGGCTACTTAGCTTACAAAGAACCTGAAACCAAGCTAGCTAAAAGGAAGACTGTTCGAGATAAGGGTGTTTATTTGTGAAAAATATTTTTTTTGGTTTTTGTTTTGTTGTTTGTTTATGCTATGCAACAGACAAATGCAACAATCAAATGCACACACAATTCGATCATCCCCGATCAGGCAAGATTTCGTTTTTATCACGAGGTAGGGTTTTCCTGCAGAAAAGTGCATCGGCCAGGGTTGGTTCTAACTGTTCTCACCAGGCTAAGGCCCCCAAGGTGCCCCCATTATAGGGTCCCCACTCTCCAGCCGTCCGACCATGCTTAGCACTGAGGCCATAGTCAGTCTTATTGCCAAAAGAGGAAGGTTATCACCTTGAGTGGTGGTTTCCGATCACACTGGTGGGCTCAAGGCCCTCACTACAGCGAACCGTACCTGCCACCCACTCCCTATGGTTATCTCACTTGCCCCCGGGTATAGGGGGAACTTTTGTGTGCAAGGGATTGTGTGCAGTTTATATTTCAAGCAATTTGCGCAAGTATAAGCAAACAACAATTTATTAAAACCAAACATTAAAACATGTTATAAATACAAGTTAAGGGCAAAAGTGTTATTTTCTTGGTTTATTTATTATTTAAGCCGGCCCATCACTAAATGGGATCAACTCTCGAGGCTTCCCCAGTGGAGTCGCCATCTGTCGCCGCCGTCTCAAAAGAGAGAAGGTCGGTCGGAGCGACGCGATGGTTTTTCGACCCTTTTGTTTTTCGCGTTTTTTATGGGTGGTTACAACGCCTTTAGGCTGTCCGATAACCGGGCTAACCTAGGGGCGAGGTTTTTGAAAAGTGTCCTTGGGTTGTCCGATAACTGGGCTAACCCAAGAACTTATTTATTTTGGGTTCTGTGGAGTCGCCACCGATGTTTTTACCGGAAACATCGGAAAAGGTTTTTTTAAAAGGCGTTGGTTTTCGAAAACCAACTTTGGTCATTAGAACCCGAGTTGGGTAAGGGAGTTAGTTACGTGGTAAAGGAAGTATTAGTTCCTTTACTACGCCCCTTTCGGGTTCCCTATGATAGGCCGGCTATTTTATTAATAAATAAACTAGAAAATACTCTTTTGCCCTTTTTATTGTGCGGAATTTAAAGTGATGACTACATGGCCCTAATCTATTGCATAATGTAGATTTAAAACGATAAAAGGGGAGAGGAAGAGTTTAAACCTCCGAAGCAAGCTTTCCTTTTTTATTTCTTTAAATGAAATGGGTGCTTTTTGGCAGCCCTTCACTCTACAAGATGTCTGAAACTCTTCGAAACGCCGAAAAATACTCTCAAAGACACTCAGAAACTCCGGAAATGCGTCGGAGGGATTCTAGAGAGAAGTTTTAGAGAGAAGGGAGACCAAGAAGCTTGAGGTGTGTGGAAATGAGGGGGGGAGGGCCCCTATTTATAGGTTTTCGCGCTGTCAGGTGGCGAGACCGCCGGTCTCGTCTGACAGGGTCGAGACCGCCGTCTCGTCCAACGAGACCGCCGTCTCAACCTGTCAACATAGCGAGACCGCCGTCTAGAGGAACGAGACCGCCGTCTCGTCCTTCGCAGGTGGCAAGACCGCCCTCTCGTCAAGCGAGACGGCGGTCTCGCCACTTGCATGAGGCGAGACGGTGGTCTGGGAATTCCAGAGGGCGGTCTCGTCCCAACAAAGCGAGAAAACTTATTTTTGTACAGAAACTCCCTCCTATCCTAGTATGGGGCCTAATAGTCTCTCCTAATGGCTTGTTAGGCTTCGTCCATCTTCAAATAGGAGGTCTTCTGGTCTTTATTTGCAGGCCGGGCAAGATTTGGGGTCTACAGGTAAAAACCCATTCCCCAATGGAATAAGAGCATAGGCAAAGCCAGCTCAAAATAGCAAACATCCAACAAGGAGTCAAAAACTCCATTCCTCCCTAGGGGGCAAATCAATCCCCCGGTGGATCACCAAAAAGAAAAATTTTTCCCCAATAAGTCTATCAGCAAAGGCAAATTACAAATTCAAATCCACAAGGAGATAATCATCCAATACGAATATCCCCAGTGAAAGGCTGAACCTTCACTCCCAAAAAAGTCTTTTCCTATTCAAAGGCAAGCAAAGAACCTATCCCCAAGAAACGGGAAATCAACCTATGCAAGAGGCAAAACGAGCCCAAAGCACAATGCTTCCAATAAAGCATCCGCCTACTCAGAGGTATTATCAAGAGCAAATATCCTCAAGTGGAGCATCCGCCTAATCAAAAGGCAAAATCGACAAAAATCAACAAATCCCCAGTGGATTCCCGCCTAAATAAGAGGCAACCAACAAAGAATCCCCAGCAGAACCGGATAGCTAAAGAGAAAAGCCAAAAAGCAAAGAATTCCCGGTAAAACCGGATGACTACAACAGAAAAGTCAAAAAGAAAAAATCAATCATTCCTCACGGAATAGGCGCATAAGCCGCCAACACATTTCCAAAACCATACAACTATAGGATGAACTACCCAAAAAGTGCGTCCTAAGAGCCTTGCAAAACAGGGTTCGAACCAGGTGGGGGTAGGTACCCATCAGAGCCTTGCAAAACGGGGTTCGGACCAGGTGGGGGTAGGTACCCATCGAGCCTTGCAAAACGGGGTTCGGACCAGGTGGGGGTAGGTACCCATCGGAATCTCGCAAAATATAGATTCGGACCAGGTGGGGGTAGGTACCCATCGAGCCTTGCAAAATGGGGTTCGGACCGGGTGGGGGTAGGTACCCATCGAGCCTTGCAAAACGGGGTTCGGACCAGGTGGGGGTAGGTACCCATCGGGGCCTTGCAAAACAGGGTTCGGACCGGGTGGGGGTAGGTACCCATCGAGCCTTGCAAAACGGGGTTCGGACCGGGTGGGGGTAGGTACCCATCGAGCCTTGCAATACGGGTTCGGACTGTGTGGGGTAGGTACCCATCGGAGCCTTGCAAAACGGGGTTCGGACCAGGTGGGGGTAGGTACCCATCGAGCCTTACAAAACGGGGTTCGGACTGGGTGGGGGTAGGTACCCATCGAGCCTTGCAAAACGGGGTTCGGACCAGGTGGCGGTAGGTACCCATCGTAGCCTTGCAAAACGGGGTTCGGACCGGGTAGAGGTAAGTACCCATCGAGCCTTGCAAAACAGGGTTCGGACCAGGTGGGGTAGGTACCCATCGAGCCTTGCAAAACGGGGTTCGGACCGGTGGGGGTAGGTACCCATCGAGCCTTGCAAAACGGGGTTCGGACCGGGTGGGGGTAGGTACCCATCAGAATCTGTCAAAATACAGATTCGAACCAGGTGGGGGTAGGTACTCACCAGAGTCTTGCAGAACGAGACTCGTTCAGAATCTAGCAAGAATGCAGATTCGTACCGGGTGGGGGTAGGTACCCACCAAAACCTTATAAAATAAGGTTTGTACCGGATGAGGGTAGGTACTCATCAAAACTTAGCAAAATGCATCGGGTAGAGTAAAATACTCACCAGAAGCATTACAAAAAACGGGTGCAAAAACCTTGCTTCTATTAGAGGATAGTTCAGTGTTGAGCACCTCGGAAGTAAGTACCCACAAGAGTTTAGCAAAATGCGAACTCATACCAGGTGAGGGTAGGTACTCACCAAAACCTTGCAGAACAAGGTTCATACCTGGTGGAGGTAGGTACTTACTAAAGTCTAGTAAAATACAGACTTATACCTGGTGAGGGTAAATACTCACCAGAGCCTTATAAAAAGGCTCAAACCAGATAGGGGTTGGTACCTATCAAAATATTTATCATCCGAAGGATCAGCAAGGAGCAGCATCCGAAGGATGACCGGGCAAAAGGGTTAACTCCTTCCCCTACCAACTAATTTTGTAGGCATATCAAGCCAACAAATTAGATAGGCAGGTGAAGGGGGGGCAGCTGTAGACCCCTAATTTTGCCCGGCTTCTTAATAAAAGAAAAGGAGACCTCTCGCAACAAGATAGAGCTCACCCAGTCGCGCGACAAAAGCCAAAGAGACCTCAGACACTCTAGACAACTCAGAGAACTTGTCTACTTCTCTCCCTCTTTCAAATGATCTTTCTGATTTCCTTAAATAGGTAACAATCAGTTAAGGAATTATATTCCGGCATTCGATTCTTCTAGAAAATTTTAGTCGAGTCAAGTTTTGTCGTGAGGAGAGTCATTATAGAGCGAGGGACTGCCGAAACGCGTCCTTATTGTAACAGAGTTGCTATATAAAGCTTGCTAAGGAGGTTCTTCTCAAATCTCTTCTCTTTTACTGCTTTATTTACTACTTTATGTATGCAATGTAAATAAAATCATGTAGATAGCCATATTTAAATACTGTATGAATAAAATAGGGTAATAGCGTAATTTCTCGTAATCTTCACTTAAATGAATTAATCCGTCATAGGGAACCCGAAAGGGGCGTTGTGGGGTGCTAACACCTTCCCCACACGTAACTAACTCCCTTACCCAACTCTGGTTATAATGGCCAAGTTTGGTTTTTATTAAAATCACTGCCTTTTTCTCCTTTTCCAATGTTTATGGTCAAAACATTGGTGGCGACTCCAAAAGAACCCTTTTCGAAAACCTTGCTTCTATTAGAGGATAGTTCAGTGTTGAGCGCCTCGGAAGCAATGAACATATTTTTAACAAAAAATGCGAGCTTAAACCATCTTTTCGCGACCGCTCGCATAAACGTTCGAGATGTCCCTGGACGTCAGAACGGACGGCGGCGACACATGCCATTATGCGACTATGTTTTTTCTTCAATTCTATTTGTGCCAAGGTTATCGATGAAAAATCACACAAATAAAGTTCACCCGGCCGCATATCAAAAAACCGAGAAAGACCTCCCGCAACAAGACGGAGTTCACCCATCCACACAATAAAGACTAAGGAGACTTCCTACACGAAGATAAAGCTCGCCCGGCATCTTAATGAAGGCCAAGAAGACTCCTATATGAAGATAAAGCTTCAACGGACACACATCGGCATCAAACGACGTCAGAAAAAGGAAAGGAAAGCTTCCCGGGGTCCCAGAACACAAGAGCTGG